>VZTA01002439.1:148713-267501 GCA_013398855.1 Mohoua ochrocephala | reverse complement strand
GTCTGCGACTTTCTGTGATGATGAGTTTGATTTTTAGGGTTTCTTTAATATAATGAATGTTTTGTTTAATAGCAATTAAAATAGTTAAGTCATGTTTTTGTGTTTAGGATTAGCAGAGTAAGAACTGAATGTGGATATAATGTGGCCAGTTTGAAAATATCAGTGTGCAACAAGTGGCAATTATATCAAACATGTCTGGATTTTCCTCATATGCCATCTGCACAATTTTCCATGAGGTAGATTGGAAGTTACATCATTGGAGTTAAAAAGAAATTACAATGGGAGAAGCGGATTCCTTGCCATCTTTAATAACTGTTACTTTGTTTGAATTGCAGGCACTTTTCCTGTCTATCTTCTAAATACATGTGCCCTGGTGTCCCAGCAGTTATGAGTACATTGTTGGCCAATATAAATGCTTTCTATGCTCATACAACAGCAGCAACTAATGTATCTGCTTCAGATCGCTTTGCTGCTACGAACTTTGGGGTAAGTAGATTTTCTTTTTTAATAGAGTTCTAGTCCTATTTTTTTTTTCTAGTATATTCCATATTAACTTCTACATTCCAAAAAAAAATTAAATTGCTTATTTTAAAGAGTAATGGTTGTTAGCTTTTGAAAATGTTACCTTGAATATTTAAAATCAACCGTTACAAAAGCCAGAGAAGATGCTGCTCAGTTCCTTGCGAGGAATAGAGGGTAGAAAGCACTGGCACACATTCACAGTACTAAAATCTCCATCAGGTTTTTGTTTTATTGCAGTGGGGCTNCAAGCTGCAATAGACTAAGTATTGGATGCAATTCCTTGTTTGGGCTGTGTCATCAGTGACCTCATATTAACCTGATGGATGTAGCCATAAACGCTGCTCTTCTCGCAAGAATCCATAATAATGGGCTCTCTTATTTCTGCTGAAATTTTTGCTGGTACCTTGTCCAATTCCTGGATTTAGGTGTCAGGAATTTTAGGAGGAATAGTAGAATTTCAGGATGTGGTAATACTTCTCTTGTTATTGCTAAATTTTCTTCTGTGGATAAGTATCTCACAGCATGGACTTCCTAGTCTTTGAACATGATAATAAATAAGTACACATTCACTCCTTATTCTGATTTCTTCACCTACTCTCACAGGAGATTGAGAGCAGGAAGGCAGAGCAATAATCCAAAGAGGTTGTGTTCATAGCTCTGGTATTACACACGATACAGAGAGTATAAACGCAGTCTTATGCTGAAAAATGCGTTTATTCTTTCCTCTTTTTTCTTTTTTTAGTAGGGCTTTTATTTGTAGGGCTGATATCAAAGGTATATTTGATGTAACAGTTTTCATAGAATACCATTTATTGACATAAAATAAAATATGAATCCTAATTAAAATTTATTAAATACAAATTAAAACTTCGAATTTTATTTGAAGTAGTGTTAGAGGCACTGGTACTCTTTTCCAGTATTAGAATAATAGAGGCATTATGAATTTTAGATTTTCAAGACAAAATATGAAATTATGCATATGGATGAGTAAACCAAACATGACTTAATATCTTTGTTGAGACAAGTCTTCTCTTTCAATATTCAAGCTTTATTAGACCTTTGATGCAACTTTTGAAATTTAGAATGGTTTTGCTGAGTTTTTTATCCTTTTTTCCCATTTTTCTAATGATCAAAACTACTTTTGTCCTCAGACTGAGCAGAGATTAAGTCTTTTCTCTGACGTTAATGCCAGTTTGCCTTTGACGCAATTCCAATCCAATTCATAGTTCAACAGATGGATGGAAAAAGAGTCGCAGGCATTGCTAATAGAGATTTGGAGCTGTTTTTGCAAACAATTGACTTATAGGCAAAATATTAGATTATTCTTCTCTCCTGGGTCAAAAGGCTTTTGTTAGTTGCACATCATTCATCAAAAAGAACATCTCAAATTCAAGTCCTCAGGCTACAGCTGGGAATGATTTGGCTGGCTGAATATTTCAGTACAGATTTATAACATGACAAAAAAGTTCTCTTCTGATTGATCCCTTAAGGGAACTGTGCCAAATTAGTGGGGTTTGGTGTAGGTTAGAACTCCACTGATGAGAGACAGTGCACAAAGACTCTATTTTCAAATTACTGATCATCACATTTGAGGGAGGGTGCAGATACAATCAGTGCATCCTGAGAGCTATCAGCTCCTGCTTCTTCCAGCAGTCTGCTGCTTTCGCATAGGCTGAGAAGATTTTGCACAGTTTTGTGCAGTAGACTATGGAATATTTTCTGACATGGTAATTAGAAACTCTCATTAGTATTACTTGAGAATGGCACAACTCAGCTGGAAATCTCACAGCAAAATACTTTCGCTACTCCTTCATCTATCAAGATAACGAGTTAATCTTCACATTTGAAAGGAAAAAATATAATTGCATAGTATTAGTATTACTTAACTTATTCCTACAAAAGCCAGTTTCAGAAGTATAATTTTCAGTCATACTTTTGCACCAAATTCTGTTGCAAATGAGCATCATTTCTTACTTATTAAAGAGAGGGGGAGGTGCTTTCTTCAAGAGTTTAATCAGTTGCAAGGCAGATATAAGACAGGAAAATGTTGTATTGCACGGCTGCACGGTGTTTAATGCATACCAGGTAAAGCACAATACAGGATAGAAAGGGAAAATAAAGTGAAAGAAGATGCATTGCCTGTCCTTGAAACACAGGTATTTCAAACCATCGCTTGTATATGAAATAATGGAAAACAAATTGATCTTCAGGTAAGTTAAGAGTGGAAAGAAGCAGTCTAAAACCCCAGCAGTTACAGGAACCTGTAAATTCTAGTGCAAGATAGAAAACATTTTGTTTTCTTTTTACAGAGGGAAAAGTTCATAAAGCTGCTGGATCAATTGCACAATTCTCTGAGGATTGATTTATCTAAATACAGGGTATGTACAACATATTCTACCTAGAGTCAACGTGAGCCCTAAATCCTTTGGAACAAAAATTTACGGAATTAAAGCTGTTTAACACCAATATTTTTCCAGTTTGACAAAAAGAAAAAGCTTAATATTTTCCTTTCAAAAGTTGAGAATTGGTCAAGGAATAAGCACATATTCAAGAAAGAATAGTATTCAACAAGTTTGATTAAATTGGTCTATAACTAGTCTTAAGTTGATTAAGTTAATTCATCTGGGAATTACCTTCGCTGACTCAGGTAGTGCAAAGTGCAGATGGTGGGGTTTTTTTTCCCTGAGAGACTGACATCTTTGCTACCACTTGCATGCTAAGATCCTGGTAATGTTGAAGGAGTCTTGTCTCCTCGTTTTTCTGTGTGGTAGGAAGTCCAGTTTCGCTTCTGCCTCATGGAATCTCCTTCCACTGAGGTGTGCTCCAAATCCAGCCTTTTAGGAAAGCGTGCACTGGGTACCTGCCAGTTTCCATATGGCTCTGAACTCCCTCTCCTCCTCCAGTCCACTGGATCATGAAACTTTTGGACAATACCTAAGTTAGGGCTTCGTGACCTGTGGCTCTCCTTTCAGCTTCTAGGAATGGCAGCCTCCAAATCAAGGATTTCTCTGTTCATCTGGCCTGCTCTCTAAAACTGGAGGAGAAAGGGAATATTTAAAAGAGCCCCAAGGCATTAGAGGGAGCAGAAGTTGCACATATTAGTTTTTAAGGCCATATCCTGTGTGCAGCAGATATGTTCATCCTAAGATCTTTTAATTTGGAAGAACGCTATCCAGACAGTATTGTAGCATGAGGCTGATGTTTCATTAGCAGGAAGTTATTTCAACAACACTACTTCACATCTTGCTCTTGTTAACCCAGAGAGCATAGAAAAATTTATTATTTCTACATTAAGCTTACTACTGCATTTATGCCTACAAGTGATGTACGTGCCATGGAAAACCATAAATTATTTTCATTAGCAACAGTTTCCAGAATTTTTGTAATATTTTTTACTCCATTCCTGTTTTGGAAATATCACAGTATTTTAAATTATTCATATTACAAGTGCAGGAGCATTATCAAAGGTGTGCCTACTCATGTCCAAGGGATACTCATCATTAACTACCTCACAGGCAGGATTCGGGTAACATGAACATCTCTAATCCTTCCAAGCAGCACCTTATGTTTTCTTAGAGGGTTTTTGACTAGTTGTTCAAGGATTTTACTTGTCAGTCAAATTTTGCATGATTCCTCTTTCCCTGATTCACCAGGATAATTTCCCTGCCAGCAATTCTGAAAGACTCCAAGATCTGAAATCAACTGTGGACCTGCTTACCAGCATTACTTTTTTTCGGATGAAGGTATTGTCGTTTACTTACACAAATAAATTACCTGAAGAAAACAAAAAATTTACTAATTTTTAATTAGCCTAAAGTCAAGTCACATAAAGCAAACTTAGCTGAACTCCTTAGGAGTCATACAGAATAATGCTTTCCTACTGATATAATAAAATCACAAGTCAAACAGCAAAATAGCTCTGATAACTATTTGCCTTAGTCACTCCAAAGGTTGAGATCTAAATGGTCAAGCATGGAAATATTTTTGGAATGGAATGATGCACATTAATATTGCTGAATGAAAAAAGAGAAACACAAAGCAACCTTTGTCATTATAGCATGTGATTCCATTGCATTAGGCACTACATAAAGAGAATTAAAATAATCCTTTAGGTTAAAGTTTCAATTACTGTATCCTGAAATGGAGTAAAAAGATGAACCCTTTGCTTTAAATAAATAACTGGTATTTGGCTGATATTCTTATTCAGAGGAAAGCACATAATTATATGGCTTAATTATTTCCTAAATAGTCAAAAAACTTCTAAGATGTAAACCCAAAGATGTAAACTCTTGGACACACATGCCTCTTTCATCAGATAAATATTTTAATTCAAATAAAACTTAGTGGTAAAATCTACTTGCTTAAGCACATGTTTTAATGTATCTTTGAACTAAGTCTACCTTAATTCAACACAATTTTAATTGTTTTTATCATTGCTTTATTTCAACACTTTTCATCCTGTATAACAGAACTACATTCAACACCTGTTTCTTTTCTGTTCAGTCTAATTCTGACGTTCTATCATTTATGAAATATTTTATTAGGTCCTAGAATTGCAGAGCCCACCTCGAGCCAGTACTGTGGTGAAAGACTGTGTAAGAGCCTGCCTGGACTCAACTTATAAATACATTTTTGATAACTGCTATGATCTCTACTCCCAATTAGTGGATCAGGTAAGGTCAATATGAACTTGTGCTATTGCTCATTCATAGTTTCCCTTAAGTAAATAGAAAGCCTTCCAGTGCTCCTTCATATCAAAGCACTCAGATTTTCATTTTACTTATGCACAAAGAGGCAATATACCATAAATACACCCACAGACAGCTATGAACTCTAAAATGTTTAACAAGATGAGTTTCAAAATGGACACGTTAACTCCTAACATAGTCATCACATTGGACATGACTGTAGAATTGTCCAGTGGTTTTGGGAAAGATGACATTTGATTGATTACTGTTCATTTAAGATCTGTAACAGGAAAACAGTTATTTAAAATCGAACATTTCACTTCTGTAGCCTTAGGAAAAAAAAATTTAATTTGCTGAAAGTGATAGAGTCTTTCCAGCCTTATATCTTAGCACCTATGATGCATACTTGGATCCAAGCTTTAGTAACTGCTTTAAGAACGAAGAGGATAATTCTGAAACATTTCTTAATATTGATCTGTCAGGTTGAACTGTCATGCAGAATAATTACAGCATTTGTTGTGTTCCAAATGCCATGCAAAATCCTTGAGAATGCTGTTTATTTTTTCATATAATATGGTCATTGTATAAGTAATGTTAGAATTAAGTACTGTCTTAAAGGAGCATCACTGCTATATCATATTACCTCCTGTACCTTGTATTTGCTTTCTGGATGGTACACTGTAAAAATGGTAGTTCTGTGACTATTCCAGCCCTGAATAGGATTAATTAAGTTCTTTGGCAAATGCATGCTTTTTGTGTAGTATATAGTTAATAAGAACACTCATACTAATGATATAAGACATCAAATTTCATTTGAAAGCATATTTCACATAAATCCAGAATATGAATTCCTGTATTTCAGGAAAGGTGATATTTGCTATATGTTAAACATTTCTGAAAAGAGAATTTGTTTTCTCGTGTTGGATTCCGGTTATGCGAGGAAACTTATCTGTAGCTTTCAACGTAAGGATTTCACACCAGCGCCAATAAGCACACCACACTTCGTGCTGATGTGTATTTATCCTACAACAGATTATACTGCAAGCTGAGTAGGAGTATAAATTAGTGGAAGGAGCAGCTTCAGGCATCACATCTATTTACGTCATAAACTGTTCTGTTTCCTTGCTAGCGTTTACTCTGCAGCAATTTGATCTTGTCTGTTAAATATAATATGAAGTGCTGCTAGACTGGGTATTACATAAGTCTGCAGTTTATCAGCAGATTCTAGTCTTCAGTAAACAGCTAAAAGCGATGAAGTCTTACCTCTGCAAGGCATTGTGACAACTGCAAAAGCTTATCTGTATTCAAAAAATTCACAACTTCTTAACGTGAATTCATGCAGTTGTTTAGCCTGTCTATTTTTAAAAATGGTTTTAAAGCGCAGGGATATTACAGCATTTCTGCTTGGTAGAGAATGTAAAACTTGCTTAAGTAATGGTTCTCTCCAAATTATATTTGAGGCAGAACAGGTGATGTTGTTATTATATTTTTCCCTCACACAACTCTACTTAATGGTGGAGAAATAAGAAGTCCTGAAATTTAAAAAAAAAAAAAAAAAATCCACAAGTATTCACTCAGTTGGAAAACAGAGTCAACTGCTTTTCGCTGTATTTCTGCACCTCTTGAGTTCTCTTTCACAAGATTTCCAGCAGGGGCAGATTTATGTGGAAACTTCTAGCAGACAATTGTCTGTACAGTTACAATCAAGAAGCAGTGCAAGAAACTTCAGTGAAGATGTGTAAAAAGCAAAACTTATATATATCCACACCTGCATTTGGTTTTAGGAACACAGACGTATGCAGGTCGTTTGAACCTATAGATCTGGAGGCTTTCCAGTGAATCCGGGTGACTGGCTTGTGGTAGCACTGTTATTATAATGAAGCAGTAACCAGTATTGTAATTTGCATTTCATTAGCTTTGTGTCCAAGCCCCTTAGATTACACCAGATTCCACCCTTAAGCTTTCTTCAGTACCCATTCCCTTCTCTCTGCTCACCTCCCCATCAGGTGAGGTCTCCTCCCCTCAGAGGGAGGAAGGGAGTTCATCCTGGCCGGGGTGCTGCAGCACAGGAGGTTCATGTTTTAGCTGCACAGCTGAGCTTTGAGCTGTGAGTACTGAGAACTGAAATCGATGAACCCCAAAGCAACAAGAAATGGTTCTTATGTAGGTCACCACCTGCTCTCACTCAGGGGAAGGACTGGCAGCTGTTGTCCTGATGAGGCCCCTGCACGCTCAGGGTGTGTATCCGTGTGCAGCTCAGGGTAACCACCTTCTGCAGTTGCTTTTGGCTGCAACCTAAATTCTCGGCAATGCCTGCCACAGTATTTCGAGAAAATATGCTTCATGTCTGAATGTGTGGGATTGTTTAAGTTTGGGGTGAAAATAGAGCAATGACTGTTAAAATTGAGGGTGCTCGAGCTGGAGTGTTTGGAAATTTGCCGCTATAAACACAACAAGTTAATCACAAAATATGTTCAGCAATCTCCATGTCCTCTTTTTATTGCTCTCTACCTTTGTGTCAGACAGACAATCACTGTTAAGCTGATGTCCTGCAGCAAAATATCACCCCTGAGGACATTTCCTGGGGTGAAAAACTGCAAATGCTAACAGTATGCAAAAATGTCATACTGCAGTTCCACACCAGAATACAAAGAACAGCTGATGACAAAAAACAAATGACTACTACAGATAGTAAAACATGATAGCTTGACAGTCCTACTGACATGTATATTACCATCCTCATTATTGGAGACAAAGCCCTCTGATAAGAGCTATCTAGTTCCTTATGCAGCACATGCAGTATTTTCTCTTTTTAATTAACAGTGATCTGAGTGAAGCGCTTAGCTGCCCTATATTGAAAAAAAAATTCTCGGAGAAGTAGTTTAGGAAGCACTTTGATAGCTTTCTGACTCAATTTACAGATACGTCACTCTTTCTGTTTTCTTAAGAAAATAAATTTTGAAATCCCATCTGGTGCTCACGGTGACTGAAGTCCCTTCAATAATTCTTTTTGCAGTCTTCTCCGCTGAGTGACACCAATAAAACGCAGACCATGCTCTTCATGTTACGTGAAGAGCTCTTGATCAGTACAAATAATTTCATGACTGATAGCACCAATATACTGGAATAAAACACTGGAGTACTTTATATTTGACACCAGCTCACCAGAACAGTGCTGGTATTCTCCCTGATGTTAGAGACCTTTACTTGAGCCTTTGCTCAGCTCTGCGTGTTGTCACAGCACAGCATGGTGCAGACAAGAGGTAACAAAGAACAATTGACTGGTTCAGCAGCCAGGCGTTGTTCAGCTGCAGCAGCACAGTGCTCTGCCCTTGCAATTTATCTCTCGTAGGNAGCACCTCAGGTTGGGTTGATAATGTACTAAAAACATCCCAGCTTCTGGGAATCAGAGCTGTAGATGAGCACGTGGATGGGCCATTGCTTTGAGAGCTGGCTCAGTTTTGCTTTACTCAGCTGAGAGTCCCTGGTCACTTTTCCATTTGGGATTTGGGAATCCAAACCTCATAGTTGTTTTTGAAGGTGTACGTTTTTTCTTTAGTATAAATGACCAAAAAAAATTAGGTTATTAGTTTCTAGTAGAAATAGTGCAAGAATTGAAGCATGACACGTGATCTGTGATCTTCAAACACATTCAAAAGTATGAAGTGGGAAATAATGTGCAGTAGCAAAAACTGTTTACAACAGGGAGTCCTATTTTTCAGGCGTGCATATTTCAATGTCAAGTAATACTTCTTGTGAGGCACTTTGTGTTATATTTACATAATTGCTTTAGATACACTGAGAAGGTTCTGACTTCTTCAAATGGCATGCAGAGGGTACTTAGAGATCTCTCCTGGTGTCGCAGCATTGTGTTTGATGGGCAGCGTGTTAACCACGGTAATAGAAAAGCATTTGGTAAATCACCTCAGAACAACAGAAGGATGCATTTTGTGCTGTGGTGTTTCCAACCCCATTCTGAGAATTCTCTGTCAGAGGAAGACCAAATCTTACAGATAAAATTACTTCTTAGCAGCTTGTCTGAGAACACTGGTCAGAAAGTCAGAGAGCTTGCAGTAAGTGAGGGGCTCAATTGGGTCTTCCTCCACCCTGCAGAAGCAGAACACTTCTGGGTCGGTGGGGCAGATCAAAACCACAGTATCACTTGGCTGGCCCCTCCAGAGGAGCTGTGCATGTTACACTGCCCTGAACAGATAGACCAGTTAAACCAGCTCCTTTCACATGCCAGTTCTTGAAGAAAAAGGCTGAAAATTCTTAATGAGAATTTATCCAAAAGAATTCTGTTCCACTTCAATTGGTACTGGAGAATACATAAAATGTAGTTGCCCAGAGAAGGTGTGGATGCCCCATCCCTGGAAGTGTTCAAGGCCGGTTTGAATAGGACTCTGAGCAACCTTGTCTAGTGGAAGGTGTCCCTGCCCACAGCAGGAGGATGGAAAAGGTGATCTTTGACATCACTTCCAACCCAAACCATTCTGTGATTCTACGCTGGTTCCGTGAATAGGGTTTCAGTTTCAAATGAGAGAACAGTTTAGGAGTTAGTTACTGTGCAACAGCACTGCACAGGGAAATCCCTCTCAGGTTTTGAATGCATGTCTGCAAGTGGTTTCTGTCTTCAGGCTCTCTAAAGTAAATTCTGTAAAGCCAAATTTTCATTCTTTTAGATATTTTTTTAAAAAAAACATAAAAAATTACATAAAATTCTAAAAGTAGGCAGGAGTAATATGTAAACATTCACATATGTCTGTATTTTATATAAAGTGCATATTGTATATTCCCTGGTGATTCTGCATGAAGTAATATTATATGTAATATAAGCAATAAACATGCAGTTTAAAATATGGAAGAATTGTTAAAATTAATACTTCATTGTCTGAGACTGGTCTATAAAATTGCCCTCTGTAGCCTTGTGTTGATCAAGGCTACTGTGTTGGTTTGCATTGAGTTTCCACTCTGTCATTATTTTTATAGAAAATATTGTATTCTGAAACCTGGCTTAGGGCTTGCAGCAGCCAGCAATGTATAACTTTCCGATATCATAGGGTTCAATTTATCAAAGTCACACAGATACTAATGGGTATTGATTGCACAGAACATAACAAAATAAAAACAAAGCAAAATAAAACCAGACACTCATCCTACAATCTGGTGAAATCAGTGATGAGAGAAGTTGAAAGCCCTCTGTTCCTCAGACCAGGCTTTACAGATTTGTCTCAGGGTAATATAGATGTAGATTTTAATCTTGCTTCACACTGTGTCTGAGATTGCTTTCTCCACTCTCAGCCACTTTTCCAGAGTACAAAATGTTTGCTTGTCAACAGTTTAGCCCTTTTTTCTTTCCATTACACTCAGAAAACTCCATCTACATGTTATTTTTTCTTTAAGAGAATATCAAAATACCGGTAATGATTTTGGAGGCTCTGTGCTGCGTGATCCATTGTTTGCATATGAATTCAGGTGACTAGGAAACTGCTGGTAAAAGGGAATTGAGAAAAACATGATTCAGTGCAAATAAAGAATTTATTTCGATTCATATCCTATGAAAAATTGCTCTTACTCACTTCCTCTTTCTGATTTTTATGTCTCCTGTGGCAAAAGACAAAGAGTTATACATCAGCTAGCTTGGATATTGCATTAAAAAACCCACGGAGAATCTCCAGTACTTACTGTATTTGTGACTCTTAAATGAATAATATGACTTCTTTTAAAAGACACTTTTCTTATAAGGTGCTTGCTACAACTCTAGGGTGATCCTAAAGACAAGAAGTACCCAAGTCAATTAATATGAGAGTATAAAAATCTGTGTTGTCACGTCTTGTTGGTGAGACATCATCTGCTGTTATTGCTGGTTTGATCTGCCAGCAGAAGCCCCTTAGGAACATCACTCTTGTGCCTTTGGCCAGGCACTTACTGAGCTTTTAAGTACAGGACATCTTAATGGCATTTCATGGTTCTGTGCATGTGGGCAGCATTAGCATCCAAAGCAATGTTACAGGAGGTAAAGATATTTTAACTTGCCTTTTCTGTGTGAAAAGGCTCGTGGAAAAGAAAGTGATTCTGCTAATTGGCAGACTTTCATTTATATCAGTATTTGGAAAGGTCTCTTGGTTACTGAAGGGCTGTCTGTGATTTGAGCTTGTTCAGTGCTGTATCAAACAAAACCAGAAGACAGGAAACTTCTGAAAGTCATTTATTTTAAAATTAAGAACGACTAACAGCATCTGTTGAATTAATCATTATGTCATCCTGTTATATCAAGAATTTATGTTCCCCTTGACCTTTTCAGTTGTATTTTTAAAAAATTCTCATTATTGTTATCATCCTCTACAACAATAAGCGGTATTTAGGGTCTCCTATAGCCTCTCACTATATTTGTGCCAGTGTGGCACTAATTAGATATATCAGCTATTTAGTTCAGTGCTTTTACACTGACAGTTTCTTTCGAATGGATATAACGAGAGTGAAAAAAAACTAGAGAAAAATTCATAGTGAAATCAAATTTCCCACCACCATTTTACCTCATTATAATAGCACTGCACCAGGCCTGCCAGAGTTGGGGAAGCATTTGGACAATGCTGTCAAACACACAGTGTGGTTTTGGGCATTGCTCTGTGCAGGAATCCAAGAGCTGGACTCTGATCCTTGTGAGTCCCTTCCAAGTCAGAGTATTCCACAATTCTGTAATGCTGCTACAAAGGCATCTGTTGCACATAAAGCAAAAAATAATGCTGACAATAATAAGGTGAAAAGAGCTTGAGAGATCCTGAGCGTTTCTAACTCACTAGTTAGATTTTAGGATAAAGAATGGAAATAACAACTGGGCATGGACAGAGTATGCACTTTCTTTTCAGGGCACAAAACTACATCTGTAATGTGAGACCATTTTAAAAATACCTTCTCTGGGACTTTTGAAAAGGTCATATTGATTTTCAAGAGATTTCTGTTCCAGAGAATTTTTGCAGAAAGGACCTCCTTGTGCAACTATTACTTTGTAAATTAGTTACTTTTTGCTCTCCGTGCTAAAGAACAGAATTTTGCGTTCTCTGATTCACATTCACAGTCATGAAAAGCTGTCTCAGCTACATGTCACTTGCTGTGAAATACAGTTCTTGGATAAGATGCTCAGCTAAATATGAGGTGGCTTTGTCTTGTACAGCTTGCCTTTCAGTTGGTTTGATTTAAGAAGCTCCTGAGGTAAAAAAAAAGGGTCTATTAGACATACATCTTTGATATAGAAACAAGACCTTTTTACTTAAAATGTAACGTATACCAGGGAAAGCCCTTGTGAGTGACATTAATGCTCCAATGTTCATCTCTGTTTTGAAAAGCTCTCTCATTTGCATGTACAGTTGTTAACTGCTGGTGACACCAGACCCACCACCCTTTGACCTGCTTCTGAGCTTTATTTCTGTTGCTTTAGACACTGAGGGGGTACCCTTTGTCGTTCGACTGAGTATCTAGCAGTGTGATTAATGATACTTTTCTAAAATATTCCACAGTGGCCACAAAAACAATTTCAATTAGGTGTTGTTGAAATTCCCTTTCTGCCATTCTAAATGCTGTTCATAGATAAAAGTTAATTGAGGTTAAAATAACATTTAATTAATTCAATGTGACACTAATAATAGTGTTAGGCATATTCAGAAAGATACCAGGCCCATTGAAGTGGTCATACTTGGACTAGGAATGAGAAGTACAGGGAATATATGCTTAAACTTGCAGGATCACAGGCATGTTTATTTTGTGACTTACTAGTGGAGACCCTTTTCAATCTCAGACAGCTGTGTAGAAGAGCGTGTGTAGATCTAGCACGTGCAGTCATAGCTCTGTGTGGCAGGATTTATTTGTGTAGGTATGTGTGTGTCCATACAGAATTAAAAATATTTCTTTTCATATTTGGGTCACTTCAATGAAGTTATGTCTTGGACAGTGATAAGGAATCTGATCCTTCTGCCAAGAAAAGGAATGCAAAATACTTTTGTCTAGGAAATTGTAGACTAAGAGTTCATAAATAAAACCTGTAGAGACAAAGTCTATCTGTAAATGCACATTTTAGTGAAATTAAAGAATATAAAATTCTCAATAAAATAAAATACTTCTTTGTTTAGAACGTACATTGTAGCAGCTGTTAGGCCAAATACCTTCAGTGTATAATTCAAACTAAAATATTAAACACTCCTTAGCATTGATTTTTTTTCAGTCTTTATTGTGTAGGGTATAAAAGTTCTGCCTCAACAGGCAATTCTACCTGCACTGAGTCTCAGCACAGCAAAGAATTTAATAATATATCTGATTAAAGTGTGGGCATGCACTAAAAACCAAGTCTCTATTGATCTTCTTTGCTGACCGGACAGTCTTCGCACTACGTTTCTTAATATTTGTGCACAGCCAAGTCCAGGTTTTCATGCGTTCTGCTCTGTTGTTCAGCCAGTCTTGGTCCAAAATTGCTAAAGATTCTAAAGATAGATCACTCTTCCCAATTAAGTAATAATCTGTAGATGGAAGCCCCATAGTATTTTCTCTAATAAAAATATTTTCAATCTTGTTTTAACAGGGTAAGAAACAAGAAGTTCCTAAAGAAGAACAGGGACCAACAACAAAGAATTTGGATTTCTGGGCGCAGCTTATTACTCTGATGGTCACGATTATAGATGAAGATAAAACAGCATATACACCAATATTGAACCAGTAAGTAATTACTTTCCCCATAAAAATTAAGAATCTTGGATTTATTAAAATAAGGATAAGAAATACACCTGAATCAAAAGTTGTTTTTTTAAACAGAATCTAGCAGGAGATTTTTGTACAGAAGGTAACATTGACATAGTTTTATAAAAACTTAGTGCTCTGATAATGGAAAGAGAATCTTTAGGTTAAGGAACATTAAAGATGTGGAATATGAGTCATCCCAAAAATTTAAGTAGGAAAATATTATACAAGAGAGCTAAATGGATAGAAGGGAAATGTCAGTGAAATTTCAGTGAAGGGAATTTTCAGTGTGATGGTTTTGATGATATGAGAGTATTTTGGCACACATGGTGTTCAAATCATGCTGAGACTCTTTTAGGTATGATTTTTAGGCATGTAATTGTTAAAAAAAAAAAAGAACTTTACGAAGAGACCCTCTCCAAATTTATGATTGGCTGGCCAGACTGACTAGAAAATGTATAAAGTCGAGAGCAGTATCCTGGAGATGGAAGTTGACCTCTCAGAATTGAAGATGTAGCAGATGAGGGAGGTGCAATCAATAACCAAGACAAGTCAAATAACTTAAGGTTGATACATGAGTAGAAAGGAGAGAAACAATCGATAAACACAGAAAAAGAAAGCAGTTCTGGGGTTTGAACGTGAAATATATAGAAGGAGTGCAAAGAAACATGTTTCACACATTACAGCTGGAGAAACAGACCTCACGCTAATTGAAATGTGACATGACGAGGCCCTACGGAAATGTTTTAGCTCTTTGGGGCCATTTTACAGAGAGATTGCAGAAAATCTGGGCATAGTCTAGCTGTGATGACTTATGCAAAAGTTAACGCTGAAACCTACGTCTGTATTATGACTAAACAATTAATAGAGGTTTCTGCAGTTGCATTTAATTGAATGCTCTGAAGGGGAGCAGGAACAGTCTGGTTTTTTCAGCTAAAATAGGGTCTATACTAAAAGGCACTCTGCACATTGAGATGTGCTTATCTGTTGACAAAAGGCACCATTCTATTTATGGCCCCACAGTAAAAGTAACAAAGAAACCTCCTGGTGATAACCAGAAGCTGAAAGATGTTTCACTGACTTCTGACTCCTTCCTTTACTTGAAATAAATGAAGTATTATTTCAGTCCTGGATAATAAGCATCTCTTTGTTCAATCATCTGTTGCACTGACCTTATTAAGGAATAAGTTCTTAACCTATAGGGGAAAGAAAACACTTTTCCTGTTTACTCCATTTTTATAATGTAATGTGAAGTTTCTCCATTAATGAAAGCGCAACTTTTTGTCTGACAGGCTGTATAAATAATACACTCGTTGTAAAATATCTGATTGAGAGAAATACATATATGTGATTCATTTCAGTGTCTTCATTGAAATTAAACAAGTGTAACTGCAGGTTAATTATCCTAAAAATTGTTCTAGCTGTATTTTTATTCAAATGTGAGGGAGAAAGTAAAGGCATAAAGAACAGAGTTCTTCTAAGGGGATTAGTAGGTTCCCTGAAGTACAGATGAATGATTGTGTAAGATGTGAAAAGAGAATCAGGAGTGGACGGAATTGGGACAGATTAAGGGAGAGAGCTTGTGTCTCTGACTTCTCTCTCGTTTTTGCTGTTGTTTTGTAAGTGAAAGAGTGAACACAGGGAATAACATGTCTTTTAGAAGCAGGAGATATCAGAAGTTAAAGATGAAGAGGCTGTGGGTGGAAAAAAGACTTGAAAAACTGTTCGGATTTGCTTTGGATCCATTTTTTAAAAAGAAAAGCTGCTCCTAACACAAAAGCAGCATGTAAAAACTGTTGAGAAAAAATGAGACAGCCTCTTCCCCCCTGCTTACCCCAGGAAAAGAAAATGGGTTAAAACGATGAATGGGAAATATAAGTTGGATACACAGAATACTGCAGAAACATGACTCCTTATCAGAAATATATGGCGATGCAGCGTCTCAGTGGACTACTCAGGCCTGCATTCATTTGAATCCTGTTTTAGCAATGAGGTGACCGAAGATCCCCAGGAGAGCATTCTGATAGAAGTTTTCACAATTGTATAATATTGCTCAGAATTCTACTTCTCAACCAGTTTTGGAAACCCTATTTTTATATCTACCTTAGAGGCAAAAATTATGCTGTGATGGAGTACTTTGAACTGTATCAGATTATGAATCTAGATGAAACATGACATGATGGCCTCAGCAAGCATTGCAGCCACTGACAGACCATACCAGACCCAGTGGTGAACCTGCAGTTCTTATATGACATGAGAAACTTGACGAGTTTGAAGGAAAAACATGGTCTGGTATTTAAGTTGTAAAATTCTCATTCTGATAGTTAAACAATGTAAAATATGTTTGAAACCTGATTCACAAGCAAATCTAGGACTTCCTGGCACTTCTAAATATGCATTGTATGTGCTGTGAAACAGGAGAAATTGCTATCAAAATAAAATATCTATTCTAATAAAAGGAACACCAAATCAAGGATAAAATCTTCAAGTCAAATATGCTTCTGTATTTTGAAGGCAAGATCAAAATTTGGGCCTCTGCACCTTTTTTTTTTTGCACATATACTCAGAACAGTCAAGTTGTCATTATAGTAAACATTTAAGGAAAGAGAAAGCTCTAGTGAGACTTTTAAATTTGTTCTTTACTGATCCTTAGATCTTTGCCATGTAAGGATCTGTTTTCTCTGTGATCACATTGTGTTCCACACAGTACAGGAAGGACGAACACGTGAAATCTGCAGGAGCGGATTTCCTCATGCTTCAGGAGCTGGGATGTTTAATATCTCTGAGAAGTTGGGGATAGTAACTTATATTGTAGAAACAGCATAATTGTAACCTACGTGTCAGTGAGTTATGAAACATAGCTCAGTGAAAAAAAAATGATGGAAGGAAGTGAAAAAATCAGAGTACACTGTATCATGGATTGGACTCTGTCAGCCTAACTTTGGAATGTTTCTTTGATGATGGAAAGTGTATCTGATGTGTTTTGTGTCTTGATGCAGTGATACTCCCCGTTATCAATTACACTTTATTCTGTGGAAGCATATGAATATCACTTCTTTCATTGGACTTGTGAACGTTGTGTGTAACTAAGCTGTTCTCATTCTTTCACAATGCCCGCTGTCATCTTGTCCTGTAACAATGTACCATACACTGACAGACCTGATTAGTTATATAGACAGTATAAAGTATCTGTCCTGCCCATTATTTTTTCTTCAGGGAAAGGAATGTTACTTTGGTTAAAAATAAAGCTTTGGATAGGTGGAGGATAGAGCACAAAATGTAAGAATAAATGAACTCTTTGCTCAAAGTTTTAATAGAATACGTATTTTCCAAAATCAGGTAGAACTTTCGTCTTAAGGGTTAGTGAAGCAGTGGCCATGGGCAGCACTCCAGAGATGGTGTGATCCAAACTCCTGCTGCATGCACAGCACAAAAATGAATGTATTCACCCCTTAGGACGGGTGAGATTTAGCACCTGGATGAGATCGAAGCCACCAAGTATGGAAAATGAGCTATTCTGAGAAAGTGCATTTGAGGTTCAGAGACTTTGACATTCTCAAGGTGTAGCAGACTGGAGATTTGGCAGCACAAATTAAGAAAAAGCATTTCTAATTGTCATGATAGAATTTTCTGAGTTTTGGGTTGAGCTAGAAACACGCAGTACTGTCTGAGATAAATGCTTTGGGGGGTTATATATGTTTTGCTTATACATTGATTCTTTTCATTTTGTTTTAAGCTGAGTTCAATTTCGTTCTATTGATCTGTGGTTTTATATATAGCCTTTTGTTATAACTAGCCAACGAGAACTGTTTTCACTAAAATTTTTGCTTAATTAAAATCAATAGAGAGAAGACATTTATAAGTGGCAGTCTTGTATATGCAATTTAGTATTTTTGGAAATACATGGATATGGTCCTGTATGGGCAACATAACTCCTCTGGATAAACTGAGATTTTATATAGTTCCAAGAATGACGTAGAAATTGAGAAAATTATGGCCTATGGGGCAGAAATAACTGTAGCAAGAGCAAGCTAAATGAGTAATAGAGTGCTCTCCTGGTTGTCCTTTTGCTTCACTGAGAATGTGAAAATACATGGCTTTTACAAAGATTAGAAAATGTAACGTGGAGAGATTTGCATGGGAAATTTCTCTGATATTTTGCTGCTTAGGGATCAAATTCTGAAGTCGTTTGAAAAGGTCTTTTTTCCTAAAAATAAGGTGAAAAAATAGAAATAATACAAAATACCATGCTTATATAGATGCTTTAGTATTTGACCTTTGATTATCTCTTCCCTTTAACAAGACAGAGGCTTCTGTTGCCATTTAACTTTAGCACGTGGAATGTGCTGTGTGCTTCTGTCGTGCATCAACTACGTCAGCTTCTCACATACAGTAAACTGCAAGGACACCTCTGGTAGTTGCATAATGCCCGTGACTGACAACTGTGCAATGCCCACCACTGTTAGAAGTGTAAAAACTATCATCAATTTTAGACTTCACCTAAGTGAAGCCAGGTGGGATATGTTGAACTGCAGTAATTTAAACAGCATTGATAATTGCAGTTTGTGTGTGCATGTGCTTTCCGAGGTTAAAATGCACAGACATATATATTAATCACTAATCAAACAAGTGTGTTTTTATCAGACCCAGTCTTGCCTTATGGCCAGCTTTGCAATATGGTCAAAAGACTGTGTCAATATTAAATCAGCTGTTAAATACTTCCTCAGAGCAGCACTGTCAAAGTTCAAGTCTGATGCTAAGAGAGAGCTCAGAGTGGACTGGAGGTAAAGAAATTAAGACAGCTGAAATACATTTCAGCTTTTGAACAGAAATTAATTTTGTGTTAACGGAATTAATACCAAGTTCTTTAATTGAGCAGCCGTTAGCATAAAGAAGGCTCAGTGAACTGAGCTAGCAACTGCTCCCTATTAAAGTGGCAGAGCTAATGAGCTGTTTAAATACTTTTTCTTTGCAGATATGATCAGGGTCAAATAGGTCTCTAAAAGGAATACATTACTTAGATCGTACTGCTACCACTTTAAAATTTCACAATAATTCTAATTCTTTCTATGTCAACAAGACCTTTAAAAATTCTTACATTTTTACAAAGATTATTACAGAATATTTTCTGAATTTGATAAGTGCTTTAATAAAAGGTCAAAGTACTTTGGATCAAATTCTCTGCTAGTATAAAGTGTAATAAACTCAACACAAAAGCCACACAGCTCTGTGTACTTCCTCATGAATATATTCCTTTATTTTCTGTGTTCCTTGTGAACTGTGGGTGTATTTCTGTGGCTCTCACTGCACCTCTGTGCTATAAACAACTGCTTTACCCCACTGGGAGGTTATGTGCTCTACTTTCTGCTCTTCAGCTGCCTGACCTGCCTGGCTCTGCTTCTGTGCCCTGAGAATGGCTCATATTAATGTCAGTCCCACACCTGCATTAGAGACAGCCTTTTTTTTAAGACAAAAAACGTGACATAAAACACAGTGTCGATCTCTAAAATGCCAGCTTTTGCTAGTTCCTAACAGTGAAAATGGTAACTCAAAGATTAAAGCCTTTCTTTTATTTAGAATGAGAAGCAGCTGGGATCTATGAAAAAGTTGTGTAAAAATACTTAATTGATAACAGCAGAAAGTATCTAAAAAGGACTGTTTTTCAAAGATGTCATGAAGCATAAGACCAAAACTGAAATTTTGAATCAAAATCTGCATTTCACTACTTGTTATATTCTTTAATGTTTTATTCATATGTCGAGGTGGAAGTCTTCAGTGAGTTGGATTCTATGAGTATATAAACCAACATAGCTTCACAGACAGCAGTGTCACAAGAGAATTAAGGAAAACCTGTGGCTGCTAAACATCTGAGCCAACTGTTTAATATTCTTCATAAGCTATCTGATTTATCTAAAGTTGAGGAATCATCTGCAAGACAGATGAATGTTTCTTGATTTAAAATGTCATGTGAGGGAATTTGTGCAACATTTAACTAATTACTTACCTAGGCCCCCCCCACAAAGGGGAAGTTTTTATTTGAAGGTTGGATGGTTTATATAATACAGAACATAGAATATGGTAAGTGCATACTAGGGGAGTTGTTTTGTGGAAATATTTACCTTTTGCTGTGCAGCTGTAAGCATAATTCCTAGCAGCAGGTGAACTGATGTGATGTGATTGATTGCAGGTTCCCTCAAGAGCTGAACATGGGAAAAATCAGTGCTGAAATCATGTGGACTCTGTTTGCCCAGGACATGAAATATGCTCTGGAAGGTAATTAGAACAAACTATTAATTACACTAGTGAGTTCAC
This sequence comes from Mohoua ochrocephala, assembly GCA_013398855.1. Classification (NCBI taxonomy): domain Eukaryota; kingdom Metazoa; phylum Chordata; class Aves; order Passeriformes; family Acanthizidae; genus Mohoua; species Mohoua ochrocephala. The sequence goes on along the minus strand of VZTA01002439.1, from coordinate 247,252 downwards.
CAAGACTGATTTTCACTGCAAGTGATACCTGGCAGCAGATTTCTGTGTGTGGTTAGAGCTTTCTGGTGTACTTGTTTAAGATGCTTCATAAGTTAGTGAAAAAGAAGGATTGTAAGGAGTCATATCATTGTACTGTGAGTATATGAAGCTATCTGTGGAAGGAGGACACAAAAGAACTGCGACTTGAAATGCTGCTTCTTAGATCTGATAAAAATCTTCACTGTCCAAAGAGGCACACATATGCATGCTAGAGAGCATTGTAGACACTCCAATTTTTCTCACTAGCTGAAAATTGCTATCTTGCCCATAAGGAACATTTGCAGAATGAAATTATGGAGAAAGCACACACTTATAATTAAATCTTTTTGTGTTCAAAAGGCAGGATGTATTCGTTCTAGTTCCCGCAGAATCAAATGCAGTTTCATTTTATCTCTTAAGATATTGCTGTGGTTAACCATTGTTAAAATACGTGGGGTTTTGCTATGCAGCAGATTGTCTCCAACTGATGGCTTCAAACACACAATAAAATACGGTTATTGCAGCAAACCAAGTGAAAATACCTGCATGAAACTGGCATTGTCTTTAGTCGAGTCTGCTACTAACTACAGAGCAAGTCTGAAAGGGGTGAGAAAAAACGTATGAGGTTGGATTTAAATAACAATGCAATTCAGCAGGCATAAAGGATTAAAAAACCCAAATAGTTGAAGATTCACTTCTGTATTATTCTCTCCAGAATGTCTAATGCGATAATATCAGTGTGATGGTGCTTTGATGACATGGTGGATTTTTATGATGATAAAGAAAGAGAAAAGATAAGTGGCTAGAATGACTATTGATGGAAAAACTGTTTTGTTCATCTGCTGTTGTGTTACTTTATTTTTGTTAATTGTGTTATTTGAATGTGGAACTTCTGTACTAAGCACAGCAGAGGAAAAAGAGGAGAAAGGAAGGAAGGTAATTAAAATATGTACGACGACAACAGAAGACATGAGATATCTTAGATGTGGGTAGGAGAAGAGATACTCAAACTGTTGTTTCAAAGTGATGTTCTGTAGTCATGTCAGAGTAAAATCCAGAAGTACAAGTTTGAGAAAGGATGTCAGGCAGGAGATCATCCTTTAGGAGCGATCAGTGAAGGCAAAAGCTTCCAAGAGCCGAGAAACATGAAGACCAAGTGAAAGCCACTGTTTTGGATTAAAGTGTATTTTTCCCAGTTCCATCAGTGAAATAACCTTCTATCTGGAGAGGCTGTCAGTCAGGAATAGCTATCAGAAAATTGCTCTTCAGTAACTCAGTGTTGTGATTCCCTTACAGATAGATAGCACAGATTACTGAGGGTTTCTAATAGCCACCAATTGCCTTGGCTTCGTAACCTTGAGTGTGTAGTTACGCTGTGCACACGGACATGCCTGAGCACGCAGAGCTTGTAGTGCTTTAGCCATTGAGCTATAAACATTCTGTACTGCAGCAAGATCACTCACAAAACATCACTTGCTCCATTGTAAGAGTGTTAAGTAGAGCACACTGATCACTCAAAAGGCAGCTTCAGATCAAGCCGTGGTTTGTTTCTTGGTTGTAAAGAATAGAACGAGAAGCTCTTAAGAAAGAGTTAATTATACAATATATGAAGATGGTTGGGCTGAATCAGGACTTTAAAATAAATATTAATGTTAATATTAATCCTTATTCTGCAGAGCGAGATATAGAAGGCATTTGACTTTTTGTGTTCCAGACCAGTCCCTGAATGTGGTCTCATTTCTGTGTTGCTGTGGATACTGACTTTCTGAGGAGAGGAAATGCCATTGTTGGCATTAGGAATTCTAAGCTGCTCCCGGAATCATTAGTGAAACAGTTCCTGCGTGTATAATAATTACAGGAAATGGAAATTGGTATAAGTTATTATTTTGGAATTACTATAAATTGTTATAAATATACAGAATTTCACCTTCTATGATTTCATTCCTAAATAGGAACCTCAATAAATCTAGTCACAAAATTCAGATCAGTATGCTGATCCTCTCCTTAGCTTTACTGGGATTTGAATTATTAATTCTTTCCATAGATAGTCTACAAACTGGGTTTAACTCAGTTATTGATGGCAATAACATTTTTTTCTTGAAATTCTGTAAGATTAGAAGCAAGCCCTTAAATATGTTCACAGTTGGTCCTCATGGCTTTAATGGAGTTCATTAAAATGCATTGCATTCTGCTCTGCCACTCTCGCCTTCCAAGTTATTAACATAGGCTACCATCTGTTCATGCCTAGTGTCCAGGGCTGTGATTGCAATCTTCCCCTACTCCCCTTTAGTATTAATCTCCTGAAGCAGCATCTTTTGTGTTACAAAGTTGATTCCTTTCTGCATCCAATCAAGAGGCAATGAACTGGTCCAGCATTGTTTGCAAAAGGATTGCTCATGTGATAAAATAGATTAGATTAGCTCATCCAAGATCCTGTTTCTGGTTTTACCCACTTTATGTATTCACAAATATATCCAGCCACACCCATCATCCTAAATTCCGGAAATAAGAAGACAGCAAATACTGGAGCATCCACTTTCCATTCCTTTTCCCTTTTTCCTGAGTGCAGTTGAGAATGGCTGCTCAGGCTCTCTCCTCTCCCTGTACAGCTGAATCCCTCCTGGATCTGCTTGGGAGGTGTGTGCACTGCAGAACTGCTGCTCTCTAGCAGTGCCCTCTGCCCACCTCCTCTTGCAGAACAACCCAGCAGCCCTGTGAGGGGCACCAGCAGGCACCACACACCCTCTGCCTTCTCTTCTGCCTTGGTCCTTGCCAGGACACTCCAGCTAGGAGGCTGCTGTGATATGGAGGAGTCAGAGGGGACAGCAGCTGCCATGGCAGTGGCCTTTGGCTAGAGAAGAGCAAAGCCATGTCTCTGTGAGTACCAAGGCAGCAAATTGGCATTGGGGAACAGCTCGGCTTTTTGGTGAGGGAGGAAAGGACATCCCAAAGCACAGTTCAGGTCTCCACAAGATCAGGGCTACACTGTGCCAAGCTGACGTGCCTTGGAAACAAAACTGTACTGAAATCTGGTATTGAGTTCATAATTGCATTCTAGATTTTCTTCCAATTTAAGTTAATTGAAATGTTTAGCCTTTGCATAGTGTTAAAAGTTTTAGGCAAACTTTAACAAATTGAGTTCGCACCAGTTTTGGGGTTTTTTTTCTGTTCTAATGGATTATTTTCATGTATAGATTTTGCATGAAGAAGGTATCACATGTTTCTCTTTGAGAATTGTCTTCATTAGATTTGGTCTCTTTGGGGTTTTTTTTCTTCTTTGCAGGTTATCCATGAAGCATCAGTGGTTTGCATGATACATTATAGATGTATTGTTTGGCATTTAGTTTACACAAACATCTGATCTTATAGGATGATAATATTTTTGTACTGTCTGGTCCCCCAATTATTCCATACTTATGCTGCAAACAAATGAGAAGAGAAAGAGAATTTCACCAGCAGTGCATATGATTTAATACTGACTTCATATGGTAGGAAATCTTTTCCTTTACAAGTATGAAGATGCAAAGGTTAAAAGACGATGAGAGAGTAGTAAACTGAAATTAGACATGCAATTGCAAAGTATCTTTTTTTAGTCTTTTTCCTCAGAAATGTCTTTTTTCATATCTTTCAGATCTCCAGCTTTCGAATAGGTCAGATCAAATGTCTGAAGCTGTCCAGTCTGTTAGAAAGAGAACATCCTAATTGCTGTTATTACGATAATCTAATTCTGGTAGTGGCCAGAAGTCAAGACCAGAATCAGGCCAGAAATTAGTTGGCTGCTGTGTAAATACAGCAATAGACAGTCTCCATGCTGCAGAGCTAAGATTCTGAAGGCCTTATAAAAATAGGAAAAGGAGAAAGTTATTCCACCCTTTTATGCATTTAATGTAGGTTTGCTTTTCAAGTTTGCTGTTGTCTTCAGTGCTTAAGCAGATTACTATTTTCCTGTTTCTCTGACAGATACTTCTTCCATGACAGAAACTGAGAAAGGGATTTGAAAGAGAAGAGGCAGGTCCATGAGTTGATGCTGAGCACAGAGACAGCAAGAAAAAAAAAAAACAAACCAAAAAGGCTAATGTTGCCCAGAGAAAGGTCATGCCATTTGGTGGCAGATTTCAAGTCTATTTTCACTCCAAATTTACAATTTACAAAGCTCCCCTTAAGATAGAATATAGTCTTGGCTTAGAGGGAGGCTGCAGAGGTGAGGGGAGGTGAGACTGAGGTTTTGGAAAGGACAAGAAGGCAGGATCCACAAGAATGCAAGGTTTCATCACTATCAAAATATGAATCCTTTTTATTTTAGTCAGTCTCATTTCTGCATTGGCACTTTTCAACAAATGTATTCCATGCTTATCTTTTCAGACGCCTGAGGAATTAAGAGTCCTCTGTGGTCTCATGGCAATGCAGAGAGTCTGTAAAGGCAAAGAAAAGTTGGAGTTAAACCTTCCTTTGGCAGATGAGACAGAATGTTGACATGATTGCAGGAAGAGGGGAGTTAGAAGTGTTCTTTGGTCACCATAACAGACAGGGCTGTTAATAACAGCAGCTACGTGCTGTACGTCCTGAGGGGCTGAGCTTCGCGAGCGTGAGAATCCAACTATCGAGGGCAAAGCAGAGATCTCCAGGCTCGCCTAAAAAGCACCACAGCCATGCCAAATGGCACGATTTTGTAGGAGTTAATTAGACCCAGTAATTAAGACAGATGAAGTGGACAAAACTGCTCCCGGGGGCTGAGTTAATGCTTCTTCATGGCTTTGCATTGTGCTATAGCAATGTGTCATCTTACTTGGAACTACCTCAGAGATCTCTGGTATGGCACAACCTTGCACTTGGGACAGTTATATCTAGAATTTCCTTGTTCTCTAACCTCTTTTCTTGGATTTTACCCATTGAACCATCATCAGAACAATGAGTCTACAGTAATCTTAGTAAGTTAAAGCTTCTCCCTGTCTGACTGTATGTGTATTCCTGGTGCCAGATTTGCTAGAAAAAATGTAGTGCATCAGTGAATGCCTGACTTCATTGTTCAGTCTTAAACTTGTCACTCAATACTAGCAGTGTATATTATCCCATATATTTAATAATGATAGCTCTGTCCTTATTTTTTTTTAACCAGTGAATATTACTCTTGTTCTTAAACACTATTATTTAGCTCTTACTCAGGCAATCACTTATTGTAAAAAACATGTGTCTAAACTTTTCCTGAACATCACCTAATTGTGACAAAGGCAATTTTTTGTTAGTCAACTTATACTAGCGCCACCATGCTGGATAGGTGGTGAGTGTAAATGGTGCTTTAAATGAACCCTACATTGATTAATAATTATGGGTTATTTACAGCTCACGTGGCCCTGTCCTTTCCACACGCCAGTGAGCTGAAGGGAGAAGTGTTCTGCTCAGCTGGATGGGCTGTGTGTCACCTGTAGCAGCAGGGGCAGGCAGGACTTCCTCCAGAGTTTATAGGTATCTCAACCCGGAAGAATATTTTGCTGCTTCTTTCTTCTTGTCCTTGATTACAGTTCTTTACCACCAAGATGATACCACTTTATTCCATCTCACATTTTTAAAAAAGCTGGAGTTGTATCTTTTGTCTGAACTAATTTTATGGCTGGGGAAGAAAAACAAATAAAAACCCTAACAAACAAAACCTCTAAGGAAAAATGTGACTTTGTCCCCTCAGACAGTCCCTTAAAGGACCTGCGTTGTTTTAGCGCAGGTCTGCATCTGCTGCTTGGGGAAAACTTTCATCCTTCTGTTTGCTTGAGGGGTTTCTTCCCCCTGTCTCTGTCAGAGTGGAGCTGCGTAATTCTCACACGGCAGCAGTGGAATGTAGGTGCTGCACCTCTTGCTGCATTCCGTGAGCCAATCACACAGTGAATCCAGTTACATTTTGGATTTCTTTCATTGAGAAACAGTAGCTAATAACAGTAACTAATAATAGCTTTCTTGAAACAAATATCTTTCTTTATCAACTAGAATAAAATATTTGAGTTAAAGAAAATTAAAAATAACAAGCAACCTGTGTGCTATTTTTAGTCTTGCCCATTTTTACTGAGATACTCCTTTAAAGCTTTCCTCACACAGCAGCTGTTCTTCTCCTAATCTTTGTTTTCTTAGGTTTAAGACTTGTGTCTTTTTCTCCTATAGGTGATGAGGTAAATTTCCTCTTATGGTCAAGTGCATTAGTTCTAAACTAAACATTTGATACTGCCCCACCTCCAGGAGAACAGGATAAATCCATTAAAACTGCTTGTTTCCACATTATCTTTTAATAAGCCTGAAGTGCAATTTGCTGGGTAAGAATTAGAGAACACCTCTGTGGTTTTGCCTTTGCAGGCAGAGCCAGATACAGCACAGGTAATTATTTAAGTGCAGCCTCACATTTATCTTCCTGCTGGATTCTTCCTGTTTTGTGCTTTATTCTACTAATTGCTTATAAAATGCAAGCATGCCTGTTTGATAAGGTTTTATGCTCACTTTGCACACTTGTGGTGAGGTAAAGACCAGAGCATCAGGTTCCTTCATGGAAAGACACATTTTTTTAAAAAAATTAAGCAATAAGTAAATGGAAGAAACCTGCCGCAAAAATTACATTGAAGATGCAAAGCTGAGTATTCAGTAGTTAAGTTCCAATGCTATCGAAGTGCTCTTCGTTACCTTTTTTCTCTTTTCCGTCCCAGATTCAAGCATTATACCATCAAATCATAAAGTCATGGAATGGTTTGAGTTGGAAGTGAGCCTAGGTCATCTAGTTCCAGCCCCCGTGCCGTGGGCAGGGATGCCACCCGTTAGACCAGGTTGCTCAGGGCCCAATCCAACCTGGCTTGAGGACTTCCAAGGATGGGGCATATATTCTCTCTTTATTTTGCAATTTTTATACATATTAGAGGTTTATGAAAGCCTAATCAATATAAATTGAATTCCTATATTAGCATTACATTTCTTCCTTTATTATTTTTATTACTTTCTTTTTTTATTACTTTGGAAAGATGTCGAAACATCAGTATGAAGTATTTGAAATTTCAATCATATTCTTCAGAGCCAGGGCTTTAATTATCATCATAGATCTCATATCCATAGGATGGACTATTTCTTCTGCTTCATTTATAGGTTCCATTTCCTTACACTTCCCATGGTCAATAAATCTACGAAGCAAGAATTCCACCAACAGTAGAAGAGAATAGTTCAGGTTATTTCACTCATTGGAAGCAAGTGCTTATTTCCTTTTGTAATCAATAGTAATCATGTGTATCCAAAGATAGAATTTTGTCTCCAAATGTTTGTTCTTTGAATATTATCTACTTAGTATCATGGTATGCAAATTTCACTCTGACAGGATATTAAAGGGTGAAATTTATACTGAGGTTGATCTTATTCACTTATTTGCAGTCGTGGCATTTTTCTTTTCTCGGCAGCAAGCAAAACAGAGCAAGTTTATGCATAATCAAGCTGCACATCTTGCATTGCCCTTTTGGTGATAACACATCCACTTTTCTGGAACTTTTCTGGAAGTATTTGGCTTTGGAAGTAGTGATTAATTGATGAGACTAATAGGAGTAATAAGGACTACAAATAAGCATTAAGAAAAGCAACCGAGTAATGTTAATAAGATATCAAAGTTGATATCTTTGCCTTTATTTAGGCAATAAAACACAGCAGCTAAAAAATGGCAAATGCAATGTTTTGAGTAGAAGATAGGGTTGTTTGCAGCAGGTTCATACCTCCCTCATGATCTTGCATGTTGCATCTCTTAGGTGGTATATGGCATTGGTATTTGATGCCCTTGAAGTTCCCATGAGACGTTTACCTCTCCCAGGAAACCATGTACAGCTCTGCCTTTTCAGACACCAGGCAGGTGACCCTGAACTCTCTTGCCCCTGCTGTGAAATGTCCGGCAAAGCTGAGCACTCTGAGCAAATGGCCTCTTGCTTTGAGAGCTTCTCACCGAATATAAAGGGCAATGTCATATCAGCTTTTACAGTGCACTGCATTAAGTCAGGGATTGATTAGCCACTTCCACTGCAGGCAAGAAGACAAAAAAGAACAGCACATCCATTTTTCCTCACCATTCAGAATAAGACACTCTGTCTGCCTTCCCTCACCTCTGTCACAGAATCACAGAATTTTTAGGGTTGGCAAGCACCTGTGGAGATCATCCAGTCTAACCCCCCTGTCAAGGCAGGGTCACCTGGGGCAGGTGACAACAGGAATGCATCCAAGTGGGTTTGGAATGTCTCCAGAGAGGGAGACTCCATGACCTGGGCAGCTCTTCCAGTGCTTTGCTACCCTCAATGGAAAGTTCTTCCTCCTGCTGAGATGAAACTTCTTGTGTTTTAGTTTATGTCCATTGCTCCTTGTCTTGTTGCCAGGCACCACCACAAAGAGTCTGGCACCATCCTCTTGGCAGCCTCCTTGGAGATACTTACATGGATTAATGAGATCCCCCCTCTGTCTTGTCTTCTCCAGACTAAACAGGCCCAGCTCCCCTCTTAAGTCTCTCCTCATAAGAGAGATGCTCCAGACCCCTCATCATCTCTGTGGCCTCTCCTGGGCCCTCTCCAGTAGCTCCTCCTGTCCAGGGAGAAAATACAACTCCATGGAAAGGAAATCTTTGAACAAGATCCACACTGCCTTTCTTAATCTATGCGTGTTGCCTTAGTAAGTGTACTTGGTCTCTTCTTACTTCAGTTTCCCATTTGCACAGCTTCATCACCCCACAGAGATGTTCCAGGTGCAGTCCATTATGTTTGTGAACTGTTCAAAGATATTTTTGATGAAAATTTCCAAGTAAATGCAGAGAAAGGATTGGCTGTGTAGAAGTCTGTTGTGAAAGATCCAACATATTTTTTAAAGGAGAATCAGAGGGGGAGTTACATGTAATTTAGAGATAAGTGTAATCCAGAAATGAGGTAATGACAGAAGTTTTTCAGGTTTTGGTTTATTGTATTTATCTTGACACAAAGAGCCCTCTCAGAAAGGTCAATAGCATTTCACATTATAAAAATCAAGGTAAATTATCTATAATTATCAGTTAGTTCTGTTCTACTCTCAATTTCAGTTAATAACCAGTGACTTCTATTGCCTTCAGCAAAGTACAAGAATCCTGAGATGAGATTCTAGTACAATGTAACGCTTTCTTCTAAATCAGTTATGAGCTTTAAGTTAAATTTTTTCTTCATTTGTGGCCTGTACACTATGTTGCATTCATACAATCAGAGGCTTCAGGTTTCAGCGGTACAGGGATTAAATCTAGAGCACTATAAGCATAATACCCCCATTAGAAGAGGCAGTGGCACAGCAACCACTCCTGTATGGTGGGGAAATTGCACTGGGATCAGGCGCATCAAACATTAACTTCTGCTTTTATCCAAAACATTGGCGCATCTGTGCGGTGTAATGTTTCCACAGATTCAGAGGGAGGAACACCAATTCATGCCCCGTCCACATCATCCCTTACAGGAGCTTTTCTTCCGCTAGCTGTGTTCAGTTTGTGTTCCCAATTACCCTTCCCAATTATATGACTGCAAGTTTGGAAATAGCAGGTTTTCTGAAACAGCAGTTCTGGAAGAAGTAGATTGCAGCTGGTAGTCTCTAGAAAGATTGCTAAGTAATTATTGCAAATAATATGGAATTATGCCACAATGGTTGTAAATAATAGCTGAGTTTTGATGGAAAAATTTGCAGTTAATCCAAACACAAATCCCATATGCTTAGTCTCAATCATTTCTATTTAATAAACTGTAGGGCAGTAGTTTCTATGTCAGTCAAACCAGCTGGTTGTGATGTAATTAATTTGCTTCACATAAATATTCTTTATAGTAGTTCTTAATCCCTGAAAAAATTATCTATAAAGCCTGAAAACTAGATGAGGGGTTTTTTTAGATAAATATATTTATGTGTATCTAGTCAATTTGTTCATTTCTTACAGACTAATTTCCTTGAAGTTCTTTTCATAAAGATTTGAAATATACTTTAAAACCATCTTATTAGAATACTTCAAGCAGCTTAACTATATGTTTTTACAAAAAATACTGGCTTGGAAACTGCTGTAGAAAAAAAAATGGCTCTGAGTTTTTGTACCCAAATAAGGAAAATCAGAGTTGATCAAAATATCAATTTGATTATCTGAATATTTAACATGTTCATCTTTTAGGCTTATCTTTGTTAGGTTACCCTTTTTTCCTTTTTTAGCAACTAATACATATCAAAAATTACATGGAAATGCAGAGTGATATTATTACCTCAAGGTTAAAAAGAAAAAAGCATTCTGTGGTGAACAAGATTCTATTCCAGTTTGTTAAATGACATTCTGTCATTAGTGTCATGTAGATATTTCTGCTTAGTAAGTCATCATTATTAGTTTTATTTGTTACTTTAAGAAAATCTTCTCAGCTTTCTCTAGCAATTGCTGGAAAAATGAGCAAGAAATCAAACATGATTCCAAAGTACTGTTGTTTGGTCAAGGCCTGGGAGGAAAGTACCTTGGATTATAGTCCTTCCTATTATGTTTCTTTATACATTTTTCTCTAAAAGAACTGCTGCCTGCAATTAGGTTATGTGCCAGATACAGTGTCACCAGGTCTGTGGCTGGTTTCATCACACAACAAGTTCTTTTGCATCTTTTAATGCATTCCATGTAATAGCTTTTAAAACAATCTCTCTCTTTTCTTGGTTATACAAATAACACCTGGGCAGATTTTACTTTTTTCCTTCAGTGCTGTTGCTTACTGGAAGTCTTCTTGAGGGAGTTCCCATCTCTGTGATTTGTACCGTTGAGATGGAGCAGTTCCATGCAGTTCTCATTGTGGTTGCAGTTACAATGTCTGTTGCTGCAGGCCTGTGGAAGAACATTCATTACCGCATCACCTCTCGGGAGATGTTCCCTCTCACCCCAAGTGTCATCAGCAATGGAAAAAAGTTTCACTTGCTGGAACTGCAATTCCTAAAAGCTGCTAAAGTGCCCCATACACACAACTAAGGGTTACAGATGTTCCAGTTTACAAGAATCTTATCAGTATTTTTTTCATTGATGCATGGCACAGTGATATAGGATATGCCAGGATATGCCATCATGGGAACTGAACATGACCTCTTTATGGAACTTACTAGATGAGTAGGTGCTTATAAAAATATGCTGCACTGCAAGGAATGTGTCAGAAAAGGAGCAGCACAAAATAAAAAACATTAGCAGTATTAGGTTTGCTATACTGGAGATTTCCTTGCCTAGAATCAGTTACGAGAATGTTCAGGTATTTCTGTCATCTCTCCTGAGAGCACATTTGCACACTGTTGGCAGGTTTAGTTCCACACTGACTCAGTAGTAAAATAATTTTGCAAAGCAAGAGTGGACTTTTTTTTAAAAAGAGTTGTATTGTGTAGCTACTACATCTGTCTTCCAGAAAGCCCAAAATGGATATGTCTGTATAGGGAAACATGGCACTAGCTTTTGCTCCGGGAAAATAGACACAGATCTTCAAAATGCATCCATGTATCCTGTGCTGGCTCACATTTACATTAGCTTGTGCAAGTTTTTCAGAAATTAAGGAAGTGATCTATTGGTCCTAATCTAAATTCAGAACACCTACAGTGATGTTGCTGCACTTTGTAACCAAAATCCATGGTTACCATGGATAAACTCATCTATTATCCAGTTAAAATTGTCACGGGCTGACTCATATGGGCACCTGTTTGCTCCGTTCTTTGGTTTATATGAACTGAGGAGGTAAAATGCATGGCTACTAAATGACTTCATAGGTCATGTGAAGTGTTTGCTGATGTTCTCATACGTTAACATCAGGAATGGTGGATGCATTTTTCACTTATATGTAACTAGAAATAATATCCTGGGAGACTCTTTAAATATTCTCTAAAAGGCATAACAGCCTGGAGAAAAAAGTTCAATTATTCATGAATTACTTTTGTGCTCATTTTTAATGTGTTATAAATCTTAACTTTAAAAAGAAAATATCAATGAATGGTGCATGTAAGTTGTACCCTCCTGGACAAGTTTGCTAATTAGTGGCAGTACCTCATTTCTAAAATTGAAATAAGCATTTCCTTGGTGTGTCATACTATAGCAAACATTCTCAAGTTATATTGTATAATCTAATAACCCATTTTTGCAATGCTTGAATGAAAAAAAAAGTGCTATTCATTTCAGAAATTCCACTCTTTTGGGATGCAATATAAGATAGATTTTTAACAATGACTTAAGCAGCAGCTGTGCAGTGAATTTGGTAGCAGTAACATAATTGTACTCAGTGAAAGACTGGTCTACCTTGTAAGAATACCTTTTATAGAGCAAGTGTTTTGTCATTTAGCTTTCTATAATAGTTTGTGAAAAACCTGCTGTCTAAAAAAGAACAGATTCCTCAGAACCATGAGAAGAAGGCAACATCTTTCGCTCTGCGGTTCTGTTTAATGCCAGTAACAATGATACTGTGCTGGGGAGAATTTGTAGTACTCTCAAGTAGCATGAAGATGAATAAATGCACTATTTAGACAGAACCTGATTTAGTGATTTTTCTTGAGTGTGATGGAAAGGCAGTGAAGGTGAAAATGCTACTGCAATGCTAAAAAGGCAATGAAAGCCCACCGGGGCACTTCATAAGCTGATTTGCACAAAGCCTAGTAACTCACTGCATAATAACATGCTTCAGAAACACTTGTTGGATGGCTTGGTGTACTACTGGAGTGCTGATTTGGCATAACAATGAAACTAAACGCTTCCTTCTAATGTACTTGGCTAGATCTGAAAAATACAGGATGTGTAGTTCATAGTGCGTTTTCACTGACAGAGAATCCAGTGGTACATTCAAGTGTATGACAGAGGATGGGATGCTCCTGCTGTTACAGAAAATTAGGTTCACATCCAAATACATGAGATTTGTGTAATATTGTGTTGCAAAGCAAGCAGAAGTAAAAAGCAAAAAGGAGGTTTGAAGGTGGTAAGTTCTTAATACGTACTATTTACACAAGAACATCATTCCTGCTGAGCACCTGTATTAGGTCATTTTTTTAAGGGAGCTGGGAAAAGAAATTACTCTTTTGCTTAGGGGAGAATGTGCAAAAGTGACATGACACCTCAAACAGATGAGATCTGTGGGGATTTTAGGAAGCTGTGAGCAGTAAGCAAAGATATGATTACTCTGTCCAAAACTTGTGGATCCCTGGTTTCGTGCTGTGGGAGAAGGAAATGAAAGATTTGAGCAAGGATAAAGTGCCTGTTAGCTAATGGAGAGAGGAATGGAGCTGTCCAGGTCTGCAGTGGCCAGGTGAACAATGCAGAGCCCAGTGTGCAAGCTTAAATAAGGATCAAAATCCTGGAAGAAAGATGGACATTTGCTCCAGACAAATTAAATCAGACTTTAAAAATGCAGAAAGTGATTACAGGTGGCTCTATGACTCTTGCACCCACCTCCATCTGCATATTCAATATGTGGCAAACAGGAGGACAGAGAAGGTGAAGTCCATTTGAAAAGTTTCAAAAACACTTTATTTAACCATCTTTTCTACTTGTGCCTTAAGTCAGATGGCTGCAGAGCTGTGCAGTTGGCTCCTCGTTCTTTTTCTTAGCTCTGATGAATGCAGGTTTCACAGATTCATGTAGGACTGGCATATATAGCTGCTATTTCCTCTGGCTACTGCACAGCTATGGTTGTTTTCTCTAGCTTGGCACTTGAAAGCTTCTTAACCATTTTGTAGCAGCCAAAGAAGAATCTAAAGAATGGGAAGTCAGCAAATTTGTGGTTTTTTCTCACTGCAGTGAAGAGAGCTGAGAAGCCTAATTTGTGGTTTGGTCTTTGGTTTTTGTTTTTCCTAAGGGTACTGGGATTCTGAAAATTGAAACTGTGGGTACTGCTACCTCTGGAAAAATCAAACCAATTATGCTTTAAAATGCAAGTCCTGTATTATTGTGTCACCAGTGCACTGAGGCACAAGAATGTTATTTACTGTTAGAACGCTATTAAGTGCTTTTATTTCCACTCCTTCTATTACAGAACATGAAAAGCAGCGATTATGCAAAAGCACAGATTATATGAATTTGCACTTCAAAGTGAAATGGTTTTATAATGAATATGTGCGAGAACTCTCTGCTTTCAAGGATGCAGTGCCTGAATACTCTCTGTAAGTGGTGTTTCGGGAAGGCTTCCTCGAGTCTGGGCTTCCTGCAAGGTTTATTTTGGTCAAATATTTATGCTCGGGTTTGTGCAAGATCTCAAGGTGTGTAGCACTGGCAACTAGTTTTTACGCTTCCTTCTCTTTAATTCTTCATTCTATCGAATGAAATAGTCCAGGTGTTAAATGTGCAATTAGCTTTTTCATAGATTTCTACAGTTGTAACTGCAGGTCTTCAGAGATGGCAAAATGCTTTGGTCAGAAAATGTCTGCGGAAGGTATGAGATGTGGGAACAGCAGCACTCTGAGTTACAGGTCCCTGCATTTCTTTTACAGCCAAATTTGGATAAAGATATAATGCTAATGGGATATACTGCTGAAATCATTCTTACTGGATTGGGCTAATACTCAGCTGCTGGTTTTCTTTTCACCTGTCTCCCTACAATAAATATAATTCAGTCCCGTCCTTTTATATGAGCCGTCCTTAACCTTCTGCCAGTCTGCTGGTTTGCTGAGATGGTTTGAGGCCTGTTATTACTTTAAATTTTTCTAAAATAAACTGAAGAAAAAGAAAACATAGATGATTTTTACTATAACAAAGTTATATACAAGTTATTTCATATACAAAAAAAAAAAAAAATGTTACCAAAGAGCCAATATTGATAGAAGATGCATACCTGCCATGCGTCACTGGTAGAGAATTGACTACTGCTAATTTTACTTCACCAGGGTATACCAGCAAGTGTATTGTGAAACTGAAGCCTGAAAAGCCTTTTGGTAGCTGCAGAATTTTGGTGAAAAATTTTTTCCAGGGTTGTTAGAACTTTTTCAGCAATAGGAGTAGATAGGAAAACACAAGGTGCCAAACTGCTGGGTAGTATGACATCCCTCCTCTTGGGATCTTTGTGAAACCTACCTACTTTACAAAATTGCTTTTAATTTTCAGGTGGTTTGAACCATTTGTCATTCAGTGGCTGGACGAAAATGAGGATGTCTCAATGGAATTTCTTCACGGAGCACTAGAAAGAGACAAAAAAGATGGGGTGAGCCTTTACTTTTCAAAGGAGAGAATAAATAAAGTATTAAGATGGTTTTGTATTGTTACAAAACCAGAAGTACATTTGGTCCTGCAATATCCTTCTCAGACTTCGGGAGATAACAGCTTTTGAAGAACCTTATAGAGAAATTCCTGCTCTGATTCCCTCTGCCTAAATCCCCACAGAATTTATTCTATGGTATCATTTCATTAGCCTATGATGTGATGATGATGATGTCATGAAGGAAAATTCTGTTCTTATTTTTAAGTGGTTTGAAAGTATCAGAAAAGTGAAAAAGCCGCATTTCTCAGTATTATCAATGAGACTACTTTTTTTTTCTGTATTACTTTTTGTGACTCTAGAAGGAGTTTTAAGTGTGAGAATCAGTGAAGACAGTTTTGATCT
Source organism: Mohoua ochrocephala (assembly GCA_013398855.1). NCBI lineage: Eukaryota > Metazoa > Chordata > Aves > Passeriformes > Acanthizidae > Mohoua > Mohoua ochrocephala. Next base: position 231,674 of record VZTA01002439.1, on the reverse strand, counting down.
CTGAACAAATATTAACATTTGGATGTTTCTCTCTAGTTTCAGCAAACATCAGATCATGCCCTCTTCTCTTGTTCTGTGGTTGATGTCTTCACACAGCTCAATCAAAGCTTTGAGATTATTAGGAAACTGGAGTGTCCTAATCCAGAAGCACTATCTCATTTAATGAGAAGATTTGCAAAGGTAAATTAAAGTCAATGCATCTGAACTAAGCTTCAGAGAGAATGATACTGTGTTGCCACGTATTTAAAAGCTAAGTGCTCCCAGTGTTTTTTTACAATCAATGTTTTCTATCTGACTGGGATCCTCAGAAAGACACACTGCCCGTGGCTTAAGGCTGGGTCTTGTCTACTCTGTCAAAATGGTTTAGCCGTTGGAGAAGTTCTGTCTTCTCTGAGGTTTCACATTTATGTATTTTATACATACATGTATGCATATACGTAATCAATTGTTATCTTGCTAAGAACTGATTGCAGTTCCATTAATGGAGCCATTCAGTGAAATGCAATTAGCTAATTAGGCAGTGCAAGTGAAGGAAAAATTCAAGGTGTGGCAATAAGGTATATTTGTTTGAAGTCCTGAGGTGGTGGTTATTCACCTGCTGTTTGATAAACTCAACTCTGCCAGCTTTCTATTTGGATAGTTACATTTCCTCCCAAGCTCTGAATTTCCATTATAGTCCTGCTGGCTTTAGAAAAGTTCACATTTACATTTAATTCTGTTCTTTCATTGCAACAATTCTCCATTTGCGGAGTTCCTATTTACATGATTATTGTAAGGTAACTCATATTGCCAGGCTTTGAACAGTGCTCCTTTTGTTTTATTTTTCCATTATATTTCTATTCTATGTATTGTCACCCTGGAGGATTTTTTGAGCTTGCTACTCTTCCATTAACTGTGTAGTACATTGCAAGGAGTAGAGTTCTCAGTGCTTCTCAAAAACAGCACTGCTAAAATTAAACTGTCTCTGCTATTGAAGATTACTTTACGTTAAGAACTACCCACCATCTGCTGTGCAAGGATTTGAAAATGTGCTCACAGGATTGTTTATATTATATCTACAAAATATAATATACCGTATGTGTAAGCACCTGCAAAACCTATCATTTATACAAACCTCTTTTTTTAATAATTTTGCTTTACATTATGAAATTCACCATTTAAAAGAGTCTTCTCCTCTTCTAGACTATTAACAAAGTACTTGTTCAGTATGCTGCAATTATTTCAAGTTACTTCAGCTCATATTGTGATAAAGAAAATGTGGTGAGTAAGAAGCTGTGGGTTTTTTCTGCCTTAGAAATTTCGTTTAAGTTACTTACTGTACTTTTTGAAAATGTAATAACTTCTTTACATGAAAAAACATGAATGGAGGGAGGTCAGCATGTTTTCATAGCTGCTTACAGTGATGTGTAAAACCTGGAATAAGTGAAATTAGTTAAGAATCCTAGTTAATAATTTCAGTATTAAAGTTAAAAAATAATTACAAGATGACCACAAACATGCCGCAGATACCAGCCTAATGCTATGGTGAATGTATCTTCATCTTGTTTCTCAAACAGAAGAAAATATTTCTGGTTTGGGTTTTCACTTTGCATTGCCTTGCCTCTCTGTATCAGTTTGTGCACTGGAGAGTTTGTAGGATCCCTGTTCCCTGTGCAGGGAATGTGTGCAGACGTTGCTGCTGCTGCCGCTCACTGTGCTTTACCCATCAGAGGGGAGAAGAAAACCCTGTGCTGTTTTGTTGCCTCACTGCTTACAGGGGGGAGTCCCTAATGAAGGACCAGATTGCCGTGGACTCAGAATTAAATGAGATATGGACACTAAAGATGTGGTTGAGCAAATGGAAACTTTATCAATACTTTAACAAGACCAAGGAAAATTATTCTTGTGAACCAGCTTTTCAATATCATTGATATTCAAAGCTAGTTCTCCCATGCAGGCAGCTTTTAGCACAATGTCTGCTGTATTTAGTAGTGTTTTGTTCAGGTGTTTTAATCTTCAGATCAATAACTGCAGCCCCTCAGACTGTTTGCCTTTAATGGTACAGCCCTTAGCCCATCAGAGATCTCAGCTATCCTTGTGTCACCTCCCTGTGCGTGGCTTGAAGGACGCGCTCCCTCCTGCCAGTGCCCTCTGTAGTGAGGGGCAGTGTGATGATCTAGAGGTCACCAACATACACACAATAATAGAACTTAGAAAGACATCTATTGCAGCTAAATATCAAATATTGGTAGTTCTTATTAATTTAGTGTTAATATTAAATAAAGCTCACTGCTTTCTAGAAGAAATGAGTTCTAATAAAGCATTGAATCGTCAAGTCTAACTGTTTGTGTAGTCTTCTGGCCTGTCCAATGGGGTTTTTTTAATTGTTGGAGTGAGTAATTCCTGAAGTCATCCTCGTATGCCTATCTTTATTAAGGCTTTAGATGAAATTAATCTCATTATGAATGATAGAATGGCTTGGGTTGGAAGGGACCTTAAATGTCATTTAATTCCACCCCCCTGCCATGAGCAGAGACACCTTCCACTAGACCAGGTACAAAGTATTGTATCAAATGCCTTTGAGGGACATAACTTTTTTTTAACAGAATTTGCCTCATTGAAATACATATTTTTAGCTTAATTAAAGTCCATTTGATCTGGTAATTTCAGCTACAACAAATGTTCATCTGCATTAGAATTGATAGAAGAGATTAAAACGAATACTTTTATGATTCAGATTAGAATTTGGCATTCTTTTTCAAGTCAGTACTTTTAGTGATTTTATTAAACACTGCAAAATGTGCACATAAACTGTTCAAATAAAAGCATATCAAAGATGCTTTTCATAAAGGTATTTATCTAATGTAAGAACAGCCTCTTATCTTCCACCTCCTGTCAGCATTTACAAACAAACGTGGGTTCTTGCCACTCACTTGTACGTGTTGTTGTCTGATTCCTGTAAACTGCTGCACAGGCTGTTCTGAAGGTTAGGGGAAATGAAATACAATGGGAATGGTTTTGAGTAATGTTCTTTACTGGTAACAATAGCAAGTTTTTCATTGAGCCAAGGTAGGCTGAGGCTCTGAAAGAGCCACCTGAGCCAGCCTCAAAGGAAACTGAAACTGCTTCAATGTGAAGTATTTCTCTCATAGCTTCAGTATATTCCCAAAGGCATTTGCATTTGTTTGGAACAAAAGGAAGAAGATGTTATATTCAGCTACTTATGCCCCCGTCAGAAATCATAATTCTAATAATTATTGTTTTGTGATATTGAAGATTATTTCCAAAATAATTAAGTTGTTAGAAGTCAGGAGATAGTACAGGAAAGGAGGATACAGTCTGAGTGATTGTAAATTAATTGAAGGTAGATAGACAAATAGAAGTAGGGTTTGTGGATTTTTCAAGAGATGGGCAGAGAGGTGACAATTCAACCACTATACAAAGCCAGCTGCGTTCTGTAAGAGGATGAGCAGCATGCTTCACTGGGAAGTAATAATCTAAGTAGTAAGAAGTTAGACCAAATTTCTTTTTTTTTTTTTTTTCTTAAGTTGAGGAGGACTCTGACACCAAATTCCTATGAGTGTAATGTATTAATAATTAAAGCTAAATCATGTTATTGATCCCATCGTATTTCAGCTCTTCCTTGGAACATGCTATTAACTAGAAAGGTACAAATGAGTATCAATCACTGTAATCATTCCATCCCCACCTTGTTGTCTGAAAAAAAGTATATGTGTTTTATTGAAATGTATTTCTTCAGTGTCTAAATTAATCCAGTGATGCACTAGAACACGCTGGCCTTGGCCAGCCAGAGCTCTTTCAGTAAGTATTGTCTGATTGCTTCGTCTGCACCATAACAAAGCAGAATATAATGTCATCTAAGTACACAAGATTCTAGTAATGGATTCTTTCTTCCGTGATTTTTGTATCTAGCTCCTTAATGTTATTAACGTTTTACTTTTAACCTTATATGAATACAGAAATTGCTGCCTGTTGCATAGTGGCTCTGTGTTCTGCCTTTAAAAAATGAGCTTAAACAGCAACATTTCTAGACTAAAATAATATGATTACAGGTTCTATTGCCTAATTTATTCACCAGCTTTTCAAGTAATGCAAAAATGCATATTTCTAAAATATTATTCTGTTATTAACAGAACAGCCTGTGGATTTATTCAAATACTTAAGCATCAGCCATTATCTGGGTTACAGTGTTGTCACAGTTTTCTGCTAAGACTGGGTCTAGCAAGCAATGTGGCCACCCCTTTCCTCCAGCCTATTGTCACTCCCAAAGCACTCGGATCATTGTTACCTCTGCTCTCGCCAGGATGGTGATGTGCTACTTGCATTAATCCACCAGATGTAACTGTGTTAGGTATGACTAGAAACTACCTGGGATAGCTCAGGACGTGGAATTCTGGGATCTGAAACGTGTCCAGCTGATGGGGAGATGGCATCCAGTTCCCTGTGGGGCAGCACTGCCTTTCGTGGGCAGTCACTGGCTGACCAGCAAAGGGAAGTGCCAGCTGAGGAGGAAGGAAAGGCAGCAGTGGGCGGGAACCTCCTCTAACAACACAGCTGTATGAATGAAGATGGTCCTAGAAATCTTTTCCAACCTTAATGATTCTATAATTCTGTGAATGTAGGGCTGCTGAAGAATTGGTCATGCACAATCTCACATTTGGTGCTCTCTCTGTAGGCCTGTATCTTGATGAACAACATTCAGCAATTAAGAGTCCAGCTTGAGAAAATGTTTGAGTCCATGGGAGGGAAAGAGGTGAGTCACATTTTTTTCCTGGTTCATTCAAAGTTCCTTAGAGATCATTAGCACCCTGTTTGCAACCTAGTCAAAGCTTTCACTTCTACTTGCAAAGAAAATCAAATTGTTAAAAAAAAATCTACAAGTCCTATTTACTGTCCTGACAATACTGGAATGACCTAACACTATTTCACAGACCCATGCTAATGATCTGTAATGTTCTATCAGCTCTGGGTGTTTTGTGTTGCAATCTGTAGTGCCAGCTTTATTTTAATGTTTGTATTGGACTATACTCTGCTTTTCATGTATTGGTACGTTTTGTCTGTAATGTGTCATTGTCTTTGTCTAATGCCTTTGACTTGCAATCCACTGAGCAGAAGAAAGAAGGAGAGAGATTCTCTTATGAGGTTTGTGATAGTAAGCATCTTTTATTATTCCTGACCATATTTTCTAAGGCTAAGAACAGTCACATTTTCTACTTATTTCCATTGATGCATTTGTGTAATTCCCTATAATCTAAAACCAAAAAGAGCTATGCTTGGGCATTCAGTTGACACTAAATTGAAAAGTTTTACTAGGCAGATAGTGTAAAGCCTGTCAGAGTTTTTAAAAAAATCTATAAAACATTTTAAGTGCACTTTTCAGTATCTGAGGGCCTGCTTGTATTCGAGATACCATTTCACCAAGAGCTGTTACTCAACAGCCCAGAACATCCTCAGCTTTACCCCTTTTTTCATTGCAGAAGACTTAGAAGTGACTGAAGTCCTGTCAACAGTAAAAGGACATAAACAGTGCTTCAATGCTTTCCTGACTGTACTCTTTAACTGTTCTGAAGCATGATGAAGAAATTAACATATCTTCAAGCTATAGAAAAAGTCCTGTCTTCTCGTTGAGAAGCAGTGTTTAGAGCATGAATATCCCACCCTTATTATCAGTAGCTGGCTTTAAAAAAGAAGTTACACGTACATGATGCTTTTTTTTGTTGGGACTGTAGTTTGACAGATTCACAAAACTTTGATCTAATGTGGCCACACTATGGAGAAAACTGGAAAATACAGCATTTCTTACTGCCACATCCACAGTGGGGCACTGCAGAGGTGAGATGGGTCCCCTGTGCCGTGCAAGGAACTGCAGCCTCCAGATGCCCCTGAAGAGTCGCTCCAGGGAGTGGAGGTTCTGCTGAGACAGAGCCAGCTCCTTGAAGCTGCCATGGCAAAAATACTTCCTGCTCCAGATAACAAGAAATAAACTTCTGCAGCCTCGTCATTGCTGATTTCTTACCAAACTTTGAAAATAGATGTTCATCATCCAGGAGTGGCTGGTTTTGTGGTTCCTATTAAACTCTTTTCCCTCTCTGAATATTACAATAATCTTGTCCTCCGTGCTTTTATGTTCTGTGCAAAGTACTTTTGTATTAGGTCTTGCATTCAATCTTACTTTTGAATGTCATAATTCATGAAAACAGCTAAATGTCCATAAATCAGGATAGCGACAGGGGCAGACGAAAGCTGAGTCGCATTTTATGTCTATTTCTATCAAATTATTTTCAACCAAAATATTTGCTTGAATCTCTAAAATGTCCTCTTTTCCTCAAGAAAATATTAGTTTTTCATTTGCTCCTAATGCCTTATACAGTAATGAAAAAAAAATTTAGGAGTTTTTCAAAGCAATTTACTCTCAAAAGTTCTTCTGACTTCTCATCCTTTTCGGTTTCTGTTTGATGTTAATGAGGATGAATTATTAAAGTTTTTACGGTGTCAAAGCAGCGTTTCCTACAAATATGGTGCAACGCACAACCCATGGAGACAATTTGGATATATTTTTCTACAATCCTTAGTTAGGTGATTTAAGTGCATCTCTGCATCTCTGATTCACAGTCTAAGAGAAAAGATCTTAGAAATACATTCAGACTTCTAGGGCAACTTCTTGAAGAAAAATACATTCGTGTTCAATTTTTTTTCACCTGTATCAAAATGCCGCTAAAATGTTTGTCCTCAAATTGGAATACTTATTCCCTTTGCTATTCCAAAGACACAACTGCTAATGGCCAATTTGGCTTACTGAACTGGTACTTATAAGAAAGAAAGCCAGCAATAAAAATCTGTAACCAGTTTCCTTGAAGGAAAAAAACAGTTTAATATTTCACTTGTGGAGGGCATAAAAGTTAGATGATTTTCAGCAAAATAATGAGACCTGTTTCAGTTGAAGCAAAACTAATTCTAAGAAAAATTAAATGCTGTTAATCTCCTCAGTGTCACACTGTGAGCAGTATGTCTTTCAAACTGTGCAGTCAAAATAGACACAGTCAAGCAGCAGTCCCTGAGTTCAGAGTAGGCTTATTGCACATTGCAGGCAGGGAGCTCTATAAATAGAGAAAAATAAAATAGTCTGAACAAGATGAGCTTCTTTATTAACTGTCCTCCTCTGCTGCAGCCAAGCAGGAAGGGTACTTACAAATTATCTCCATCAGAACAGTCTGCCATAATAGAGTAGTAAAGTGGGATCCAACCCACTGTTTGTTTGGGTTTTTTTCATCGCGTCCAAAAACATGGCAACAGATCATCATCATAGAATTTTGGTTTAGCTCCCGTTTGTTTCATCCAAAAGGAATGCATACATTTACACTAAATATTTCTTTCGTGTCTGACAAGTTGGAAGCTGATAAAAGAGAAAGAAGAGAAGCTAATGCTTGTGTTGCTTTACACCAGGTGACAGGACATGGCAGAAATGAGTTAAAGTAATTAGGATCCAAAAAAAAGAGTGTAAAACAAAAGGAGGTTGTTTATGTATGACAACATTATACTAACTGTGGGTAAATCATATTCCCACTTTGGTAAATTCACTTCCAACTTTACATATAAAGCTTAGGAATTCCTGAAGGAACATATGTGTGGTCTTAAAGCCTTTGATGGGGTGACAGAGGACCAGACTTCAGCAGAATAGTTCTGAAGTGTCATTTTTACATCTTATACAGAGGCCCAAGTGCTTTTCAGTGCACTCAGAGCAGTGGCAGCCAAACATTTCGCATCTCACTGTCCCAAGGGTGTGTGAGTGGAGGAAGGATGATGTCTGTCAGAGACAAAAAGAAGCACTAAAGTGATGGAGCTGATAAATACCTGTATCTTTCCTAGATATGCAGACAATACGTAAAACTGTTTTCCGAACAGAAGGAACCTGGTGGTCCCATTAGGAAACTATAAGCAATTAGACCTGTGAAATGGCAGATAAACTGAATTCAGATTAGAGAGGTTCCATTTAACTCATGCAAAAGTAATTTGCATCTCTGTAGTTTCCTACAGAAACACCACCAAATTTGCAGTTAATAAAATTATGTCCATACTAGCACACATTAAATTACAGCAGGGAATACCTCAATCTAACACATTGAAAGCAGCCAAATTAATCAGATTTTTAACACTTTTCCAAGGCTTGTCTATATAAAAAAATTCACAGTTTTAGACAGGCAGCATTTGGAAACGATGATGTTCAAATATTTCTTATTTTTTCAGCTGTTCAGCAAATGTGTTCTCAGTTTTTGTGTAGCATTCAGAAAAGGTCAAACTTCTAATTATCTATTTAATAGTACATAATCAACAGATCTCATGAAGTGTGCCAACACATTTATGAGTGTATTCCCTTGTGGGTAAAAATGAATTCTGCTATTTAAGAAGATGGTAAAGGAAAAGAAATATGAGCTTAGAAAAGCCAAGAATATTAAGAATTGATAGAAAAGTATGATTTACACATTATTAATGAAATATGTCTCCTCCCTTAAAAAATCCAGTTTTGAAACCTGAGCAACCTACCCCGATGTATTTTAAGGGTAGGCCACACATGCTGTGAACTGTAAATGGAATCCAGAATACATGTGTCCAAGGGATAAATGCATTGTCTTTTCTATTTTGGTGCTTAGATTAGGTATGGCACACTAATGACACTCATAGCTGGGTTTTGTTGTTGGTTTTTTGCTTTTTTTTCCCAAAATAATCTGCTCAAGTAGAGCCTTTTTCTTTTTTTTTTTTTTCCTGAAAAATGTTCAGGGAAATTTGTTTTAATTCCTTCTTCATCAAACTCGATTTGAGGAGAAAAAGAAAAGTCCCCAAAACTGTAAATGCTTCATTTTCATGTCTGTATCTCCCTCTGTGACATCATCGCAGTTGCTGAGCAGCATTGCCTTTTGTCTCACTTCCATGCTTCCATCTTAGCTCTGCCATATCAGGAAAGAGCAGCAGGTCACGGCCGTGGCATATTTGGATGATGCCTGAGGACAGTCGTTAGCAAATGGAAGGCACATGGTAAAATAAATGAAAAGTGCACATTTTAGTTCTGGTGAGACACTCAAATCACCGTACTTTCCAGTACCTAAAGAGAAGTAGCATTTAAAAATCTTGCTGACATCCTCTTAGTGATGCCACCAGGGCCAGGTGTGGAGCACCTGGCCGGGCAGCCCGCATACCTCTTTGCGTCCCGCTCCTCCCCGTGCCGCCTCATCGATGAGCATGAGCATGTGTACACACGGGGCTGGAGGTCCTGCCAGATGCCTCCAGCTGTGCACACACAAACTTGTTCATGCAATTTGTGAGCACAAAGCCTCTACAATGTTAAACAATTGCATGCACCCTTCTGTAATGCGTGTAATGTCCACAATCTGGCATTAGTATTTAATCCAATTTTGGCTGGACTAAGTTCAATTCTAGGTGAATGTAGCAGATACGTTGTATTTTCTGGTTATCACAACAATCCCGATAGAAGGTATTTACATTGCCTCTGTAGGCACAGTAACAAGGTGATTCTCTAGTTTGTGCATGATCTGCTAAGAAATTTTGAGTCTTCTGCCTGCCTGGTATTTTGTGTTTTCCTTGACACGTACCATGTTCAGCGTGAATGCTTGTGTGTTCAGTGTTTGTTAAATGTTTCTATTCTAGTGGTCTTAAATTTGTGTTTTGTATGTATCACTCCAAAGGAGACAGTATAATTCCCTAATGAAATGCATTTCCTGGAAAAATCTTTGTTAGTAAATTCTTAGTTTGTTTACTAATATAGACATTGGAGTAAAATTAGCTTTTTAATTCCTGCTCTTCGTATGAAGGAAAACAATCACTTTAAGTGTATGAACTGTCAAAGTGTATCTGCCAGGGACACTACTAAGATATACAGAAGCAACAGAAGTTCTCTCTATGCAAAGTAATTCAAAACTAAATCAGTAAGTAGTCACAGTAAGTACTTACATTAGTAAGCTTCTCAGACTAGAAGAGTGCTACATGACACTGTGTATCGTCTGAAGGATGTGTGGTGATTCCCCCTTCTCACCTATTTCAGGTTTTTGTCAAAACCTGTAGTGAAAATCTTGGATTTTCTGATTTTAACCCACACATAGCCTCTGAGGAGAGAAAGGCTGGTCTAAGATTAAAACACAGTAGATCACTGCATCTATTTCAGTTTTCTTTGCTGTAGAATTCCTGCATAGTCTCATGTAAATTATCCAATGTGCTGTGACAGCTTCCCCTTGTCTCTGAAGTGTGGTTAAAAGAACTGACCTGCTGCACCACAGCACTCTGAAGCACCAGAAGAAGAATAAGCACCAAACACTCCTCATGCAGTTGAAAGATAGAAAAACACAAATAGAGACAGCCCTGATTCTGTATTCTAAATGTGCAGTGTCCTTTGAAATTGTCAGAAGATGGGTACCTGACCTTGCTTCAGAACAGAGTCCACAAATTAAAGGGTATCATTGAAAATCATTCCTTAACACTGTGATGTAGACAGCTGAAAGACCTGGAACATCAGCTATTAATTCGCATTCAGCTGTTGATCCTGGTGATCATCTATCATATCCCAGAACGGGCTGTAACTGCTAAAGATCAGGGAGATAAAAAAATTATTTTTTTAATTTGAAAAAGAATCAATCCATAGCAAATAAACAAGTTGCTGATCAATATCAACAGGGTACCTTTTTCATTAAATATCTATGCATGGATCGTCATCCCTGTAAATGTAAAAATATATTTCTCCTCTGCATTAACTTTTTTCCTATATTTAGAAAACCTGTGTCAGAGCATCTGGATGTGTTGCTCTGTGCTTGAATTTTTTTGCCTTACTGGCTTTTAGAAACAGCAGTACTGAAATTCGGTAGATTCCCTTCCCACGTACTCTGTCAGTATAATTGGCATGGATAGTCTCCAAGCCATCTTTTTCAGTGCTGGCTGTTCTAATTTTACACTGCATTATGAAAACATATGAAATATGGAAACAACTTCAATGCAAATCACAAAACAAAATACCAACAGTAGTGAAATGTACAAAAATAACAAAAATACAAAGGCATCTGCATTACTATTAACACAAGCACTGACTTTTCCTGCATCCTACTCTTGGTGTGTGCCTTGTTGAATACCAGTGGCCTGATAATGGTAGTTCTCCTCTTGTGACTGCCAACACAGTTTCCACAATCCCACAGAAACTCATTTTTCAATGGCACAGTTTTGATTTCTAACAATATAAATATCCACTACTGTAATCAAAGATTTTTCCTTTTTTTTTTAAAATGGTAGTTGTATTTCTAGGCCTACTAAAGCAGTTCTGTGTTGCAACAGGTGTTTCCACATTTGGTTTTCCATAGTGCAGTGTATCTTTGCGCATATTTCCTAATTTGTTGATTGTAATGGAAACCCCAGAAACCTAGCGTATAAATAAAATATAATGTTATTTATCTCTTTGCAGCTGGATCCTGAAGCTAGTGTTCTTCTAAAAGAACTTCAGGTGAAACTTAGCAATGTATTGGATGAACTCAGTGTAACGTATGCTGCAAGGTAACAAACCCATTTTACTTCAAACCTTAGAGAAGTATTCCTGCTCAAAAAATCTACCTCGTTGATGAAGTCTGGGTGGCTATTTGGATGTCCTGAGGCATGGCTTGCTTCTGCCCTGATGGAGTGGTGTGCATTTGTGTCTGTGTATGTGTTTAGACTCTGAAACAAATAACAGTAACCTTGCTGTAAAGACAACTGAACATTGTCTGCGGGCATGAACGTGTCACAGAGGTGAGGCTGATGGCTTTTATTCTGCTTTTTGGAAAGCAAAATTGCTGATTTTTTCTTGCCTGATGCTATGTTAAACTTTCTGACCATGTTTATGTTACTTCCTGAGACTGACAGCTTTTTCCAAGTGGCCTGCTTCAACCAGGGATGTCTGCCTAGGTTTAGCCCGCTCCAAGTGGTCATTGTGAATGGCCTTCTTGGGTCATTTGCTTGCCTGTGGCTCTGCAGAAAATTGTCTACTGAGCCTTACTCTCAAAACCTTTCATTAATCAGAGTGCACGCTGCAATCCTGAATGAGTATGGTGCTGTGCCAGCAGTGCCTGTGGTACAAGAAGCAGCAAGTTACTTTTGGATCAAATTAGAAAGAAATCTAAGAAAGAGGGATTAGTGCTGTAGTGGTGCTCATTAAGTAAAGTCTGTAGTTGCTTATTTAATCCATCATTGGGTGGTCTGGGTGGACAGTCTGCTTTTTTCTGAGTGTGCTTAGTTTGCTGTATTGTCTTGCTGCACTTTTGCTCCCAGGCTCTGGTTCTCGGATCATTGACAGTGCATGAATATTATTTCTTTCCAGGGCTTCTTTCTGAATGAGCCAACTAGGTTTCTGCAAAAGCAAACCCAGAATGGCTCGGTGTAGGATATGCTCCAGATAGCTAGAACATTCCTCCTGGGTTAGTTTACTGCTTGGGTCTGTGAGGTTAACAATGTTGGAAAGATGGCTAACGTCAAGAAAGGCAATGGATTATACTGGCTTTTGTTGGAGGGACTGGTCCCAAGAATTTCCATGAGTAGTTTCACTAGCTGCCTCATTTTGATTTTATCTAGGGCTTTAAAGTGTGTAGGTAAGTGTACTTCCAAGTGCATTTGGAAAAGTTTCTGACTTTTCCAATGATTTCACGTGGAGGTTTGTGTTCTCTTTTTACAATTAGCCACGTCACTGGAACAACTTACTGCCTGATTATGTTTCTTTTCTCTCACAGTAAATTCTCTTTCACTTTTCTCATGTTAATCTTTGCCGTTTATCATTTCACCTTAACAGGCCCTGTATATTTTTGGCCTCTGTTTTGCATTTCTGTTCACAAATTAATCCTAAACCATTTTGATCCATCATAAATCAACCCATAAACCAAATTATTGTGTGTGCAGAGACTCTTCTTGCCTCTGAACTGATGACTGATTAACTGCTGTTCTGCATTGTGTCAATATATTGTCCAAAGATTATCACATCAGTAGCACTTTAAGACTGTCAGACACTCAACCAGATCAGTTAGGAAACAGAACAGTTTTCAGAGAGGCTGAGCAGGTACAAACTTGAGGAGGAAGGATGTGTTCACAGTCACCTTGAAGTGAAAAAGATTCCTCCCAGGAGGAAGAGTCTGAGCACTTCTAAGCAAGGGGTTTTTTGCAAAAGGATATTTTAAACAGTCCAAATGTTTTAACTCTGTGTAGTTGCAGAGAAGTGACTAACCTTCTGATGGCACTGACTGTGTGAAATCTGGAAAAAAGTCAAATTGAGTCAAACAGGGCAAAATCAGTAGGAGGTTTTGATTTTGACTCAAGAAGAATATCAAATCTTGGTTCCTATTAACCATCAAGAGAAAAATTATCATCACCTGTTCATATCGTCCTTTCGCACCAAAACTAAAATCTTGAGAAGTTGTTCCTAGCTGGTAATCAATCAAATCCAACCTATAGATTCTGATACATCTGTTGCTTTCAGAAAATAAATTTTTGGCACACCTACAAGGGTGTGAAAAGTGTGGCAGAATGGAAACAAGGCAGGGAAAAGATCAAAACACTACATGAATTACTTATATGAGCTATGATCCTCAGTAGAAGTTATTTTCAGACTGTAACACCACGGTATCTTCAATTTTGAACACTGAATCATTGCAGAAAATATTTCAATCTTGTTGAAGAACCTGATAGCAAAATCATGGTTATTGTTTTCTCTCCCAGAATTCTTTCATTCTCCCTTATTTTTTTTCATCTTACAGTTTCCAATTTGTTGTTGAAGATTGTGTAAGACAAATGAGCAATGAACTGAATCAAATGAGAGGAAATGGGAATGCAGCAGCCAATAAGAACAGTGCAGCCATTGATGCTGAGATTGTGCTTCGGCCTCTCATGGATTCCCTGGACAAAACGTAAGTGTGGCAGGCACGTTTGTGTGGCAGGCTGGTTTGTATGGCAGGCAGGTTTGTGTGGCAGACTGGTTTGTATGGCAGGCAGGTTTGTGTGGCAGACTGGTTTGTGTGGCAGGCAGACTGGTTTGTATGGCAGGCAGGTTTGTGTGGCAGGCAGGTTTGTGTGGCAGGCAGGTTTGTGTGGCAGACCGGGAACTGGATGCTGCCGTCAGGCACACTTTGTTTTTACTCTGAAGCACCTTTAATACCTGGAAGTACCCTATAGTATTTTTAATATTTGTAGTATTCACTGTGTGCAGATGCCCATGCCTAACCTGTTTACTTACACTGAGCAGTTTTTACATAAGCTACAGATTTGTCTTTCCATGTCTTGTCATGTTTTGAGTCATTGAAAAGGAAGCAGTGCACCGTCTCTCCTCCACAGGCTGTGTTATGAAGATTGTGCTGAACAAAAGTAATTCCCATACTGAAATTGTCTGGCTTATTAATATGCACTTCTGTGTCACCAAAAACCTGGTCACTATCTAAACAGCAGTTTGATTTTTTTTTCATTTGGTAAAATGCTAAGTTTTGAGAGGATCCCGCAAACTCATTCTAGCCTCTGAAAGGAAGCGTAAGTTATGTTATCATCCTTCAGCAGTGACGAGTTCTGAAAGGCCATGTGCAGCACAGGCACATCTGTAAGCACATTGGTGTCATTGGTGCTTGTGGAGCACCAGTGGCCTTTTGTTGGGAGTGGCTGTGAGGACAAGCAGCCTGGCTCTGATCCTGCGCTCAAGGTCTCCAGTCACACAAAGTCACACACCCTTTTGGTTCCTTATGTGGGTTTTCCCCAGCCAGAAATTTTCAAAATGAAGATGGAAAAGGTGCTGCAAAAGATTAATTTCACTGTAAGTGACAGAGAGCAAGATTGTGCAGTATATGTATATTTCTGTATGTCAGTATATAGAAATAAATGCTTCCAAACAGTAGCTGCAAATTTGCATTAGCTGTCAGCAACCAGTTCTACATCCCAGTAGAAATACAAAACAAGGGAGACAGTTGCTCTTTATTTTTAAGAAATAAACAAATTATATACTAAAACCTTAATTTAGGGGCGTGGGAGTGCTAAATTATATCATCCATCAAACTTTATAACTCATCATGATTTTGCATTTTCAATAAATATGCATCAGTGATATACTAAGCATTCAATTACATAGTGGAGATTTATATGAGTTTGTAATCTGCAAGTCTTTTTACCAAAAATATTTACTGATAATATTGCAAAATAACTTAGCTACTGAAAAATTTTTATTAGTAGAGAAAAGATAAACCTTAACGGCTGTTTATCTGAGCATATAGTGATAGAGCACCTCTGAAGCCTTAATGCTGGTTTTGGTGACTGGTTTGTGTTTTTGTTTTATTCCAGTTTAAGTGTCTCCGCAAAAATCTGTGAGAAGACAGTTCTGAAACGGGTTTTGAAAGAGCTCTGGAAGTTAGTCTTAAACAAAATAGAAAAACAAATTGTGCTTCCACCACTGACAGACCAAACCGTGAGTGTTCCAGGAGTAATTCTCAGTTGATGTAAAGGATTGTAATAATGTGCTTGATCAGGTGCCAAGGGGTCTGACACTATCCTCTTCTGTACCTTGACCGCAAGAGATAACACCTGGACTGCAGGCAGTGTGTTGCTCTGTGGTGTCTCAGAGTTGTGTACCCAGCTTGCTCTTAGCTGGTGAGGAAGACTTTGCTCCTTCATTTACTGCCTGCCCCAACTCAGAGCAGTTTTTATGAATGCAGTCATGTGAAAAAAGCTGGATCAGTGGCTTTGGAGTGTGCTCTCATATAAGGAGTTTTAAATCTGATTTTTCTCGGCTTCACTGTGCACAGTAACTCAAGGAGTGTTCCTTGCCCTTCCCAGTTGCATCAGAAATTCAATCACTTCCATTTTTGTAGGTTTGAGAAAGCCAGGGATGCCCCATCCCATCCTCCAGCCCTGCCTGCTGTGCCATTCCTCATCTTGAGGCAGCACTTAATTAACGTCAGGAAGCTTAAGCCAAATATAGCTCTAAATATTTGGGGTGTTTTAATAGCAGACTTGACGGGAGGTCCTTTTTGGGCAGAGCTGCATTTACAGCCTGCCGAGAAGAGGGAGCAGAGCTGTACGTAGAGAAATCGGGGCTGCACAGGAGAGTCTTGTGGGGCATGGCCTGACATGAACTCTGGGGGCTGAGCTGAGGGCAACGGTGAAATCTGATCCTGTCAAAGGGTCAACAGAGAGAGGAGGCTTGGAGGCCTTTTGATAATTGCTTTTTTCTTCTTTATTTGAGGGACGGGGATAATGTAACTGTTAATTCTTCTTGTTTTCAATCCTGTGTAGAATAAATTGACCATCTTATGACAAGCTAATCGTGATGTTGCCACAGTGTGCCTTTGGCAACCTTGCTGTTGCACATCCTATGGTACCAGTTCTGCTGCTAAAAATCTGTTGGTCAGGGTCCATAAGTTAGAGGCATATCATTAAATCATATTATAATGTATTAAAGATGCATGAAAGAATATTGCTGGGTAGGCAGGAAAAAAATCTAATAGAACATGTATAAATGGTGCTAAGATAGTAATGAAATTACCTGAGCTATTAAAAATTGTAGAGTAGAGCTGATCATAGCCAGGACTCCGGTCACTGAATTTGTTCATATTTACTGTCACGACCTTGTTAACTATGCATAATTAGAAACAACCTCTCTTTCATTAAGTTTCAAATTTATATTTCTGAGATCTTTAATTTGCTTTTCAAACTTTATATGCACACGCACACACATATATGTATTTATCTTACCATTCTCACTACTAAAAATAATGAGATTTAAGATGTAGTTCTATATTTCATCTTCTTCGATTGAAGTATATAAGAAGCAAAATTATTTCTGGACGCTGAAGCTCTTTGGAACAGAAAGTCTAATGAAAAATTAGTCCAGCATAAGTTGTATGAACCTTTTTTTCCTGAAATCCAGATAATCAGAATTATGTCTTGCTGAACTGCCGTGTAACTGCACTGGTAGTTATATTGCCTGGAGTAATTGTGATAAAAGATGTGAGCATGGAATTACAGTAGGATTCTGTTTGTCTGAGACAAATGTGTAAGCATCAGCCTTTGGTGTCGTGCCAGGATTTGGCTATTGGAAAATATTGCTTTAACCTCATAAGGTATCTCCAGTATATTTTCTTTAAAAAAAGGCTCTGGCTTGCAGTACACCATTGTGCTGTGTTTTACTCAGCTGAGGTTTCCCTCTGCACAGGCTTCTGCAGGTTCCTCAGGGCTGCTCACTTCCCAGTGCGATCGTTCATTTAACACAGCACCTGAGAGCTGCGGTTATGGCCAGGCATCTCACTGACACACACTGAGATGAATCGCAGCCTTAGCTTTAAGTATTGAACACAAAATGAGATAGCAGAAAGGAGAACACAAAACCACTCTCAGCAGAATGTGCAATATTTGTATCAGCTGTAGGATACTGGAGGGAATCTTGCTGCAGGCATTCAACTACTTGGCCTTATCAACTGAATGAAAATGTGTCTCCTGTGCAACTGAAACTTTTATTTAGCTTTGCAAAATGGTGACTTTGGCCAATGTTCTAGCAGAAAATAAGATCGTGTTGACATAAAAAGCAAACATGCTGTCATGAGTGTGTTTCCTTAACTTTCAATGTGATTACAGGGGCCCCAGATGATATTCAGTGCAGCCAAAGATCTTGGACAACTGTCAAAACTCAAGGTAATGCAGCCAGATGAAGCTGTGAATGGCTTGTGCTAACAACAAAAAGGGATGAAATATTAGTGACTGTGAGGCCAAACCTCGTGCCTCCTTCTTGTTCTTATATAGTATAGTGAGATTGAATACGGCAGTAACTACTCAGAGTCGAATAATGGTTTTACAGTTTCATTAAAACCAAATTATGAATAGAAGACTCTATGCTTATTTGGTAAGTGATCACTACGTGGGTCAAGAAGCCGTAATTCCCGTATTGCACAACTAGGCCTTATGAGTATGTGATATCCCAAAAAAAAAAGTGTTTTTGCTTCTGTAACCAGTTCTGAAAAAGCCCTAAGGTAAGAATACCAGCAGTTTTTTTTCTGTGGACTATTTATGTGCATTGAAATATAGAGTGTACCTCTGCAGTAAAGTCTTCAGCCCTTCAGTGCTGGAGTCCACTTGTTGGACAGCAGAGATGTTTGAGACTGATGTCATTTGTTTGCCAGTCAATTAGGATTTCAGATTTGTGCAAGAAATGTGGTATTTGGGGCCTCTATGACTAATTGTTCAGTTTGCTAGAGGAGTTAAAACATTACTTAAGGAAATCACTGACGTCTTATTTAGACAAAGATTTAGCAGGAGTGTAGTCACTCTAGGAATCTAATATGTTCTAATAGGAACCCCCCTTCATTTAAACATGGGGCATTAACAAACATCTTGTAAACTGTCAGCTTTATTAATAACATTAATTACTTTTAGATCATCTAATATAATTATTTTAAGTGAAATTTTAACCTTTCCCCCATCCCCAAAAACAGAGAAATAATGCATCCTAGAAAAAGAAGTAATGCTCAGTACTAAGCAGGGGATCTGGTTCTCTACAGTATGTTTTCAAGAAACAACATGATTGCTCTAGGTTATAATTTGCTGTAAAAGCATTCTGAAGTTGAATTAATCCCTGTTAATCACAGTCCTTGGGGGGCATTTGGCGGCCTTGTTTGTTTGTTTTTCCGAGAGCAGATACTCTCAGTATTGTCTCTCTTTCAAAACCAACTGCGGTCTTCTCTTGCTTTGCAGGACCACGTGATCCGAGAGGAAGCCAAAAGCCTGACCCTGAGGCAGTGTGCAATAATGGACGTGGCACTAGTTACTATAAAGGTACAGCTTTATGTGTTCTTCTGCTCTGTGCTGGAATGCCCGAGAATGACTGATTGGTTTCTAGATAAAAAACTGGAGACTTTCATACAGTCTTCATGGATTTGGTTTCTGAAGTCAAAAGAAGTCATTAAGGAATATTTTTTAATTTGCTTATCAGTCTTTTTCACATTAGCCTGGATCATTACTTGGTGTCAATAACTTTAAAGCAATTAGTTTCTAGAATAACAGCATATTTTCCTGTCTGCTGGGAAAAGAGAGCACATCAGAAAGGCAAGGAGGCAGCTACTTAAGTGTAAAATTGAAGATATAAGTAAGAGGAAATACTTGTGATCAAGTGTTCTGCAATCAGTCTCCAAGGCAAGCAAAAAGTAACAGAGAGGGCTCCCGATTGCCATTTTTTGTATTTGTAGTGGAATTGGCATTTCTTTCAGAAATAAAAATAATTGGGGATTTGTAATGTTGTGGAAACAGAAACAGAATAAATTGTTGAAGTACTGTATGCTCCCAAAGAAAGCCATGTGAAGTCCTCAGTAAAGTATGTAAATCTAATTATTTTCCTTTTAAAGCATTTGTTCTAAACACATAGAAGTTGAGAAAAATGTAAAATCTAACCTTGCCTATATTTCCAGTGCTTAAACTTTTACAGAGGCATTGATAGGTATTGACCATTTTACTAAAAAAAAAGTCTAGAATTGGAGGAAAAAGATTAAATAAGGGAAATCCTTTGTTAATTCAACATCTTTATATCCGTGTGCTAAATTATAATTGTTAATTCATAAACTGAGCTTAAGAATGCTTTCTGAGAAACCTCTTTTCAAATTGTAAGGCAATGACTGTATGCATTATAACTGTACTTAGCACATGATAGAGCACTTAATAAATAACCTTGATCATGCAGAAATTGGGTAGAAAGTGAAAAAAGGCAAACTTAGGGAGTTAACTCAAGAAAAAAAGACTGCTCTGTTTATTTAGGAATGTAGTTCGTAAAGTTTAATGACCAAAATATAGAATTTTTTTGGTCATGCTTAGTAAATGGTGTTTGTTCAAAAGCAAAAACATGGCTGCCCAAATAAGAATAGGAGAATGGTAAAAATGGCATATGGCGTGTGTTCAGAAATTGGGTAGATGGTAAGGAAGGGTTTTACAGGGAGGGTTATCTCTGTACTTGCAGTCTTTTTTATTTCTCCTTTTATTTAATTCACTGAGAAACAATTTAATAGTGGATTGTGTTATTAATACTTTGAAGAATATAAAGGAATAAGTTTTAATCTTAAATATATATATATGTATATATATATCTCTCATATAATCAGTCTTTGTATTATGTAAAAACAACCATAGCAATTCCTGTATCTATTTAATATTTTTTAGCTTAATTTGCTATTTACAGTTAGGAGGAGTGGCTTTCTGGCCTCAGTTACCTCAAACTGAGTTCTCTGCTACCTCATGATGTCAGCCCAGAGACAATGTTCATTGATAATATTGTCCCAGTTTCCACTCTACACCCAGACTGCCTCTCCAAAGAGAAACCAGCACCCGAAGGGGCTTGTGTGGCAATTGGGCAGGTTTTGGCTGAGACTGCAGTGGCTCCAGCACTGATTTCCATGTTCTTGACATCTGCCCTTTTCATCTGTCAGTGTAACTTTCAAACCTCTTGTGTCACCTACCGACCTTGAAACCGCTCAGAGAAGAGCAAGAGTAGCAGGTGAATTATTTTCAGGTTTCTGTCTCTGAGGAACAGGGTCATAACTGATCCAGCTGAATCTGTAAAACCCTGTTTACTCATTATTTTTCTATATTTGGTTCCATACAGTAATGATGCATTCATATTGCTAGTTTTGCTTGCAAAATTTACCATTTATGGGCAAAACAAAAAAAAAGTAAAAAACTCAGGAAAACAAGGGTCAGGTGTCTTTGTTTCTTTATGTGGCTATTGGCTTTCATGGAGGTTTCAGCCAGTTGTAGCTGCTACAGATAACATTTTATTAGGAGATACCACTTTTAAAAAATCACAGTAATTGTCACAATAGCAGGAAATATTAACAGATTTTAACACTTGCTTATAAATTGATTATGATCCTTAGTGAAATCATGATTAAACTCTTAAGCAATTAAGACGAGAGATTTGTTTGGAACACATAGTATGAAATAATTCACTTGGAAAGATAAACATTTTATGTAAGTATGTAATGATGAGAAGATAGAGGTGATTTAGTCAGAACCTTTTAAACTGACACGAACTATCCCCACAGTATTAAAACAATATAAAGATTTGCAGCCTGATGACTTCAAATCCCATGTTTTGCTCCTACAGATATTTTTCCCTGTAACAGTCAGTAGCCAGCAACACAGAAATGTAAATAATAGCTGTTATGAAACATTTATGTTTCATCTCCTGCAAAATCTTGAGAACTGGAAGGTGAAATGTGTACACTAAATGCAAAGGGCTTGTGTGGACGGTAGGTCTGAGCTGTCCAGATAAGCTTGGGAACCAGCAGTTAATGGGTATGTATGGATGTGAATTGGAATGTGTATATTGCATCTATTCCTTTGGCAACGCTCCAGAAAGGCAGGGAGAGTAGATTCTACAGTCCCCAACTCTCCCTGTACAGAGTGGACAATATTACATCTCATCAAGTAGTCACAGTGTTCCTGGAAAACATTGTTTGTTTTTACTAATTAGCCATTAACGGGAGCTTTATTGATCTTGAGACCTAGAACTGTAATGGAGGTTTCAAAATGCTTTGCAAGGTGTTTGAACAAAATGAAGGTATGTAGCACATTTATCTTTTCATTGTAGCTAAAGTGTATTAATTCTTCAAACATCGTCTTGTATAAAGCTTTAGGAAAAATTCCTCATTGTGGGAAGAAAAAGGGAATAATCTGTTGCCTAATTTTTATGAACTTAGCTTTGGGATTGAAAACATAATATAACACATTTATATATTGTTTTTTATATATATATATATATATATATATTTTACCTAGTCAGCATGGCATCAAAGTGGTAAGCATATTTGTTTTTCCAAGTCTAGCTGTGCCAGTAGAACAGTAGTCATCTTTTCACACTGCTACTCCAAAACTTTACTCGCTGGAGTATTCTCTCTGAAAATTTTAACAAAATTCCCTTTTCCCTAAAAAGGAATGTATTCTTTACCTGTGCTTGTAAACCATGCCTTCATTTGAGAGGGGTTTGTGATGGGGGTTTTTTTTTAGATAAAGAATTAAAACTGATTCCACTCTCTGCAACCTTAAAGAATGCTGCAAGTATTTGTCCAGAATACTTCAGATCATGAAGACCAAAATTAAAATTTTGTATATTGTTTTCTTCCCCTAATGCTTGATTTTTTTACCCTTGGAAAGAAGCTTTGTCCTCGAGATTATGACAGTTATCTCAAATGCTGTAATAAATCTACACGTGCCTGTTGCTACTTCTAAAACATCCGTTTAAGAATTTTACTTAAAGTCGGTAACTGAGGCCTTTTCTCAGATAATTTGTCTCTATGAACAACAGTATTTGTTTTTCATTTTAGCAATACTTCCATGCTGGAGGAAGTGGGCTGAAAAAGAACTTCCTGGAAAAGAGCCCAGACCTTCAGT
The DNA here is from genome assembly GCA_013398855.1 of Mohoua ochrocephala. Lineage (NCBI taxonomy): Eukaryota > Metazoa > Chordata > Aves > Passeriformes > Acanthizidae > Mohoua > Mohoua ochrocephala. Next base: position 209,264 of record VZTA01002439.1, on the reverse strand, counting down.
CCCTCAAATACGCTCTCAGCCTTTACACACAAACTACTGATGCCTTGATAAAGAAGTTTATAGCCACACAAACTTCTCAGAGTAAGTGATCTGTAAGGGACATAGAAGTACATCAAATTATATTTTAAATGTTCTAAATTATTGATTGTAGATTACATTCTCCACCCACTGTGGTATTTTAGAGTCTATTGACACAAATTTGCCCATGTGATGTTGTTGATGTTATCCCTTATCTAATGCTGATGACAGTTGTTGGAGCTTATCTGAGGGCAGTTCTTTTAGGGCCTTGTGACTTCCCGGGAAGAACAGACCCCAAGCTCTGGAACACTGGGGTTATTTGTTGGAGCACTGCAAACATTATATTCCAAGCTGAGTGTTTTCTTCATTCTAGAAACTGAGAATTTTTACACAGTAGTAATCTTTACTAGATTTCTTTTGAAAGTAATGAACATTTGTAAAAGTGACCTGCCTGCCACTTCATGTCTTTGGGAAAGAATACAATTTGTTGATATAATGAATTACCCTGCTCCAGCTTGTAAGAATCAGAAAGTTTTAATTGGAGAGTAAAGCTGGAAATCAATTGCTTTTACTTCTGAAGTACACTGTTACTCACAGTACAAAAAGCATGAAACATGAGTTTTGCAGCGCCCCAAGATTATTTCCAAGCAATGATTTCCTAAGCTCTTTCCATATTAAAACCGAGGATCTCTGTTAATAACTCATATTTTACAAATGAGAAAATAGCTATCAAACTCTAATATGTAGGGAATAGAGTCTTTTTTTCCCAGTCTCAAAAAAAAAGTTAGGAGTATGGATTCAGGCAGAAAACTGTTACTTACTTTTGTGTGTATTTTGCTTTTCTTTAACACATACCTTCATTGTAACTTCAGGAGAAAAAAATTATCTAAGTTGTAGTCGTAAGTAGAGATATTTTATAAATCCTGAACCACAAAATTGAATTTTCTGATTTTCCTCATGATTTCAGCCTGAGGTCTGTGTTCTTTTCTGTGCACACATTACCGTGCCTATATTTGCACACCAGTATTGTCAGAACTGTAGCCACTGGGAATGAAACTTAAGGAAAAGTGACTCATAACTTTTCATTATCCTTTAATGCATCGTTTAAAAGAATTAAATCCTCATCTATTATGATCTCTAGCCTCGCAGCTGTAACTGTATCATTAGCTTTTAGTTAAAATGACCCTGTTTGCAAATCAGAAGCTTTCTCTGGAATAGAATTAGATTGATATCTGCCCTAATTTTTTCACAGTGTCAATCCATAATCAATAGACAGTTGGATGTAAGTATTTGATTGCTCAAAGCAATGGAAAAAAGAACATTTTAAATGTAAAGAAAGCATATATTGAATAATAACTATGACTGTAGATAGAAGTGGGTGCTTGGTTTTCCTGTAATGACTACAAGAATCAGACAACAATCAGGCTTACTTTTAACCACAGGCTAAAATAGTTTCTCACTCGTCATGATTAAGCTGCAGTTTTTCTAAGAAACTGAAGAGCAAAAATTTGTTTGATTGGTGTGAGAAGGGGGGGAGTTAGCTTTACACACAAACAGAAAGCAGAAGGTTGGACTTTATGATCTTGGAGGTCTCTTCCAACTTTAAGGATTCTCTGATTCTGTGATAAGGGCTCTGTGAAAGTGTGTGTTACGGTCCTTGATAGTTCCCGTATTTGTGTTCGTGCAGGATCATGTTCAATAGGAATAACCAAATTATCCAAGAACATGAGTTGCACCATTTCTAAAGAAAGATGACTGCTTGACTCAGAGTTTTGTTTCCCAGCCTTTGTGCCCACAGATTCCTAAAAATCTTGGCAACAAAGCAATTTGCATAAGATAATAGTATAGTAATAAAATCATTCCTAACTTTTAAAATGGTGACTCAGGGATTCATAGTTTTTCCTGTGGTGGTTTCACCACACTAAATACTTGAAAGCTCAATTCCTGCTGCCTTTACAACATAGAGAAATACTTTTTCTTACAAATTTACAGTGGCTCCAGTTTATAAACGTCATTAGAGAATGCTGCTGTTGTTGAAAGGTGCACAACAGTAATACATAATGGCAGGACTCCGCAATACTTTTTAGCTTGACTTGGAATAGTTTGTATTACTTAAGCAGAAAAATCAATACTCATCTCACAGCTCATACTGCAAATCCTACCTGTGTGTTTACAAGGCTGCAGAAAAGGCTTTGCTTCAGCTGGTCTGAATCAGATTTCTTCATTCTTATGCCAGACAATTGAAAGCTAAAAAGGGACGATGCATCTGAAAACAAGAAAATATAATACTCATTCTCATTGGGAAAATAACGCTTATCTCTAACAGTAACTCTCCATCCTTGTCTTGTGAAGTCACCAACACAAGGAAGGAAGTTACACAATCAAAAATGAAGACAAATTCTTTTCAACTGCCAAGCCAAAATTCAGTTCTGTGCTCCTTTGCGACCTGCAATTGTACAAAGCAAAGCAGAACCTCAATATTTCATAAATATATGGAATGACATTAAAACAATAATCTGATATTAACTATCGTTTAGGCAAGCAGATAGATGACATCAGACTACAGAAAATAAAAATTACTTAAATTGTTTAGCAGCTCTTATAGGTGAAAAAGACCTTTTCTTCTTTTGCTTGTCAAAACCATTGTATTATTAACTGTCATATTTTGATAGCTATACCTGTATTCTATCATGAAATTTAAGTCCTACAGAGCATTTCCAGTTCTCTCATAACCCATGCTTCAGACAGAATTTAAGTCAAGAAATAATCCCTGCTTCATCCACTGTAGTTTCAAATTGAGGTCAGAATCATGTGTTACACAACCTTATTTCATGAAAGAAAAAACCAGACCTGCGTTACAAGCTGCAGAAATCAGCACACTTTTGCAAGCAACAAATAGGAAAGATAAGAACAAACAATGAAGAAACTTGCAGAATTACAACTAATAAAAGTATTCCAGCATATGCATATAGCAAAGTAAATGCATTCAGAATAGTGGCAGAAAAATAATTATTTTTAAAGTTCACATATCTAGAACCAGACTGCTGGTAAAGCAGAAGGTCTTTGCAAAATATTCGCTTAAGAGGCTGTCACGTTAGAAAATTTCTGGTTGGTCCTTAAATGAAACAGTAAAGCACCTAAATTAGAAACAAGTCGTATATCACTTTCCTCTAAGTCTTTCAGAAAATAAACACAAGCTATCACATTGGTGACATTGCAGGTGCTAAATGAGGATAATAACTTCTAGGCCTCACTGGTTCCCTGAGGAGCAAGCATCCTTGGCCACAGGAGATATTTTTTTTCTCCTTTACACTTTATTTGCTGCAAATGAATGACTGCACTTTAAATGCGTGTGATCACTTTAAGACCCACCAGTAAGAGGATGCTGTGTTTTGAATCATATAAATATACTAACAAATAAAATGTAAAGCAGATATTAGAGAGGAAGCAGTAATAATTAAGCATCTATAATGTTTTCAAACATAAGGCAGAATCATTTATAAGTTTGTTAGCTTTTGAATGAGTTATATTACAGTACTAAAGAAAGAAAAGTGCAATCATCCTCTGCAGTGCACGGAGAGATATTTATTGTCAGCTAAATTGGCTTATTAAATGTAGTAGGATAAATGGGCCTTTCTATAGTGCAATCAGAATCACTAATTCCTGCTGTAACTGTACAAGAACTGGTAGCAAAAAAGAAAACAAACCAGCAGAAATAGACAGATCAGAGACTTTAAAATGAAGTACCGTCTTTATTGAATGTCAACAAGAGATGGTATAAGCAAATACTAAATGTCCTGGAATTGTATCTCTAGTTTGTTCAGCAGGTCAGGAAGAGAAAGATGGATGGGGCGATTACTGAAAGAAACCAAGTTTATATTCTAGACTCCACTAGAAATTGTCTCTGCTGGCTGAGATGTTCTGCAAAGGAGGTTTTCTCAGCAGTACTGAATGCAGGGTCATTTTAATGTCAACTGCTTTTAGTATAAAACTCGGTGATGTTTTGCACAGATTGCTGTATAACCATATCGAGCACTGCTGCACATACAAGACTTATCCCACTGTATATTTGCAGTACTGCTTGGAGCACTGTTGTAAATTATGGACTACTAGGAAAAGGGAAGAGATACCAATTAGGAGACCTTTGCAAGAATACATTTTGCATAAGTTAATAAAAAAGTTGGAGAAACAGAACAAGTCTAACCTTACAGATTCATAGGCTTTTGTCTTGGTGAAATCCTACCTGTCATTATTAGAGGTTAACACAGCACACTTCACTATTACCATCACCCACCAGCTGCTCTCAAGGCTATCTAATGAAAATGCAGAAATAATGTTCAAGGATTCTGAGCATGTTAAATGATCACTGAATCTCCACATTTCAGTGTATCAGGTAAAAAAAGGCTTGTTCTCTGAAGCAGTAATGCATGGGGTAAGAGTATTTAATTGACCTTACAGTGCTCATCCCATGTAGAGAACATAATTACAGATCAGGCCAAAACAACGAATAAACATCATGGTAGAATCATTTCTAGAAAGCCGCTGGTGAGGAAATCCAGGGGGAAAAAAAAAGACTATGCATGATAGCAGAATAAATATTGTGGGTATAAACTAATTTAAGGGGGAAATCACTTTCCCTACTATTATTATACACAAGACACCCCCTCCATCTTCTCTGTACCCCTTCCTTAATTCCTGTGGGAACTGCTGGAAAAATTCTAAAGGAATGTTTGCTTCTCCTCACATACAGAGGGATGGGGAACCAGTGGATAAGGAATTTCTGTATAAATAAGAGGAATATAGAATCTTTTCTCTGCTACCCACAGAAATAGCAGCCAGCTATAAAGGGATAGCAATTTACTTTAGTATGTGGTTCACAGAGATTACACGGGGGGAGCAAGTGCAGTTCACAGAATTCAACATTCACAGTCATTCAAAGAACAAGTAAACATACTCAATTTTGTTTATGTTGTACTGTTATAATCTGATGTATTGAGGGACTTCTCAGGACATACAGAGAGTCCTTTTAAAGAATCATTTGGTGCAAATTGACTTACAACCTCCACTGGTGCTCAAAAGCAAAACTTTAAGTTCCTGGTTCCTCTGCCATCCTTTCAACCTTCTCCTTTTCTCCTTAAACCCCTCTCTGTGTTAATGCAAAACTTCAGTAATCTGTGGAGACAAAACCCTCAGCAAAGGATTCATCAATAGTGATACAGAAGTAACTTTCCAAATGCATGCTCAGCAATAAGATTTTTGGGGTGTACATGCAAACAAATGACAAAACCACCAACTTCTGCATTTCAAGATACAAACACACCTAAGGACAACCAGAATGGAAAGTTCCAGATGAACAGGATTTTTTATTTCACTGTGGCACTTTCCATAGATATTTGCAGATTGCCAGTATTTTTGTGGCAAAATCATTTATGAATCTGTAGCTGATTCCCACTTAAATGTGAAACACGTTAGAAATTTCTGAGTGTTTCTGACAGAAAATACCGCTCACCTTTCACTGTCTATTTCTCTTGATGCGTCGAGAAGCCAGATGTGCTAACCAATGATTCTTGTTTCAGGTCAAACTGCTAATAACTCAGTGGGTGAGATATCTGTGCAGGTGGACGTCTCTACCCATCCTGGAACTGGTGAGCACAAAGTCACTGTGAAAGGTAAGCTTCAAACAGCCAACTTTAAAAAGAAAGCAACAACAAAGACCAAACCTCCAAACACAACCTAAGTCAAACATACCAGTAATAAAGTAACAAATGTTAAGTATTACAGTACTTGTGGAGCTGTGAGTGCACTTCAGGTGATTAGGAGTGCACTTTTTCCTTGCTCAACATCAGCAAAAGTTCAGATTATGCAGGCAAGTACTGTCTATGCTTCTCTGTGTAGATAATGTAAAGTTAATATATTAAGTTATGGAGCTATAAATTAAAATGTATCGAATTATACTTCTCAAGTGCTTGTACATAATTCAACCTGTAAAAAACTACAGCAAATCTGGGTGGTGAATGACTGCACCAAGTCTTAAGAAGTTGCATTTTTAAGAAAATGCCTTTGTTCTTTCTGATTTTCAGAAAGAAACACAGTATCATTCAGATTAGTATAAGCTGATTTTTTAAATTACAGTGACGGTAGCAGGCAAAAAGAAGCTGTAATTGTAAAGGAATTGTAAAATGTGTGTTTATATTTGTTACTTTTGAACCTAAAAGTAGTCGGACATCTTTACTTGGCAGGGAAAGGGCAAAGCTCCTCCTAGGCTTGCTGGGTATTGAGATCCTATAGGAAAGCTCTCAGGTCACCTTTCACTGGCTATAAAAAGTCATACAGGTTAATTAATTGGAACTCTTCCAATGGAATTTAACTTCAATTCTTTTATCTCTTTACAGTTGTAGCAATTAATAACCTAAACTGGCAAACAACAGCTATGTTCCGTCCCTTCGTGGAAGTTTGCATATTGGGTCCTAAACTAAGTGACAAGAAAAGAAAGCATGGAACCAAGACAAAGAGCAACACCTGGTCACCAAAATACAATGAAACTTTCCAATTGTAAGTCTTTTATGTCCAGGAATTGCTTACTTTTTGAAAATTTTCTTAAAATATTTTTGCCATTAAACCATTAATAACAAAAAAACCCCATCCTAAGGCTGCTATACATAGATAGAGACACCATTTCAAAATTATTTACTAATTTATATCTTTGTTGTATATGAAGATGAATGGCAGCCACCAAGCTTTCGGTCCTACGAAACCTGGTTAAAACGCACAATTCATTTCCCTACAGGGAAATAACTATTTATATCCCTAGGAATCTATTGGCCTAAGTAGTTGTTTGGACTGAAGCATTAATTATTATTTCTAGATATCTGGGCCTTCATGACTGTAGGGATATCTAAATGTGTAAAGGGTCGTGCATGTGTTAATGTTATTATCTAATGCTATTATCATTTAATCCTTAAATCAGTAAGAATTTTCCACCTAACCTGGAGTTTTAAATTTAGTACTTCTCTGCCCTTTTCTGAGACCAATTTTTTTTCCTTCCCTTACCCTCCAACCCTGACTGGAAATGAGTTCACTCTCTCTGTCTTACCACAAAGCTCCTTTTGATGCCTGCTGCCAGGGATTTTCTGTATTTTTTGAAGCTGATTTAAAGCCGTGGTGCTGACAGTTGGGGAACTACTTGAACATTTCATGTACTTTCTAGGGAAAGGTAACTGCCTGTTTCAGCTGTTGAGGGAATTCTCTGTTCAGGCTGCTGAGAGCAGAGGCCCCATCACCAGTACAGCTGAAGGGTTACTTGTGTAGAAAGTTTAAAATTAGATATTCTGTTGCAACAAAATGGAACTACAAAACTTAAACTACCACTCTCACTTTAATTTTTCCAAGATTTCCAGAGTGAAGTAATTCCTTGGGAGAATTAAACTGAACTCCTTGTTCTAAATTCATATTGTTAATCCACACAGCCTGCTGAGTAACGAAGATAAGCCAGGAGCCTACGAACTTCACCTGTCAGTGAAGGATTACTGCTTTGCCCGGGAAGATCGCATTATCGGCATGACAGTGATCCAGCTGCAGGGCATCGCCGACAGAGGCAGCTGTGCCTCCTGGTACCCCCTGCTGAGGAGCATCGCCGTGGATGAGACTGGGTTGACAATCCTTAGAATACTTTCTCAGAGGAACAATGATGAAGTTGCTAAAGAATTTGTAAGACTTAAAACAGAAACAAGATCTGCTGAAGAAACAACCTAAAACACCCAAGTAATGCAAGATTGTCACCGCCAAGAACATAAATACAACGCTGTTGTCTGACTAGTGCATGCATGTGCCAATCTGTGGGAATGTTTAACTAACTATGTTTTCAGTGTTTGCCAGTACTTACGTACTATATTTGCAAGGTATGTCAAGGAGCTGTATATCTTTTATACATATTTTGGTCTTTGGTAAAGTAATTGTTCCAATGAAGTGCCAAAACTAAGATTAAGAGTAAATGTTTCATCATATCTTTTTAAATGTTGATTTCACCTCATCACAATTCCATTATTTTTTAACATTTACTGATAAATAAGTAGCTTTTTTAATTGATTATGGGTTATCTCTGTTAAACTGTGTTGCTTATTCTAAATTAAGTTACATCCCTTACTCTTGTTTTAAAAATGAGGTGTACCCAGTTTTCTTCAAACTCTCATGTTATGCAAGCCTCATTTTAGGTGTCTTACTGATGACTTTTTCTATCATTACTACAGATGCAGTTACTTATAGAAAGTGTTTGTAATTTTATAATTACCAATATAAAGTAATGATTTTTGCATAAAAAACTGAAAAAGGATGGAAATATTTTATGCTAATCTCTTTTTCCAACCTTTCATAAATATCACTGTGAAGAAATGCTGTTAAAGCAGGTTCTCAAGAAGCTGTGCTTATCAGAGTTTGTTACTGATGTTTGATATCTTGAGATAACTTTGTTCTTCAAAACTGCCACGGTAATATCATATTTGTATTAAAAGAGTAAGTCAGTATCTGTAGAAACAGGCTGCTGTACAGTACAGTACAGTATATGTGCTTTTAAAAAGTGATTTTTTTAAATGATATGGTACTGTACAAGGGGTAGTAGTTTGGGATATGTAATGCCGGTTTGTGGTTTGTTTCTAGAAATTGTTTATGAGAAGAAAAGATGCTGTTAGCATTTTCACTCAGAGTTATTAACGTTGCTTTACATACTTAGCTGTAACATCAGTTAAGTGCTTTATTTCTTTAATTTTTTTTTAGAAAAGTTCAACAGTTTGTACTTATGCAACATTACTATGTATTGCACTAAAGCAAACTCTGTGTCCTGTAAATATGTTTAGTGAGGAATTGTAAAATAAAGTATGCAGAAACTGCTTTCTAGTTTTGTCATTTGATATTATTTATGTAACTATTGGTTTTATGTGCATGTGAAGCCCATGGAGTGGGCTTACTCTATAGCTTTATAATATATTAAAGTATGATTTGCCCTGTCTGGCATCTGGCTGTTTTATAAGTGTAAGATTTGATATGTCAGTGTTCTAAAAAATATTATAAAGTATGTAGGTGTACATCTATACACACACATATAAAAATAGAATGTTGTCTAATGCTACACATTTGTCATTGGTTTTGGTCACAAGTGTTTCTCATTACACAGGCTGGAGTTTTCAGCTTTGCTTAGGGAAAAAATAACTAAGGGAAGGGAGAACTTGTAGTTTGCACGTTGATGTCAGCCTTCTAAAAATGTAACGTGCGACTCCACGCAGGTAAACCAGATTCTTTCCGGGATCCCCTTTTGTGAGATATTTAGATGAGATTTTAAGGTCTTTCAAAATCCTCAGACTTCTTCCTTGAATACTAAAAAGTAGATTTGTCATAAGTTTATTTAGACATTTGGAGAAGTTCTGCACAGCCTTTAGAGACTTAAGAACACTCCCCTAAGATCACAGATACCAAATTGTATTTCTGCAAGGTATAGTCCAGTGTCAACAGCAGACACAGATTCTGTTTACAGCTAACAAGATTTGATGTAAGAAAACATCAGCAGACTCAATTTCAAGTAAAAACGGAGACTAATCAAGAGGTGAGGTGGTTCCTGCTACAGAACACTGTGGTGGACAAAATGCAAAAAGAATTCCACAATATGTAATTTGTGGCTCTATGAATTAAACCAGAAAGGCTCGAGTAAACAGCTTCTGGTCTTTTACCTGGAGCACTTTCATCATATTTTTCTGTGGCTGTTTATTCTACTGTAAAATGGCACACATTGTAGTGCATAATGTAATCACCACCCACTTAACTGTTTATCCCTGAGACTCGGGATAAAGGAATAACAACTGAATCAGTCAAGGCAGTCAATTACTGCTCGTAGTGGTCTCCCTCAGCTGCATGCACCAGAAGTAATCAGGCAAGCTGGTAAAACCATCCCTTATAATCCACAGCTTTACACAGTACACTTCAATGCTTCACTGTTTTTAACAGAGAAATACTTTATCTATCAGAATTTGTCATGTGGAAGATAAGAGGAAAATGTGCTAGCTCTACACCACAGGACTGCTTTAAACATTGTTATGAATCGAAATACGAGTATATGCAATGGTGTAGCACAAGCAGACCACCTCACACATTTCATGTAGTCGAAATGGTGGCTATGGAAGAGTTTTCAGTGCTGTTTTAAAAGCTGTTGTAATCTCTTTTAGGGAAGTAAACATCCCATAAAAAAAAATACAACTTGTGAGACTTTTCTTAATTCAACTGAGCTGTCCCTGCAGTTTCCCTTTTCAGTGACAACTGATGTAATCAAAACTCTAATCGGAATTCCGTTTGTATTAGTTGGTTAAGACAGCAAATATACACATATGCACTTAGGAAAATAAAGGAGAAAAAAGACAGTGGAGAACAGCAAGATTAATTTAAGAAAAATTTTCCATTCTCCAAGGAACAGTGGAAACCATTTGATGTGCACCTGAAAAGAGCAAATACATTTAGAGAAGTCTGTCATATGACAGCTCTTCAAGTCAACCTGTATACTCAGAACTGACAGTTTTATGTAAAACTGTTCGATAAAGACTGAGAAAGAGGATTTTGCCTTTTTATTTTGTTTTCTAGGATGAAAATGTAAGAGCCAAATATAGAAACTGAATTAAATTTTCCTCAAAGCATTTTGTAGCTAATATCTGACAAAAGAAGGGAAATATGGGAATAGGGAAATGTGTGAATTAAAGACACATAAGAAGCTAAAACTAGCAGCCATCCTGAAATCTCAAACAGCTTATCTAAAATAATTTTTTTTTATGATGCCACATGAGATGACACCTGAATTAAGAACACTGCACTGGAAGTGGCCTTTCCTTTGCATATGAACACTGCTATGCCCAGGAAACTGCTAAAATACCAAAGGAAACATCTGTTAGATGGAACTGGATGTGCATAGTTCTTCATACCCTTTATGTCTTCTGGAGACTTAAATTTGCATCAAAATAATCAACTGATGGGTGGTGGGCCATCACCAGGATGCTCAACCAGTCTCAGCAAAGAAATACGAAATATTTTTCAAATTATTTTGTCTGTGCCCTGGAAGAATCAAGGGACTTTGGCTTAAGTAGACACGACTCTAGTGATTTACTTGAGAAGCTTACAGAACAGAAATAATAAACCAATAATTTCCTTTGGTTTTTCTCAATCTGTTTTACTAGTTTTCATTGATATTCTCATGCTAGTGACTGTAGAAATCAAATTTGTAGACAAATACTGAAAATGGAATAAGAATTTACCATTACAGTATTAGTGTGAATTAAATACTCATTTCTCACAAATCCCTTGAAATCTAAAGACCTGAACAAATATGGGGAGAATATTAAGTTATTATATTAAATTCAGCTAGCAGACATAAAATTAACATAAATGGATTCAATGTTATTTGTAAAATACAGCTGGGCAAGTGTTGGAAAGCATTCAGTTGTTTACTCATGCTTATTTTGATGGTTATTTCATATCACTTTGCATTTTGGCACCAGATTTACGTGATTGACTTGTACTATGAAAAATTCATAGAAATGAATCTTGAGGAGACAAATTCTAAACTATTTTAGAAATTATAATCAAGACATGGGATGCAAACATGACTGAGACTAATAAGCAGAACTGGGATATTCTAAACACATGTCACTACAAGCATTTGCTGAGATAAAGAAAAATGACAGTTTGTGTCTGGAGAATACCTGTTTCTCTTGGGTGTTCCACACTGCGTGAACACACACACGCTACGGAGCATAAATGCATTTCTAAATGATGAATCTACAAAATCTAATTTGAAGATAAACCCAATAGGGAAGCAAGTGACCAAAAGTATCTTTTCAAACAGATTCTGTAGCTGACAGTCAGCTTACCTAAACAAACTGTTCCTAAATGGCTCAGCCTATGACCATTTCATTCTAGGAATTCAGTTTCAGATTTCAGAGACTCCAGCTGAAAGCCTGCACTATCAATTTAGCAAAATGAATTGTTCACTGCAGAATACAAAATGACAAGTGGGCATACTGTAAACTTTGTAGTGAAAGCCATTAATACGTCATAGATTAATTTTCAACTAAATAAATACAAGATAATCAGAGAAGTTAATCCAAGGAAGTGAAGTCTGCTCTTTAATATTTTTCTGTTGTTTCTACACACTACAGTACAGTCCCAGGCTCCAAGCCACATTGCCTTGGGATCTCGTGTAAGTTAACACCCATTTCTCTAGATTTTTGGAGCAGTAGCAGGAGTTCCAGGCAAAGAGGACAAAGCAGAGAGCAGCTCGGGCCACAGAACAGCTTCCTGAGCTGTTCCCAGTCTGTAAACTTGACATAGGCTGTTGTTTGACTAAATACATAAAGGAAAAACAAACCTACTTTGGGGTTAGCACAAGTGACGCTCACTGGAGTAGTAACAGACCGGACTCAGGCAAAAATCAGAGATCTCCATCTTCGCTTGTCCAAGATACACAAGAGCTGCTGACAATTACTGAGGCAGCTCTAACTTGTATTCCATTCAAGTCTAAAAGAGCCTACACATTTTGTTCAATCATATTTACCCATTTAAGCAAGAGGATTTTTCTTGCCAGTGACAGCACTGACTGCAATGTGAGTTAAGCCTTCAGGCCTGAGGTCATGACAGTGAGAAAACAAATGTCGGTTACTGACTAGCAGAATCAAAACCTGAAAAGAAATTGCAAAAACATGCACTGGACAGTAGAACACTAATGGAAAACTACAGCAGAGTGAATACATTCCCCTCCTCTAGATAGCAGTCCCTGTACGATGCCTGCTAGATGGATTTTAGCTTACAACACGTGGCAGGGCTTTGTCCACAGAAACCTCCCAGTGTTTATGGGCATTACACAGCAGTCGGACATAAAAAGCACTTCACAAGCAAATTGGATACCCAGAATAGCTGGACTGCGTGGGAAGATATTCAGAGGAAAAGATGGAGAGGAAAAAAAAGAGGAATGTATGTGGAAGAGGGCTGACAAGACAGCGTGGATTCAGATTGCATTCCTTAACTCGTAGCAGAACCAAAAGACGCTGTATTGATACCAATATGACACAGAAAGATAGATCTGTTTGCATTTTTGTCATGTTCTAGACTAGCCCAAGAGTTATTTCTGTCAGTTGTGATTTCAATAGAGGTACAGGGCAGAATTTGATCCCTGAGAGGGTCTCCCCCCTCTTTTTGTACTAAGTGGAGTCTGAATAAAGGTGCTCTGCACGCCACTACCCTCTGTTACAGAAAAATAAGCATATTCCCAGCCTGGAAGCCACCATAAACAAGTTCAAGCTACAGAGCCTGCAGATATTATTTCCCTGAATAATATATATCCAAGACACAACAACATTAACTAGGTGGAATATTCTCTTGAGGAGCTTGAGAAACAACAGCAATTTGCGTCTAGTGATGCATCAATGTATCAACATGTAATTTGCACCCAGGAGACAATAATAAATAAATATGCCCCTAAAACACTATCTGCTTTTCCTATGTAATTTGCAAAGGAACTCCTGTGCCAGACTGAGCTTCCTCAGCACGATGACCACTCTGAAATCAGGTCAAGCCCCTCGCTCTCCCCAGTTCAGCAGTAGAGACAAAGCATTGCAGTAACTACTGAACTGAGCTGGAGTCAGTAGCAGCAGTGAACTTAACTCCTATCAAATATGCTCTATGATGTTCAATAGTCCATATAATCACAGCACATCTTCCCTTTACTGTAGAGAATTTCATTTCTGATCAGGGAGAAATTTCACGGCAGAAAAAAAAATAGAAACAAAGAATGCTGTTTACATTTAGCAATAACTTACTACACACTTTTATCAGACGGAAACAACAAAGAGTATAACTCGGAGTATATATCCTTCCCTGTCAGAAGGCAATAAACAAAACTTATACACAAAAGTTGTTGCACAAATTTAATCTCTTTTAAAAAATAGAAATAATAAATAAATAGAGAAATGCTTGTAAACAGCTTGCAATTTTGGCAAATGCTGTAATTTAGACTGGCTGGCTAAATAATCTGTGAGAAGGGGTTAAATCTTTGTTGAATGCTCCAAGTCAGCTATTGAGGCTACTGCCAGCTAAAGGAGTCCTGTCTGGCTGAATGCAATGCCTAGAATCAGCTTATTGAAACACAGACCGGGTTTTAAATCCAGCACATCAGACATTGCTAATAGAAACAAACACGGTTAACTGGAATATTTAGAGAGTAACATCTGCTTTTGTGCAGAGAGCAAAGTGAGCACAGAGGAGAAAAATTGCCAAACAGAGGAGGAACGTCTGGAACAGTATCATCATCTACTGTAGCAACTTGTATCTGGATGAGTGTTAAATAAAGTATCACTGAAAAAGAGATACCTAAAAGCCAAAACAAGAGATCTTGCAATAAAACAGAGAAGGAAGGGCAGAGTTGAAAGAAAAGAACCTGTGTAACAAAGACTTTGCTATTCTAAATCAGACCTGCCACCTAGAGAGTCCTTTGAGACCTTTACACTGTGAGTTATTTAAACAGACTGATAGAGGATAATTAGCACTCATCTAGATACCAAGGTGACTGTGACTAACCATAAGAAAGAAACAAAAGAAAAAAAACCAAAAAACCTCTTCAGACCATCTTAGAAAGGAGTTATTGCAGGAGGAATAAAGTTCTAGACTCATTTTGAAATTCCATTATGAGAACACTTTGGGTATTTCTTTAGCCAGTAAATAATCAGCAAGCAGTGCAAGAGACTCTTCCCATTCTTTCTGCCCACACCCCAAGCTCATAAAAGGTTTTCTCTCAGAACATTTTTGCAGAAATTAAAAATGGCTTCTGAACTCATCAGTAACAAACAGAGCACAGCAACTTTTACTATGTAAAACTATAGTCAGACAATACCATAACACCAGAAAAAAACCCTAAATTTCAGGGACATACACACACAACCCCCCAAAACTATTCATATGAGTTGACTCTGTCCAGTCAGAGGTAAAAGCAAGCAGTGAGTGAAGAGACCCGGTAAAGACTGCAGGGGCACTGGGTCACTGCTTACTTATTTTGAGCTTATGTGGCTTACCCACGGTCATATTCTTCTGAGGCAAGCAATGTCCCATCATCCACACACAGAAAAACTGAGGGAGTAAGATTAAAATTTTTGTTTAAATTATAAAGGGTAAAGACAGCATTGGAATTGAAATTCAGGCAGCCTTAGATTCCAAGTTTATGCTCTAAGCATTGTGCCTTGTTTTTTACCCAAGGCACAGCATGAGAGATGGTCACTATCTCTGTCTGCAGTTATGGGTGTTTACAGTTTGATACAATTCAATTATTTTATTGACCAAGTAGGAAGACTTCAATCAACTTTCCAAGCAAGCCTGTCCTCTGATAATTGTTGATAGTAAGTAAAAACGCCCGTGAATGAGCTGCTTCCTTGAAATTTCTAGAGCAAGATACCAATATGAAAAGTAAATCCATTTTCACTGTAGTGGAGGTATCAATATTCAGAGACAAACAAATCATTAATTCACAATTTGAAATTCATCACTGATGAATATTTCATAATGTTCCTTTACCTATATATCCAATATATATATCCAAACAAATCAAAAACCCACAACCTTTTCCAGACCTGAAGTTCTTCAATTGACTACAACTATATTGTGCAACTAACAGACACCTTAAATCAAATTCCTGTTAGTCCTTTGTGCGTGATATAAGAAACAGGTGAATGTAATAAATATAACTTCTGGGCTTCTCATTACAATGAGAACAAAAGCATGAGGCACTTGGGAGCACTGCAGGCACAGACTACTGAAGTGGGCCTTAAATGTACAGCTCAACCTGGGGGCTCATAGGCAGCTCCTAATGGGAAAAAAAAATACAGAGAAACCACACAACTGAACAGGCAAATTAATTAGAACAGCAAAATCTGAAGCTCTTTGTCACAGTCCAGAACTTTCTACAACTACCACTTTCACCCAGCACCCCTTTGCCAAGAGAAAGCTGTGATGCCATATACCCGCAGACAATGATCATCCGTAAAATTTGCTTTTCTGTCAACTGGCAAAGCTGCCTGAGATCTGACCACAATACAAGGATTGATAAGAAGAAACAGCAGGAATAAGGCCTTAGCATTGTTTAAAGCTATGTAAATTACTTCTCCTTTTTGCTGATTTTTCTGTTGATTCAGTTCTTAGATGTTCAGTTCATCTCTTTCTTTTCACTATTAATCAGAAAGGTATTAACAGCACTTCTGAGTTTTCACCATTAAAAGCAGACATCCTTTATGTTTTCTGAAACACTAATATTTAATTTCATGTGAAAATACATCCTATCATCTATAAGTATTTGAATTTTTCAGACACAACATGGAGAGAGAGAACCTTTTTTTGAAAGGTGTAATTCAATGCTTTTATGCCCTTTCTCAGCTAAAAATACAAGAACTACCGCTAGAACGAAAAGGTGTTGCATGCACCATCACCATCAATAATTCAAGACAATTAGCAATGTTTTGTCCCAAACTGTGAATCACAAGATTACAAGTACTTAATTAGTGCACAGCTTCATTAAGACATTAAAAAATAACTTATATTTAATACATTTAAACGTTTCTTTTTTTAAAAAAAAAAATCAATCTATGCAGATGCCATAGAGGTTTTTAAGGTTTTGATATACACTTCATCTAGAAACTCTAGAGTTGCACAGCTCTACAATGATTCTCTGGCCGTTTTAAAGGCATCGAGCTGAAATAGCACTCTGCAAAAAAACATATCTCATGGCACCGTAGGAACAAGGAGTTGTTCCCTAGATACAAAATAGTTCACAAATAAATTACAGAGTAATTCAAAAATACCTATGTGGTTTTAGGTCATTTTCAGGTATTACTTAAATTGACCAAATTCTAATACTTCTGTATTTGCCATCATAAGGTATCAAAAAGAAAAAATTCAATTACCCCAAAGGGCTGAATGCTCTCCAAAATTCAAGGAACAATTTAAATTCATTAGGCTACAAGTGCAAATTGGCATCCAAATTTAAAATCAAAAGCTGCCAAGATTTTAATTCAGATTTAACATGCTGTCTGATCTATGATTATACCGAATTTTAAATTAAGTTGCAGATAGCTGTGTAAAATATCTTCCTCCAGAAAAAAAAGCAAAGAAGAAAGGATTATGTGCATATGTTTGTGGTGCAGTGTATAACTTTTTACAGCTTTTGATTTGGGGATTCTTTGGGGGGATTGTTTATTTATTTTAGCATTTAACACGTAGAACAACAAATAGCATATCTAGTACAGATATACCTTGCATAGGTCAGCTATTATTTGTAAAAATGCAATCATAAGTAGATATTTTTATTGAAAAGGGATTTCCAAAATAGATAATGCACAGTGGAATAAGGGGAAACAGAAGCAGAGACTGGTGCCTAAGCTCATACAATAAACCCAAGCCAGAACCAGGGACAGAGCCAGAGTTCTGAATGCCAACCCCATCACCCCTCTGCAGGTTATGAGCTTCACCATCAGTTCTTCTGCAGCATTATTCTGACTAATTAACCCAGAAACTGAGGGGGCTTCTCTTCATTGCCATGTGATCAATGCGAACTATAACTATGATGCTGCTAAAAATTATTTGGGAGCATAAAACTCAGAGAACTAAGGGTAATTTGGAAATATCACTGAGTATTTTTACAAGCCCATACACACAATCATAGAGCTATTTGATAAATCTGTGTCAGTGCTCAAACTGAAAAAATAGAGCCTGCAAGTCTAATTAGCCTTAGCTCTTCCCAAACCAGTTTTGTGTTCCTTAACGTAAGAGAACCAACTGGAAACCAGTCTCCTCTATAACTCTAAAAGCCCCTAAGTCCAACCAAGACAATTTTTATTTTTAATCTTGAATTTGTCCAGTAATTAAGTTATAATGAAATAATAAACATTATATGGCACAGATGATCTGTGAGTTTTGGAGAGCGGGAGGCAAGTCTACTGGACACTGAGGACTCAAGGCAATTCTTTTCATTAAAAATATATAATTTTAAGTTATTACCCAGGAGGTACTCTTATGTTATGAATTAAACTTCACAGAAAATTACTTAGATTAAAAATAAGATTTCTTCAATCACTGCTGAAGAAATGAATTCCCATTGGATGACCCTAGGGTAGCAGAATAAATATGTATGAAAAAGAAGCAAAGGCTGCACTCTGCCAAGGTTATTCTGCCAGCTGGCAAGAGTCACACAGGACAAAAAAAAACCTTTTCAAAAATGAGGTGCATTTGAGCGCTAGCTTTAACTATCAAGGTAGTAAACTTCTACACTTGAAAAACTGACATAAGTAGTACTTAAGTAGTTTGGCTTTTTTCACGAAATATATTTGAAACATAACTTGTTTTTACACGAAGTGGATTAAGTCCATTTTAAGAAGGCTGCATGTATAATGAGGTGTCTGGGTACAGTTATTTTAGATTAAAAACTTGGAGAAGAAATAAACAAATTTCAAGTAGCGGTCAACCCAAGGACTTGAGAAAGAAAAAAGACCCAGAAAGGAAGAAAGTTCAACTTGAAGCTTGTCAGCGAAGTTATATACAAAACACATTCACTAAAGATATCCTATTTCCAACCGCATTTAATTATTTAGTATATAGCTAGCTTTAAAGTCTTGACTACACCTCAATTTCTTCTCTAAATAATAACTCAGAATAATTACTTAGGGATACTGTTCCAAAATATGCTCAAGAATAATGCTGAAGGAACTCTACATCTGCCTGAAGAGGAGTATTTCTGGGGGGAAAAAAGAGGTCTGTTTTAAATGCGTTTGCATTATGCCTCTCCTTCACAAACTCATTAATTAATCAGGAGTCAGAAACACACAGAGTGCTCCTACAGACACACAAATCATAAATCTGACAAATCTCATCTGATTGTAATGAAGGAACAAGAACCAGATTCCATTCTTGGATAAAGCCTCTCCTGCGCTCACAGCTGCTCATGCAGTTTG
The DNA here is from genome assembly GCA_013398855.1 of Mohoua ochrocephala. Classification (NCBI taxonomy): domain Eukaryota; kingdom Metazoa; phylum Chordata; class Aves; order Passeriformes; family Acanthizidae; genus Mohoua; species Mohoua ochrocephala. Next base: position 190,236 of record VZTA01002439.1, on the reverse strand, counting down.
GCCAACACAGGCGAGCCCCAGCAGCCGAGCCTGCAGTGCTGCCACGGACAACCCCAGAGCAGTTGAGAGGGTGGAGCTGGATGCATTCCTGGACACCTAGTGCACTTGAAAAATCAAAGCCACCGTCACCTGCACACAGAAAAATACATTCTGAAAACCAAGCTCAGCTAAAGAGAAATTCATACAAACATTCTAGCAAACAAAAGAGAAACAACAAAATTATCAGAAACATATAAAAAAATTATAAAGAAAAAAGCACTCTCATTGCCTTGACGGATTAATAATGTGTGTGTATATATATAATACATCTATAATTATATAATAATAAACAATATAATAACATCTTATGGTATATCAATATATTAATAATATAATAGTATGTTATATTATAATAATAATATAATATCAGGATTCATAATTCTGATTATTTTAATATATTTTAATAGATTACATATTCATATACAGATATTTGCTAAGTTTACTACTAGATTCTAACAGTACTAATTCAAAAGGGGGAAAAAAAATTACCAGCCTATACTGTTCAAATGGGCAACTCTCTTCTTCAAATTAGATATAAAATAACAAAGGCCCTAAACATAGAGTAGGTTTTTTTCTTCATTAAATATTACGTTTAATTAATGTTACGATAGAAAACAATGCTCTAATTTCCCTGACCCTCTCTAAATATTCAGCAACACAAACAATTACTTCCTAATTGTTTAGAGAGTACCTAATCTACACATCAGCCACTATAGCCTCTAGCCATGAGGTCTTCCTTTTGTTGGATTTTAGCTTAGGAAAAAAAAAAGGTTCATCATTTCTTCTTCTCAGCTAAGCTGCCATTAGGTCACGCATCAGTTTCCTTTAATCACAGCAACACAGCATTCCCATGTTTTCACAAGGGTTTTAAATTCTGGCTCAGCTGTGCTAAAGCACTTTACATACCCTTAAAAACTATAAATGAGGCAATACAGACTGTCAGTCTCACACACATGCCAGCCTTCTGCTAACAGCTAGAGTCGAGAGTTTAGCAGCGCCAACCAAGCCCCTGTCTACACCAGGAAACACATTCATAATCATCTCACTACTACTGACACAATTTCCCCTCCGATGAGCTTGAGATCAATGGGCAGATTTTGCATTTCCAAGTATAAAGCAGGCATATATGAAGTGCTATTTTGCAGGCATGCTCTGAATTCCTGCTTCCCAGAACAGATTTCACTGAGAAACATGCGTACAAAACACAAACGTACCAGAATCAAGACACTAATCTTGGAATTTTTGCACTGTAACAGGTAAATGTGAAAAGGAAGCGACATTTATAGATAACATTTACAGGCTACAACCAAGCTGAAGAAATACCACCTAAGGAACTTAAACATTTGTACACTGAGGGTTTTCTGAAACTACATGGCAAATCTCTGAGGAGCACAGAGAAGCTCAGACACTCAATGTTCATAGCAATTGCTTAGTGAAGGTTGACTGGATGCTACCGTCTCCTTCTGGTAAAGGAAAAAGTTCATATAGATAGGATATTTTTATATATTTTTATATATATATATATATATACAGGGCCTATCCTATTGCTGGTGACGCTTAATTGAATCTTTTTCAATAAGCCTTTTTTCACTTGTATTTCATTTGTCTGCCTTTAAGCTCTTCACTCCAAGAAAAACTTTTGCCTAAATAAACATTTTCAAAGGAAAGAAACTAAACATTTACGAAATTCAGGCCATTTTTTAAAATCAAAGACGCTGATTCGTTCACCAAGTGGAAGACAGAAAGGTGATACTGGTAAGAAAAGACTGTCACCTTTCTTCTATTTACTGGCGGAGGGTGCAATGAATGGTGTTCAATTAAAACCACAGAATGAAGGGTGTCTCTGTGGAAGTGCTAAAAGCATTGAGAAGTACTGCAAAGTCAATCTCTCCATAGTGGAAGCTTTAGAGAGAAGAACAGCTATTTATAGAGAGACATTGATCCAAAAAGGTGGATCGGTATCCGGCATGGAGTTTGGCGGCATAAAAGAAACCAACTCTTTCATTCAGGCAGCCTAAAACAAAACTACAATCCTGTCATTACAAACTTCTTTCCTGGTTGCTGGACCACTGACCCACTGTCAGACTCTTCCCAGACATCCAACACTCATCAAGGTCTGATTCTTCCCTGTTCTGAACTCTAAAAACAGTATGAAACAGGTGTAAGAGAATCACTTAAATGTCTACACCTCTTTTGTACTATTCTGTGCTGATGTAGATAACTGTTTTGGTCCAAAGCAACAGGGAATTGTATCCACTTCACACTGATGTCAGAAGACAAAGGTGACTTTCCAACCTGGACTTCAGCAGCCACCTGTCAGCATATCTGTCAGTCATGTCCTGTTTACTGCATTTTGAACGAGTACTCTCTTCCCCTGCTCTGTGCAAATGGAGCTTTATCTTTCCACAGACTCAAGGGATGTTGTTTCCTTATTGAATGTGCCACTGATAAGAATTTCACTCCCCATGACCCTGTAAATGCCTTCATCAGGGAACAACTCCGCAGGCTAAGCCAAAACCAGCATGTTCACAGTCCTGGTTATCATCAGGCAAACTGGGTGCACCCTTCAGGTGAAAACATGGGGCACTCCAATTACTGCCAGAGGCCAAGGTCACATTCTGCCTACAATAATATAGTTTGAAAGACAATAGAAACCTGAGTGCAAGTAGTTAAGCCACCTGAAGATGAAAGGATCTCCTACAGGTTTCAAAGCCGTGATCTTCATGTGATTGAACCAATTTCAAGACATTTTTCATCTCCCTCTCCTTGATTGTCTCCCAGTGTGTGGCTGAATTTTCCCATTACAAAACAGAATTAATTTCAGTCCCAGGATGAAAACACATTCTGAGCCTGCGATTTCACATTACAAATGCTTCGCCGTGAATGCCGTTGTGGAGTTCCTCTCTGGGAAAAGAAGGGACCGTGTGATTGAGGAGAGAAAATGTGGGCACCTGGCTTTCTATGAGCCACTCGGATCCATTGTGAGCCCATACAATCCAGTCTTGTCTTTTCATAACCAGTCCCATATCACTTCAGACCGGCCCTGAAATGTTGCACAATCCTTCTAGATTCAATCAACCACCAGAAACTGAATGTGCAGCCACTGCCTTAGCTTCCTATCCTCAAGCAGCCACTATTTCAGGAAAATTAGGGCACACTTCTCTGCAGTGCAGGAGAAACACTGTGCAGTTATAAACAAGGTAATAATGCAGAGATGATGGAGTTGGACACCATTGAGGAGATTAGCTGTAGTGCTAGTGACAAGAGTAATATGCAGAAAATATTGCTGTGTTGCAACGTGAAGTCCCTGCAAAAAAGCAAGCTGTATTCTGGCACATCACTGAAGAAGCACTCACAGTCAGCACTTAGGTTTGGGTTTTTATGATGCTGAAAAATAACATAATTTGCTTTCATTACCATTCATTGCTGTGTAATTGCCCTAATTTTCACTGAAGGTCTGGGGATGAAGAGTAGACATACTCATATCATCTGACTCAGTTTCCCCTCACTTTCTGATACAGTTCTCTCTTTTAAGCCCTAAAAAGCAGCACCAGTCATTTACTGTATAGAAAATTTGTTATTTACTTCTGTGACAATAAACAATCCTTATCCTCCACAGACCAAATTTGCTGTGGTAATAGAACAATTATTTGCAGATGGAGGATTTCTGAACTGCATCAATCTGAAAATCTCCCAAGAAAAGACACCTGCAAGTCTTCCAAGGTTTGCGATTCTCCTTGATGAAACAGTGGCTCAGGAACACAGCAGGATGAGCCAGCTTGTGCCTTTTGAGATTTCTCATTACAATGTTTTAGATCTCAAGGACAATCAAAATTTATGCAAGAAGTTTTATTGTGCATTTTCCAACTCTAAATAAGACAGCACACACACGGGGAAAAAAAAAAAAAAAAAGAAAATCAAACCCAAGAAACCAAGAGCTGAATTTTGATAGATGCAGTCCCAAGGCCTGAACCTCTGAGACAAGGCAAATAAAAGCCAGATTCAGCTGGATGCAGGAGCCTATTATTAAAGACACCATCAACAAATTTGCTTTACAATTAGATCCCACAGGGAAGTCGAAGATTAGGAGTTTAGGATACCCTTCTGTTTGTACTTTATGTCATTCAATTTATGATCTAACCAATCCTGGCAAATATTTGCCATTAAAGATTTAATTAGTTGATCTAGAAGTCCCATTAAAAGAACCAGTTCTTAATTAGGCTCACTACAACTGAAGAATTTCACTACCATTTTATATTCTTAAAGTTTGCCCACAAAAAACAAGATTTTAAGCATCAGGTAATGTCATCTGCTTGGAAAAGACCCAGAATATGCAGCACCACTTTTTTTTCTTTTCTCCTTTCTTTCATTCTAATTTTACATGATTAATCAGATTCATGATACCCAGCTTTCTACAAACTGCAAAGCAAAGACATTGCTATCATAAAAAGCTACTTTTGCATAATCAGATAAGATTTAGCATGCCATTCATCTTCATTATACAGCTGATAAGCAATTCCCAAGTTGCATGGTTTACTTCTCCTGCATGCTGATTGGCTGTTATAAAAATAAACACCTTTTGAGCATCCAAATATGATGATATAAATAAACAAGAATTGAAATGTAAAAACGGTGGTACATAACTATTTAAGTACAGTACCTACCCTGGAATCATATACATGTCAGAAGCAGAAGAAGTTTTCTTTTTTTTTTTCCCCCAAAATATACCTTTGTTTGAACTTCCCCTCACCTATACACAGTGCAGTTCACCTGATTAATGGGCATTTTAAAAGATGAAATGAGAGCAGACAAACTTCACATACTTCCTGGAAAGATGTGGAAAAAAAAAAAAAAAAATGCAAATTTCACCATAAATATCTACAGAAAAAGGCAACCTCAATATCCGGAAACATCTCGATCCCAACTCCTCTCCAAAGTCTGTTTCAAGGGTAAAGAGGGAAGAATAAAACTAAATATTTCTGATAAACAGAACCTTACATATTAATGATTATGCAATCTATTCAATTTAACGTTACAATATCTGCTCTAGATACAGACGACATAAAGGTGGGTGTTGATAACTCAAGAAAAACCACAGCAATATTCAGTGCAGCAACACAGCAGAGGCAGAGTTAATCATTGCCGTACATGTAACTTTGTGCAAACTACCACACACAAAATTATTTCCTTTGTTCATACACCCAAACTGTACAACAAGATAATTTATACTCAAACAAACAATATATAAATAGCACTCTCAAGGCTATCATATTAAAAAAACCAACAACCCAAAGTATCACTAAGAAGCAATTGCCTTTATCAGCTTCAGCGAACATTTATTTCCTCTCCCCAGAGCCCTGTTACCACCTTCCCAAGCTTTCCTTCCTGAGCTTTATTCTTCTGCAAACTTTGGACTTTAGCCTGAGAAGGTAGACAAATTTGGATGCTCTCACTCTTTTCTCAGTGGCTTTCTGCCTGTAAGTATGTGCTCCAGATAGAGGTTATTTTTAACCTCAATTAGTTTGCTGTATTAGCACAAACAAGGATGTGACATAAGGTTGAATAAGCAGACAAGTGCAGGGAAAATTCATAAACTAGCATTGCTCAAAATAAATGAAGAAAACAGGAAAGAAGCGGGGGGGGTGTGTATATATACACGCGCCCTCCATCCACTTATCCTGTCATTCTCCTGCAACACCTTTCTTTCTTCCCAGGGCAATTTTATGGTCCAGTCCCTGGCTCAGGGACTAACAAAAGGATCGTTAGGCTGCACAAGGACAGGTAAACACAGAGCAGGATTTCTGTGCACTTTAAACATCAGAACAGGTTTTCATCCTTCACTGATACCTCTACTTCTTAACCAAGGGCTGTGTGTTTATCTGTGTTGTCAAGCCATACTGTATCTATGACCAATGAGGAAATTAAATTTGCTTGCTAGAACACTCATATATTTTGTTGCTTATTTTTTCTTTGCTTTCTTCCTTAATAGAAGTAGAGCCCATCCAATTTGCCAAACAGATCACTAGAATGAAATAACGTACACAAGATTATTGCAAAATATTTTTTCCTTGTTTCCCTTTCTTCCCACAGCAGCATTTATTCTGACACTGCCCTTCTGAATGATGGCAGATGTCTGTGGCCTTGCAAGTCAGCTTCCTAATGGAAGAGAATCCAGTGACGTCAAGTCCGGGTATGATTTAAGTGTAACTCATTCTATTTATGCAGGATCTCGGTTCTCAACTTGACACAGAAATTACCAAGTTGCCTCTGGGCAATCTCTTCCTTCAACAACAAGCCCAATAGCAGTGGGCAGTGCTCAAAGAGCAGCTCTGCCTCAAGAATTGAATTTAATCAGAACCCTGGGTAGAGAGCGAATTCTCCTGCTGCTCTCACAGTCCCTCTCCAAAAGCCTTGTCACTACAGTGAGACTTGCATAACCAACTCTTACAGCAGCACAGCACGTCTTCCCAAGACTGAACATATGCTCGTGGGCTAAGGAAAAATCCTCCTTGAAGACTGCCTGCAAATACCATCTGTTGACACCTACACACGCCTGCTCCTCAGCACTGACAGAGACAGCACCAACAGGTCAGGTTGGAGGCTTTGTTGTGCTAGACTTGTTACAACACACACGATAGTCAACCTCTCTAAACATTCATCCACATCACAGAAGTACCAGCAGTTACTCACCAACCACTTGCAGAATAAGGGCACTTTCACAAGGTTTGCACGGAGCAGCTCTTCGGATGTGTTTTTTCAAAGTGGGATTTTATGTTTCTAGGTACCTAACACAAAACATCCATGCTAAAATTTCAGATTTGTGTGAAGTAATAATTTCCCTCATTTATTACAAGCTTGTCTGAAGAGGGGGGGATGTATTTATAGCCAAGATTACCAGCCAGTAGCTGAGCTGAAACCTTGGCAGGCATCCATTGAAGATGACAGTGATCCACTGAGCTATGTTAACAAGGACAGGGCACAGGGGAAAGAAGTGACCACAGAGGCAGAACAAATCTACTGGATTTTGCTAATTTGATTATATCAAACAGCACATTATAATGGTCTCTATTAAAACCTTTAAAATGCATAAAACTATTTCTTCACGATATGCCAATTCTTGTCAAATAACTCTAGATCAAGTCCAGAAGGGAAAATCCAAGACATTTCTATCTCTCTACAACTTTATTAATTGGATTTCAGATTTTAAAAGCAATTCTGTTTAGTACCCTAAAATAATCTGTAGACTAAACTGGTCCCTGAAAGGTGATCAGTGAATATATTCATGGTTTTAACTTTCCACATGTGTTAAACGATGTTTAACATCCTGCAGCATTATGGAACTAGTAGAGAAGAAGAACAGCCCTGAAAGGTGTAACAGCATGCTAACCTATACAGCTTTTAAAACATTGTCAAGAAGGAGGTGGGGAAAATTATCTCCCCCGACATCCCACCGACAATTAGAACTGTGCATTAAAAACAGTAATGCTACAGAGCCAACAGAATCCAGAATCTGATTCTCTAAATTCATTCATTTGCATGCTCACTTCCATAAACATTTGTTGTTAACCTGAGTGTTATATGAGCCTCCAGTTCCCAGTGATCCCGTGTTTCAGTGGAAATACCCACACAAATAACAAGGTCAAATGAGGAGATAGACTAGAATCAGGTGCAGAATTCCTCATGAATAAGTGACCCCTAGGTTTGCAGTTTTTCTAGACACATCTACATTAGAGTTCCCTTCATGGATAAAAATCCATATCTACAGAAATATCAGGTTAAAGTAAAACATAACGATTAAATCTGTTGTTTGTCATACTTTGCTATAGAACACATGGTCCCCACTATTGTTAAAATTATTAACTAGTATTCCCACCTGGTTTAGATTCAAAGCATTCAAGCATGTAAAGCATGATCTATTGTCTTTTTACAGATTATTAAACAAAAATTGTTTTAAGAGCACTGAAAAAAAAATCCAAACTCAATTTATATTCAGGATTTGACTTGGAACTATTAAAATCTAAATCACTAGAGCTAAAATTTGGACCATTAAAACAGCAGCAATATGCTTAAACATTTCACTCAGTTGTGTTCACTCAGTTTCTGTTTGAGACTCTTCCAAATACAACAACCATAGGTTTTACTGAACCAACCATATGATAGAATCAGGGACAGATGGAGAACAAGACTGTGGCAGTGCACTCACAGATGGAGGAGATCGCAGACGATATAATAAAGATATTTTACACCTCTCTGTGTTTTCAGTAAACAGTGAAATAAGATACCAAAAGGCTAACACTGTTGGTGGCAGAAGTGACGGTTCCTATTGGCAAAACCGTGCTAAAATCTATACTTGAACCACTTCACATTAAGGAAGTTTTAATTTCTGAAATGCCCTCATTCCTGATTTCCAAGAGATGATTTTTTTTTAACTGCTGGGTACAGTGGCTTAATCTAAACCAATACCAGATGAATTAGGGGTATATTCCCAGCAATTCTCTAATCTGATTGCTCTCAAATGCAGGAATGTCAACAGTGCTGGCCAAAAAGCCGGACATTCTCAAGAAGTTACATAAACAAAGAATAACTTCTTTAAATGAAGAGATCATGTGATCCCACATGAGAGGAATCAAAATAGTAAATTTGTTTCTCTCAGCTACACAGCAAAACTAAATACTTGAGTTGCATCAGTTGTATATTTTAATGTAATATTTTTTCTACATCATATTCTTCGCCATACCCAAGATGTTACTGGGAAAGAAGTTCTCTCAATAATCATAATCATAATGGAGAAAAAAAATCAACAAAAGTGAATGTGTCTTAAATTACGCTAACAGTAATAATTCTTTCCAGAAAAGAAATTGTAATTATTATTTCTTCATAAAAGAAAGTAGAATATTCATACAAATATGAACACTTGCTAGTCTGAGTGAAGCATTAACTTCAAGAAATTGTCATTAGTATTCATTCTAGGCACCTCAGCAATCTTCAGATTATGCAGTATCTTTGTTTTAAGGAAAAAAATATCTATTTTGTTTCCTAACTACAAATACAAAATGCTTTAACTTTGAACCGAGATTCACTAAGCCTTATTAAGTGAAGCGTTGTAATCTTTACAGGTTTAATACATTTAATTTAAAATTGAAACAGTGTTACTCAGGTTAATGATACAAACATATGATACAAATCAATAGTACAAATTCTGTGGCCCTCCTTATTTCATCTCCTCTAAGAGAACAGAACCCCACCACCTTTATCACAGAACAGAACCTGCTGCAATAGTAGCAGCTTTTACGCTTCACCTTCCTCTAGAAGGGAATTGTTATTTGCTGCAGTGTCTCTTGGCCAGCTTTTACCTTTACCAGGCTGCATTATTTAGTATTTAGTCTAATCCCTACCCTCTGTCCTTGATTGCATCAAGGATGAATGTCAGATTTTAAATATTTACAGATGTTTATACCAAGGGTCCAACTCTACTCAAAGAGCAGAGAAAAGTGAATCCTATCAACTCTGAACCACATGGGATTACATGAGGGATCACATACATTGAGCAAAACTCTGTCAACTATAATGCAAGAAAAAAAATTATAGCATCATGTGGCTCCCAATGGTTCTGCTGAGAGCCACACATGATATATATATGCTACATGAAAAGCACATAGCAGCCTAAAGATACTTGTTCTTCCTCACACAATTGTCAAACACCCTTCTCCTTCCTCATAAAATCTGACAACAGCCAATAGGTATCCACTCCGACTCCTGTGAAATACATTATCTTAATAACAGCCTTCATTATTACAAGTTTTTCTGTGGAAGAGCATCTCTGGATGGCAGCAGTGCTTATGGCACATCATGATTTCAGTTTGATATCAGATTTGATGAAACCTTAGCCCCAACCTTGGTTGTGCCTGCACAACCAAGCAACGAGGACTAATAGCAGCAGATCTGTAGAGTAAATCCAAAGCCACTAAGGTCCCAACATCCACAAAATACGCTCTTCCTAGGATTTTACTTTGTAGTTGTGCTGGTTTTGTCCAGGGTATAGTTAACTTTCTTCCCTGTGGCTGAACACAGTGGTGACAATACAGAGACGTTTTTGTTGTTGCTCAGCAGGGCTCACACAGAGCCAAGGCCTTCCCTGCTTTTCACAGGGCCGCGCTGGCGAGGGCTGAGGGTGCACAGGAGGCTGTGAGCAGACACAGCCAGGACAGGTGACCCCAACTGACCACGGGGATGTTCCAGACCGTATGACATCATGCCCAGTATATAAAGTGAGGGGAAGAAGGAAGGAGGGGGTGGACATTTGGAGCGATGCCATTTGTCTTCCCAAGTCACCGCTGCGTGTGACAGGGCCCTGCCCTCCTGGGGAGGGCTGAACACCTGCTCGCCCCTGAGAAGCAGTGAATTAATTCCCTGTTTTGCTTTCCTTGCGTGCACAGCTTTTCCACTTCCTACTAAACTATCTCAAACCCGTGACTTTTCTGACTTTTACTCTTCAGTCCTCTCTCTCAGTCCCACTGGTGGGTGGGATCAGTGATCAGTGCCGGGGGCTTAGTTGCCAGCTGGGGTAAAGCCACAACTGTAATTTAGTCCCGTGAACCATCATCCAAAGTTATGAAAGTTTCATGTTCTACTTCATGATGTACAGCAAAGAATTGTAGTTTGAGATGAACAGGAGATTAATTTCAAAAGTATGACCCATCTAAATTAAAACTCTATCGTAGGCATACCCTTTGTATTCTTATTCTGAAAAATCCAGGCTTCCCGTTCTCTGCACTCTTAATATTTGCCTCCTGCAGAACTTGCATAATTAATAAAATTTCAGATTGCCTTTCCTCTTCTTAAAACCCCTTGGCTAGCCAGAGGCCTTCAAGACCTGCTATAATAAATAAAGCGGAATATTTATTTCAACTATTTCAGATGTGTTTTCTAAATCTCATTGCTTTGTTTTAGGGAACGAAATATAAATCCCTGTTGAAAGACACTCTGCATCTCTTAGCGCAATTGAGTCGCCGCAGTTAATTTTCAGTTCATGTATTGAAGTGCTTAAAGTTCTCCAAAGTTGCCCAGCTTTTCATGAGATGAAATGGCAATCTGATACCATGCAATTTTAATTTGTTTATGCTGCAGAGGTATACAGAATCACCTTCAGTCAAGATTAGAAATAAAATAAACATTAAACAAATAACTGCAGTGACCCTACCACTCTGACAACTGCTATAAGATCAAGGGTTTTTTTTAAATGAGATTAACAACTATCACTGCTAGTAGTACAGTAGATCCATCTTTTGGGAAAGATCAATATTGCAAACAGAAAAAAGTACCAGTGTGAGGGGGAGGTGCAGAAAAGGGCACAGAACACGGACAGACTTGCTATTTCTCATTACATTTTGAATAACCTACGACACAGAAAGCAATAGGAACAGCTGGATAAGTATGCCATTGTTTCGTCCTTTAACTCTAGCCTCAGATAAAGTCGGCTCATTTATAAGCCTCCTTTCAGTATCATTTGTTTCAGAGTTGTGTCCTCTGCCAGGCACACTCTCTACAATAATCTTTTTTGATCGACTAGTGTAACAGGTTTTTCCTATAATTGCAAATTATGTCAGTGTAATGCGAATTAATTTTTATTATTTCTTATTCGAAAGACATAATCCCAGGAGACGGACACTCACTGCTTTGATCACCAATATAAATGGCGAGGCTTAGGCTTTCAATTTGTCCTTTATAAAAATATTTGTCCTAGAAATCTTCAAAAATCAACTTTTATTTTAAAATAGGATGTTATTCCTTGATTTATATTATGAAAGCAGTAACTAATTTTTGGTAACAATAAACAGACTTATGCAATGTACAATATGAATCATTAAAAGTAGCTAATAAAAATTCACAAATATTCATGAACCAAGTAAAATACTAAAACCTTGATCGACTATTCTGCTGAAATCTATACGCAGTGATTCTTAAAGCTAAACAGGTCATTTTTCCAATAAGCAATGTTGATGCCTATATGTTTCATAGAGCCTCCATGGCTTTAAAACATTCTGTAATCACATTTTCTGCAACAGAATTTCACTTTTTAGTCCTAGACATCATAAACTATAATTACTCAGCAGCTAATATTATGGAAAATGATATGTCATTTAGTAAAGCTTCACATCAGAGAAGGAACCAGTTCTGAAAATAAAAGATAAATGTAATAAACATAATATTAAAATTTATTAGCAATTAGCAATTGAAAGCAAGAGACAATTCAAGACCAGAGGTACTCCAAGTTCTCCAGCTGAAGTGATGGAGCTTAAATACCGGTAATAGAGACTAAAAGCAAAACCAGCCCAATTGACATTTTACCTTATACAGTTGTTTGTATTACTGTAGAATAACCAAATACCCGACTCTCAGCAGTCATGTTTCTATGTGACAAGAGCTTACTCCCATCTTCAACTTATTCCCCCTGTATAAAACAGCAGCTGTCTCCCAAGACTGAACTCAGTGCAGAAGCATTTGCAAGCGCTTGGAAGTTAAAACTAATAACATCACATATACCTAACTGTTCGAGGGAACCAGATGTATTTCTCATGTTGTTACATGTCAAATGGGTCAATTACCTCATCTAATAGGCCTTTCCAAACTGAAAACTGATCTTGCATCTTTCCCGGTCACACATCCATTTGTTTGTGTCATATAATGTTCAGTACTTTGAATGATTTAGAGGTAACAAGAGGGAAGCTGCGCTATGTTTTGCCAGACTAAAAGAGGAGCTCAGAAAGCAGCAGCTGCTAAGCATTTCCCCATCCTTTTTATTGATGCACAGTAAATGAACTTTATCAAGACTTTAATGTAAAACTTCCAAATTAAACCGATTATTGAGTTCTATACACTTTGAGTTCCCAAATGAAAAAGTCAAGACAAAATGGCCATCTCCTAAACATTAGCTTTGTAGGTCACATAATGTTGGTAGAAAAACTATTTATTATGGTACCATTCCCTCCTAGTGTGAGGTGATTAACTGCAGATCAAATGTATTAACAATGCATCAATAGCTACAATATTCATCTTATAATGCCACTCTGTTGATAGAACAACATTTCCTGCGACACTAAAAATTCCAATACTGCAATTAATGAACCTAGGTATAATGTTTAAAGTAAATAAGCCCTTTTACTATAATAGGAGGGGAAGTATTTACATGTGGATGAGGTACAATAAAGCAACCTGTTCATAGGCTTTTGTGCAATTCCTCCATGCAATTACTTCAGCCTCAGAACTACAATGTAAAACCCCCAAATTAAATACAATTAGTTCCATGGATTAACTTCACACCAATGACACTTTAATACTCCCAGAGGACTACAGTCCCCTCTCTTGCTAGTGTTCACATGGTTTTATAAATCCTTTGAACCAGATCACTCTGTGTTCCTCTCCCGTGCTATACACATTTATTCTTGGCAGTAGAACCTCTCTCTCTCTCTCTTTCTGTTTGAATTCTGGGGCTCGCCTGAGTAGCACTGGGGCTGCAAACCAGTTACTGTTGGGTGCATGTAGGGAAGGACAATGAGTAAATCGTTCAGGACCAGACACTCTATGGGTGTAAGGAGCTCAGCTCCTGCTAGGATAACCATATCCCACAAACAGCTGAGAACTCCAAGGGTTAACCTTAAGTATTCAAGTCCCCCAGCTCATCCAGTGCATAATCTCCTCACCAGTACGGGCACACAAAGAAAGGGATATTATAAAACCATTACCATATGCTTCTGATTCAGGATGTAAAACACTCCAGGGCATGTCTGAAAGCAGATGGACCTCTGCAGAGAGCATCTAAATCCATGGCACCCTGGAGACCCTCCAAGGATGGTACCGTAACACAAGACACTACCTCCTTGAAAATGTGTGGGGCAAAAGAACAAAGGATCTGACAAAGTACTTGCCATGGCGGTTCAGGCTACAATCAAATAACATTCCATCGTACAAGTAAGAAAGTGCTCACTTATATATGTGATAAACTCTGAGATGGATTTCATATCCGGGGCTATAATAGTTAATTTCATGAAGCCATCAGATTACTATGCATTGGCAGCCAAAAAAGAGAAAGTTGAATCTTAGGCAGTGTTAATAAAGAAGCAGACCAAAACACCATTGTGCACTTCATGGCAGACTCCTCTTAAACACCACCAACTTTGGGTCTCCCTGCCCTCAAAAAGAATAGAATAGAATAATAGAAAGTACAGAGCAGGCTGACAAAAATGAACAAAGATATTAAATTGTTTCATATTAGACTCAAAGGCTCCTCAGACAAGATTAAGGAAGAACTTTGATAGAAGTCTGAAAATCAAGGGTGTCATGGAAAATAAAGCATAACAAATGACAGGCAGATGACAGGTTACAAACAAAAAAAAAATGTCGTCCTGCACAATATTTAGGAATTACACTTAGGATTAAAAAAAAATGGACACTTTCTTCATTTATAGGAATTCCTCTTTGTTCAGCATCTTGAGTAAATCTCAGAGAAAACCAAATCAAGTAAAGCACGAGTGAGTTCAACAGGGAATCATAAATCAGTAAAATGAGGATTCCTTTAAAAATAGGTCAGGATACATTGCAATATTAATCCTTCTCTAAGTACAGGTTGCTTTATCTACATTCCGTTTTCTTACATTGCAAATGTTTTCAAGCATCATATTAGTGTCTAAGCAGTTCAAACAGCACAGAACTCTTGTTCAGCATTGGAAGGTTTTCTCATATTTTCCTAAACAATGGGAAAGGAGATGTATGTACACACTACATCGGGAGTTACCAATGAAGCAGAATAAATGGGTCACACAGTGTTTTTAAAAGTCTGTTACTGTGAAAATACATGCCCACTAATGGGATGTAAAACCAGGTTCTCAGTAAGTAGGTCATGCAGCATTTTTATAGACTATTAGAACATACACATGCATACTAATGGAATACAAAACTGGATTCTGTAAAAGTAAGAAGATTAGAGAGACCAAAAAAATCCTGTGACATGGATGGGTCTGAGGAGGTTGCTCTATTAGACAGCTGTATATATTTGTCAGGGATAATCTGTTTCCTGAAATATTTCTGTCTCTTTTCTTACAGAGTTGTTTGCAACAGCCTCTAGGGGAATTGTGGTTCTCTGTTAGCTCTGAGCAATAAAAATATAGCTCACTTCTGAAACTGGACGTTAAAAAGTAATTCTGCCTCTAGAGAGCACTACTTTAAGCAGTCCAAAGTTTGAGGAAAGGAAGCTAGGAGATGACAGAAACAAAACCAAGCATAGCTATGTTTAAAGCTATCATTCATTCTCCTATAATTTTGTTGACAGACAAAAATAAAAAACACATTGACCCGGCATAATGTATAAGAAAACTACAGCAGCATACTATAATGGATGTAAAGCAGCGTGACTGAAATATAAACACCTATCTTCTTTTACTTAGGAATACAAAATATTTATCCTTAATGCTCATTTGTTTGAGGCCTACCAGACAAGCTCATCATTTCTACTCCCAAGAGTGATTTGTCACAGCAAAATCAAGATAGTTGAAGCAAAAGATTTCTGACAAGCGAAAACACAACATCAATTTAAGCAGCATGTTATACGTCTCAAAAGTGAAAATGCATTGATCTGACTAGTCATATATGTATATGTACCAGATAAAGTCAGCACCGAGCTCTAACTACTCCAGAACCCAAACACATTCACAGTTTAAGTGTGGATTCAATTGTTGAGTTACCTTGGCCTTGCAGAAGTAATTAATTTTTTGTGAAAGTAGGCTGCCCCAAATGAAAGCAAGAATTCACACAGCACATTCTTCATCCCTCAGCACAGGAGGCTTGCTGAGACCCTCTACCTCCCCTTAATTTGAGAAGCACAAACTCCTTCAAGAATGACATCACATTACAGCCTGTCATTCATGTGATGTTAATGCCAGCAAGATAACACATCTGTATCTTGCCAGATTCTTGGCAGCCTCTCTACTGATTTGAATCGTGTGCCTTGCAAATGCTCTCTGCAGAGACTCGAGGGTGTCTGCCCGACCACACCGACGCAGCCAGGGCAGGACTTTTAATACAGTCAGAGCTGAATGCAAAGGCATTTTTTGGAGTTGCCACTTACAAAATCAGAAAAGCAACCAAATAAGAGCAGTTAAAGTTCTCATCAGTGCTGCTCTGGGGTTTGGTTGTTTTTCTTAGGTTATTCTCTCATCCCGACACTCTTACGCTACCACTAACCAAACAGCACAGCCAACGCAACTGCAGCCTAACAGAGGAATTACTATTCCCGTTACAAATCAGAGTGAAGTCAATAAGGGGGACCATCTTAGAAGCAGCAGGAGTAGAAGATAATTAACAATTTTCAATCCCAGAAGCCGCTACAGATTTCCAGGGAAAAAAAATAAGTTTTAAAAAAGTAAAGATCGATTAAAAGCTATGGGGTGATAATTCTTATCACAAGCCCAGAGGGCTGATTCTGTACCAACAGATCATAACCTTCATTCATTCAGTACCCTTTCACTTCTTCCCTTGGCTAATGGAAACTACAGCTAGGATGGAGCACAAAGCTGGCATGGACCCAGCACAAACTGTAACAGAGAAATCCAATTAAGACCCTCACAGAAAGAATTCAGATGAGACAGGTTGAGAGGATAGAATCTAAGTTATACTTCTTTCAAGGAAAGTGGTGATATATCCAATTTATTTTGTTAATATATAATATTTACTGATAAACATAGCCATTAGACTGAGAAGTGGCAGCTTTAGTTTTCCATTGAAATTAATAAATTAGCACACCATCTGAAATTAAGCTGGCAGTTACATTTTTACAGTTAGCTGTTTCAGTTTACAAAGTTACATCTCACCTTGTTTACATGGTTGTGCCGTATTAAGTGCAATGTTTAGACACTATAATGAACTGAAGACTTACTACTATCTTTACCAAATTTATTTCTAGATCAAAACTTAGACTAAAAAAGTTACTCTGATGGGTCTGGTGAGACTTCTCTTCCTGCTATCCCCCAGTTCACAAGAGCTTATACTACTTTATGTCACAAGCTAGGATAAAAACTGGAAAATGTAGCTCTCTAAATAAATAATTCCATCAGAAAACTACAGAATCTCAAACAATTCCCTCAATAGATTTGATTTGTACAGAAACAGAAAACCTTTGGTGGCTATGGGATTCATTTTGTTTCGTGCCACCCTCTCTCTCTCTCCAAGGACAAGGGGTTCAGTCTCACCAGATTAACCCAGCAGAGGATGACTCCTACCACAATCCCATTTCCTCTATCTCCTAGAACTCTCCTCTCCTACATGGAAAATAGGAGTGAGGAAATCTCTGGCTTAGAAGAGCCCACAAGGTACAGGCTGAGCAGCCGCCTCTTCCCCTCTGCCACCTCCTGCAGTTGCTCACCTTCACCCCACAGGCAGTTCCTCCCCAAAATTGTTTTCCCCCTTTCAGGGCACATCCCAGTTCTACTGAACACATCCCTGTTTTAGGGGACACCCCAAACCAGACCAGGTTTGGTGATGGGCCTGCCAACGTCTTCTCCTACAGCAAAAGTCTGTCTTCTTGTTCTGATTTATAGTTTCTCCCTTGTCACATGAAAATCGGCATTTCTAATTAACAACACCAACTGGGGAGGTTGTTTGTTTGTTTTTTAAGTCTGGAAACAAAAGCAAAGAAAGATAACACACTGAAATTGTACAAGCCCAGTATGTGAAGACAAGCAGAAATCACTGAAAACAAAACAACCCTTAAATAAAATAGGAAGATTTATACAAAGAATATATATCAAAACTCATCTTGTGATGTAACTTGAAAGATTATATATAATATTCTAGAATTAGAAAGCATAGCTTTAAAATAAATTTTTTTTTTGGCACCTAGAAACTCTAAAATAAGTTTTAAAAACCCAATGGACCATTCAAGCACCAGTATGATAGTCACTATTAGTAAGTAATTTCCTGTAATTTAATTTTTTCCACCAGAAAATAACCCTTTAACAATCAAAGGCCCAGCAGTGTTCAGGCAATAGAGTAAGAAAATTTATAGACTACATTCAAAAAGCAACTTGCATTGCCAGAATTTACTGACCTGCACCCACGTATAAGTTAATTTTCAGCTCTTATCCCCACCCATGGGGAAGAATTGTAACATGCCACCTTGCTAAAAGTAAGAAAAATGCATTCTGTTCTGCATCTGGATGTTGAAGAGTTGGTTTCACTTGCTTCTTGTCAGCTTATGACCCTTAGGTTTTTTCCCTGCAGGTTTGATTTCAACCAAATTCCCAAAGTAAGCCGCTTCATAAGGGTTCTTGACTTTCAAGAGCTATAAAAAAAAATAACTCCTAGTGTTTGCAGAAACAGAACATTTTCATTTAAAATGACCTTCTGATTTCTCATGCTTTCACCCTGAGCAGCTTGCCTTAGGAATCAAAGGATACAAATGTCCATTCAAATATCTCTTTTTATTTTATATTTTAGGTTTGGTCTGACACAAAGTTTTGACATGCCAAGAAACACAAATTTTCATATTATTTCTAGTTTTAAAAAATCCAGAAATAACAAGAAAAAAAAATATTCAGAATTCACTGTAAGCCATCTGCATGGAACACTTACACACCACAGCTAAGAAAATAGTGAACAGCATGCCAAATAATGTTAACATTGTAGCAGCTGATCACAAATAAAATTAGGGTGGTCTCAAACCACCACCAAACGTTTTGCACAGTATTCTGCAGTAACATGTGGGTTCCCATTCACTCTGCAGAACCATCTTCCAGTGTGAGTGGTGCTGTGAAAGAACAGAGAGTGTTCCAGATCCTGGATGTAAAAATTCCTTTTCATGCTGAAGGATTGGAGAAAATTCTTCTAAGAAATACTTTTTATTGAAATCCCACCAGATGACCTTTATGGAGTCATCTTAGCCATACTCTAGGAGTGTTTCTATAACAACTGGACAATTTAAAGTAGATCATTATAAAGGGCTTTGTTTTTCTTTCTGAATTTTAGGGTTTCTATACACCCCTATGCATGCACTGCCTGAAGGTGACCCCGAGGCTCATTGGCAACAGATGAGCAGCCCTTAATTCTCACGGGTGCATTTTGGAAACACAGCATGTGTGGAAAACCTCTGTCAGACTCATTAGGCAATCAATGATTTCTCTGGGGAATACAGCAACCGCTCTTGTAGTAGCACCCTCAAAAACAAGTACTATTCTTACAGATGCACTGCATTGCTCTGTTAACTTTCTGCTACGCCTTAACTTCTGATCAGGTTCTCTCAGTATCAAGTAGCATTTCCAAGATCTCACTGGGACTTACCCTCTATCTCAAAGATTGTTTCCTTAAAGACATTTTCATTTTAGCTTTATTTTGCTTTTTTTGGTCTGTCCTGAAACTAATCTTTTTTGGGCAAATACCCTTATTTCAACGTACATAATGCTAAAAATCTTGCTAAGAGTAAGATGTAAAGTAAACACAAAATAAAATTTCAGTCTGAAAGAAGGAAAAAAAGGACCCTATACAAATGCAAAGAGAAAAAAAGCAAACATTCTCACCCCACACATTTTTTCCAAATTTGCATTCATTGAATAAATACCAACCAAACTTATAAGTAGTACCACACCAGCTTTGGGTATGGAATGGGGGGATGATAGGAACTGGGTTTTTTTCTGAAGGCAGGAGCTGGAGTGTTTGTTGACTTTTATTGAATATCACATGAGAATTGCAAAGTCAATTTGCAGGAAATACCCAATGGGTCTGCTAACCTAAAACATTGATCTTGAGTTTTTGCAAAAACTGAATTCCAGAAAGTCTCACTGTGTCTGCAAAAATATTCAGTTCAACATTACATCTCCAAAGCTCTTAGCCAAGAACGATTACATTGCTCTTAAACTCAGAATAATTGGGTTATAAGAATGTGAAATCATGCAAAGGCCAGTTACTCTCAACAGAAAAACCTCACTGAGCTCACTGATTAAACTAACAAGAAACAGTCTCCTACTCATGTTATTTTAGACAAAGAAGTATATTCTTCTCAGGTGCCCACCCATCTGGTTCCTCAGCATGAAAACACTTCCAAAGAGCCCAGCTCACAACAGCCACTCTGTCACAGGAAAATTCCACCCACAGTTTGTGAAATAGAAAGCTAAAAAGTTTGGAATATGACAACTCAAACTCACTTTAATAAGTGTGAATGCAGGACACAAAACCATTGTACAAACAAAGCAGATTTCACGCTATGTGCAGCATCCAGAGAACATTTGGATTTTACACAGAACACTAAGAAATGAATGAAAAAGAAAAGATATAGACTGACTGCAAAGGAATGTGGTCACGATGAGAGTCCTAATGCAGAACTGCATCACTTTTACTCAAATGAAGAATGGAAGTATTTTCAAGCTACCTTGCCTATAATGAAAAATAATTATACTGAGAAAATTAGTAGGAATAATTGCTCTGCTCTTCCAGTTCCTTTTAGCTGAAATGTTTGCAAGTGTGTGTGATTAATGGCAATCTGTCTCCATCATTGCCTTTCAGAAAAGAAGACCAATGTGCAGCACTTCTACCAGCATATATTAGATTGCTAGAAGAAAACAGATAATCTAAAGCCAGCCCTACTCCTTAGAGAGCCAGAAGTGCCAAATACTTGAGCAACTGTCAGAGAGGTCCCAGAAGAAAAGCTGGCTGGCCAAGTGGAAAATATTAGCCAAAAGCAAAACACTTCCAGCAAAATGTGTCTAAACAAGAGCTTCTCTCATACATTTTCTTATCAAGAATCGTGAGGAGGGCAGAGCAGGAAGAAGGCAGATGGAAAACTTCTCTGAAATGGGCAGGAAGTACGTAAAAGTCTCAGTGTTGACCAGATTGTACTTACAGGCGTTTTAGTGGATATGTCAAAATCATTTATTTTACTAAGAAAAAAAAAAGTAGATTATCTCAAAAACTTGCAAAAAATTCTCAGCATTATTACCATGTTTCCCTCTCCGGAGGGCACATGGGCAGCCTCAGGACAGGGGGTTTTTTCCTGTTTTATTCACAAATATGCCAGATTACCTGTTGTTCAGTAAAGTGGAAATTTACTCTGAAAGCACAAGCTACATTTTAATATGGTTACTATGAACGATAGATTAAGGTCAATAATCATGCAACGTGCAGGGGGGTTTAAGCAAAGAATATAATACTCAGAGATATTCAGATAGGTGACATAGTGCTCCTCACATTCAATCACCTACGCTTTAAACTTCAGTAAGATTGTAGTACAAACAATAAGGCCTTATAAGATGCAGTAGAACAGCACAACTCTTACTATTGCCAGGGACGATCCTAGCAAACTGAATTCAGACACAAGCAGCACATTTCTGGACAACCAGAATTATCTGACGCAGCCCTTAGTCATTATTTTTAAATCCAAATAGCAATTAAGCGTAAAGGCATTTGAAGTTTCTGAGTCTTTGGCAGCTTGAATTCTAGGTCTAAAGCAGAATATGAAGAGAATGAGGAACTTAGTAGATATCCTTTGTTGGTTTCCTTGAATCTAAATCAAGTACACAGATTTCAGAAACACAATTAAGTCAGATGAAAGAGAATGATAAATTTCAGTATTTCCTCAATTGTGGAGTTTTCATTAGTAATATTTAAGATCCAAACCATTTAAATATGAATGGAAAGGAAGAGGGATGTGCCAAGAAGTAGAGCTTTTACTGTTATGCTTTAAGACTTGGTTAAAAATTAAGTTGTTGCTCCTGAATAGATTTAACAGATGGGAGTCTCCAAAGATTTTTCTTGTCACAGCACGAGGAAAACGTTGAAACAGTTTGTAGTGCTTCATATACTCTCCAAATAGGCATGCATACTTTGTTTCTGCTTTTCCACGGATTCAATGAAAGTCTTGAAAAATACACATCCAGACCTTGCTCCTCAGCCACTGTGGTGTTGTTTTCACCAGCTATCAGTAGAAACAGCTAAACCTTTTGTAAGTGTTAGGTATTCCCCCCTGTAAATGCCCTTACGTAGCTTCAAGAATGTTTTCTCCATCTAGCCTGTTATTATGGTACAGAGATCAGTAAGAGCAGACTCATGGTCTGTTAGTGACAGAACTATCCACTCTCGTTCTAATAATCTCATTCTGGCAACTTAAGTATATCGATATATTCTGGACCATTTACACCCCTTTCCACTTGGATGTCTTATATGAATTTTCTTCCTGAGAAGCATGCAAATTTAGCAACAAAAAGATAATATAAAACCCACTTTTTGTATGTTTTAGTTCAGGGAGAAAGTACGTGTGTTAGCTACATAGTAAGATTGTACTGGAAAAAGTGGGTAGCGATGCGTTCCTCCTTTACACTTAGCCTTGTCTTAAAAATCAACCAAAACAACAACTTTAAGTGAGTTATTCAATTTCTTCAAAGTAATTTAAAGAGAGTTAACCCTCAATACAAAAGAAACAAAAATTCACTGCATTGGTCCAACCATTCCCACAGCTAAGTAAACCAGCTGTATGTCAGTTAACATTTATGCAAAAAAGAAATAATAGGCACACGCGCCTAGCATAAATAATATAAAAGAGCTCAGCAAAAAGTGGATTGCAAAGAGAATAGCTCACTATAGGTAAGTTCCCCATAAGCTGCAAGGTACACTCCTGTTTTCACACTTTTTAGCCTAATTCCTTCTCTCAACTGTTACTTAATATAGCCCTTCAGCTGTGCTAACATGATGAGATTCTGCTGGGATGCAGTTAGAAACACAGGGGTACATCCAATTTACAGTAACAAGCATCAGCAGGAGCTGAGGACGTGCTTAGTTGTACCATCCAGCTGTTTTGTCTTTCAGACCCCACCCTTAGACACTGCATCCTCCTCCTTTGTTTCTAATCTTATATATGCACACATCTTAAAAATGTGGTTTGTCTATATTCCACTTCCTGTCTCACTCTTGAGTGTTACAAATAATTTCCAATTCATCTTCAACTTTCCTGTGGAAAGGTGGAGTCCTCATGTAAAAGGGCACCTTTACATAAAAACAAGACTCTGCTCTAGTTGATACTTTGATTTATTGTTTTAGGAGTCAATGAATTTACTCATCTTCACCTGAAGATTCCTGCATCTGTCCTCGTTATAAATTTGGATATTTCATTTCACTTCTCCCCCAGTTCATTTTAATGTAAAAGTCTTAACACAGTTGCAATGTTGCTCATTGCTAGAGGAAATATTTCCACTTCTTAATAAACAGCAATCAAAAATCAAAAAAAAACCCAAGCAAAACAGAAAAAGAGAAAAGGTTATCTAATAGCTGTACTATCAAAAAATCCAAGTGCATTTCCAGAAGGTAGCCAGGGAGCATAGTAAACATCATTAGCTAGAAAGCTGGAGAGAGGCAAGTGCAGTCTTATTAATCACAAATTAACCTCTGCTCCTCATGAGCAGATTTAGGACTTAATCAAAACTCCCTGAACTACCTTTAATCTAGAAGGATGTCCAAAGACAGACTGGAAGGGTGTATTTGAAAGCCTCGATATGAAAGATCACTAAATCAGGCCTTCCCTCCAAGCTAGGGAAGGTGATTGTTCCCTGGTGTGAAGAGGCCAGATCAACCAGGACAAGTTCCACTGACATTTCTGCAGAGCAGGCGACTGCATTCATTCAAAAAGGTAAATATAAAAGAGTTCAAAAGTGACTTCAGCTCCCTTTTGCGAAGTATTGAAAGGAGAATTTAATCAGATCCTGCCAACTTGAACGTTTAGCCCTGAAGTATCCCAAAACCTTTGCTTTAGAAGTTTAGATCAATTTAATTATTTCCTTGTTAGCATGAACCTTCATAAAAACTGAGACACGAAAAATTTTTGCAGAAAAAGATATTGGACACTTTTGTCTTCCCTGAATCATAGAATTCATGCTTTTTCTGTTTAGCAGCAGAAATACACTGCCTTTCTTTCCTCCTAGTTCTAGCCCTGTTGCCTGTGACCTTGTGTATCCTTTCTTAATAGAAATTCCTAACCGATTTTATCCACACAGATCCGTTCTATTCCTTTGCATTCATCCTTACCTACACACTTTTCCCCCCATTTTGTATGATTTGTATTTGATCTTCAAGTCAGCGACGAGCTCCTGATACAGCCATTATGGTCTGTCTCTACCATTTCTATTTCACCTCCACACCGTATAACATGTACAAAAGCAAACTATATCTCCCTCAGGTGCTTCAGGCTTTTATCCCTTGGCTTATCTTCCCAAGAAATTCCACCTAGCAATTCTTTGAATTTGTGGAAGTCTGTTTCTCTGAAATGTGTTATTCTCTTTCTCCGACACATTTTCTCCTTAAAAAAGTGAATTCTATCTTATGAATTTTTTTTCAATGTTGTGCTTTCAGCTTAGTGTCTTAGTTCCCCCATTAACCAGATGCCAATCTAAACCGTCTGCCACAATAACATTTCACAGCTTCTGAAGCAAATTGCCCAGCCCGTTTCAGGACCCTTTTATACTGGTATAATCTTACTATCATGTCCATTTTTGCACATATTACTATAAATATATAATTGTAAATAATAATTGCAATTGAATATAAAATATAATTATTTGCAGTCTAATATACATTTATAATCTCATTATGTAATTTTTAATATACTGAACATTGCTATTCAAAAATATGCGAATAGTATAAGTGAATTCATACGAGTGGTTATTAAAGCCACTCAGAAAATATTATTTAGAGTGTCTTCCTTGATTAACCCCACACACAGTGCTCTCTCCTCTAGGGCAGAGACCACTGTGGCTCACAGTCTTCAGAAAAAGTATATCCAGAATATCAGAACATAATATACTCAGCCAAATTTCTATAAACTCAATCTTTCCTCAGAGAAAGAATCAGAACATTCTACCGAAACTCTAGGATAAAATCATTCTTCTCTAAAAACTGATGAATAGTAAAAGTAAGAATTCATGCTTCACAACAAAATCTTTGCAATTTTGGAAATGTTTCAAGTACTGTGCTTATATAACCATTTCATCAATTACTGTTATTTAAAACATCTATTTTCCTCTGTAATCTTTTTCTATAGCTATTACTTGCAGACTGTAACCAAAACATGCTGTAATAAATAATGAAGTTTATATTTTACTTCTTTCCAGACAGGGAATTCTAGGAGATGAATTATTTATGCATTATTTTAGATTCAGAACAACTCTATGCCTTCTCTTTATGCAGCTTCAAATACACCAGCTAGAGATTAACAGAAATGAGATGGATCTAGTCAACTCAGAGCTCTAATTCCGCTAAACACGATGTGAAATATAAGATGTTCTTTCTACTTGCTACAGAAAACAAGTTGTGCTGATAATGTAGTAGAAGCTTCCCCTAATGTTTGTGGAAAAGAAATCAGCATAACTTAAAGATAATTTTTAAACACTGCATTAGTTCTCCTGCTCAGGGAAACCCTTAAAAGTTTGCTGATTTGGCATAAATGTGCGTCTATTGCTCTTGTCACTCCTAGAAGTAATGAGAACGGAATCTCAAATAATCCAGATATTTCTGCCAGCAATAACCACATTTCTAGAAGAAAATAAATTCTCTGTAATACAACTAACATGTCAATTAACAAAAAAGTAGTCTGACAGCAGCCTTAGCAATACTGCTCAAGATTAATGCTGATTTGCAGCTTACAGCTATTTAACTATTACTCAAAATCTGTCCTGCTCTGCAGGTGGGAGATTGGTTTTCCTAAAAACACTATTTTTCATGACTTGAAACACTGCAGGGGGGTGGAAATTACAGTTCAAAAATCCAGAGCTTTTTAAATTATTGCAAAAATTGACATTACATATCAACATACCCTCTAGTGAGCATTCATTCTCTCATATTAAAACTTTCCTCTTGAACATATGAGCCAGAAGTTTAGCTGCCTTCACAACACTGAATTAGGCTAGCAGTGCACTATGAATACTTTTCAAGAAAAACTTAATCTCTTCCATTTCCATTACTTTAAAATGAAAAAATAAAACTCGGAATGGATCTATTTTTTCACTATTTAACACTACTATGAGTTACTTCCTGGTAACTAATTGCAATTTATGAGCCATTTGAGAAGAGATCACTCTGTGCTTGTGATTTGCTGCTCAGTCGTATAGACGGCAATTTTTATTCTCCAATTGAATCATGTTGGCTTAAAGCTAGGAATATAATTCTAGACAACAAAAATGCGAAGGTAATAGTTATTTAATATTTAAAAATCATTTTCTCACTCCTCATATACCTAGCTCTGCCTGTTGATCTAATAAATAAGTAGTATTATTTATACTAATAAAAAGACCTTACTTGCATTAAAGGAATTACAACACAAATAGATAGCAAAATACCTAGGGTGGTACAGGAAAGGAATACAGGAAGGAGTTCTCAATGTAGAAGGGTTTGCTTAAAGTACCATAAACCCCTAAACATTGAGTTTTCCTGGAGAAAACTTGAAGCAAGATAAGGTTATAGCTGTTGAATTTGCTGTATCTTACTTAAAATTGAAGAATTTTCTCTGCCATCAATGAGGAAAGTAGAAGACAGTAGAATCAAGGAGCCACGTACAGCAGAGTCCTCTGGACATGTCTGTTCAGAACCTCAAAACAATAAATCTTCATTCAGATTCAGACCTTCACCCTGCAGTGAAAATACCCTTGAGAGAACTGTAAAACATTTTTTGCAGCCATTCCCATTAGCAAAGAAAACACCCCTCAAATCTTCCTATAGAAACATCTCAGTGAGACAAGTAAAGCAAACAACAAATAAACAGTCATGACATTATTTTGGGTGAAAAGCTCGTACTTTGACAACATCATTATGACAAGGTATTTGGTTTTTATGTTTAAAAGCATCACAGAATTTTTTCCTCTTCCCTGAGGAACAGAAACACATAAACCCTGGGGTCAAACAGAATACAGACCTACCTGAACATGCCTCTTTTCTCCAAGTATGGCAAGTTCTGGCAGAAGCGAACAAGACCAAGACAGCCATGGAGGAAACCACATAGGATCAGAGATGAGTTCAGCAAACAGTAGAGCCAGGTTAGCTGGACAGCCTCAATTAACTCCTTTGGGGAGAGTTCTGCTTCGAACTTCTACTGACTCAGGGATATTTCTCCACACTGAAAAGAAACTCTGGCCTCAGAGCAAAAATTGCTTTTTTCTCGAATGTGCTCATGACTGAACACCTGCAGAGTCTGTCCTGTTTATGGTGAGAATGTTCAAGCTTTTGCAGAGAATACAGTTCTTGCAAAACATTTGGCTTAACATCTCACAGGCAGAATGAGCACAACCTCACAGGATGAGCCTGTATTTTTGGGAGTTAATACTCAGAGATACAGGAAAATTCTATCACGTCGCTGTTCAGAACATTAACTGTAAGCAAAACAATTGAATCCATGTACTGTTGTGACCAATCATCCTCTTTAACATTTTATACCAAAACTGACTTTTGACAACTGATATGCTCATGAAGCTTATATATCCAAAAGTTGTCTGGAGCAGGGCTGCAGAGCTTGGAGCTTCCCTAGATGAGCGATAAAAACGCTGTAGAGTCAGCTACAATGCCACTGCTGCTCATGCAGTCTAGAAAGCCATGCAGAAGAACATGCAGAATTCTTGAGACAAGTACAATGATGAGACAAGTACAATTATCTCAGAAGCAAGTAAAAACAGTGACCCTGAGGTGCTCAGGGCTTTGCAAGGCACCTGTAGCAAGCTCCAAAAGAATGTTGATAGGGTTTTAAACTCCAAAAAGACAAATTTCATCAGAATTAAACTGAAAGAGTTGCCATCTTAAACAGCAAAGGCAAAAAAGGAAAATTAGAACACAATAAAAATTAAGTATACACGATTCTTCCCAGCCTACTGTCCATGCAGGTGCATCTTTCATTCTAGAATTGATTTTCCCCATCTCATAAATTTTCTGAGCTGCAAAAAGTCTACCCAGCCTCAGGGTAGGTCCTTCAGACCCCTCTAAGGCCAGGTTGGCCAGTCCCAGTTTCAGCCTTCTCACTCGTTGCCACTATAGTCTGCATAACCTCCTCTCCAGGCAGGCTCAGTTTCACCCCTTTTCTTAGAGAACTTGATGTCATTACAAGCAAAAAAAATATCAAAAACTCAAATAATCAAATACTGCCCATAAGAGACAGAAACAGAAGAAGGAAAAGACGAAACGGAAGAAACCATGTTGTGCATCTTCACTTATTTTCACAAATTCAGAATAAACTGCTTTGCCTTCAGAATATTGCATAATTCAAGCACACATTCCCACACGGGAATTCATCGTTGAGAGAGAGTAAAAAATTGTGCTTTTCAAAGAGAAGGTACATCATCTTAGTTTCTAGAAGAGTTCCAGAGAAGAATAAACCACTGTTTTATTTTGAAGTCCGAGTAGTGGTATTTTAAAGAAAAGGTATTTCGAGTATTATTTTCTAGAGAAAATCTCTCTCTACCATCTCCTCCTTCCTAAGAGGATCATTTAAATATTAGTAAACACTAGAGCATCTAAATACTAGCAAATAAGGATAGAGAAAAATCACCGAAGTAGCTCACCTGATGACATCTCAACCAAAAGAAAGTCCAGTAAGAAATATAGAAAATTTTAAAAATCAGTTTTCTTTTTTACTTTCTTTCAAGTCCTTCCTGAAAGAAGGAGAGAGTAAAGGGAAAAAAAAAAACCCTAAAACAAAACTAAAATGGCTTTTGCAACATCCTAAAAGTAAAATAAATGAGTACATACACTGGAATAAATGTAAAGCTGCAGAATTTGGCTCACTGGAGTTTGTGATTTCTGCTACAGCTTTACAAAACAATGAGTATGTCCAGCAAGATACTGGAAACCTTCTGGATCAAACTGTGAGTGTAAAGCAAATGACCAGAAAGTTTCTCATGTAGAAAGTTTCTCATGTCCCGCATTCCGACTCAGAGGCTCCCATCTACTTCTCACCCCTACCACAAAAAGCGCCACTGCCCAAGAGCTGTAAAATCTCTTCCGACACTAGTTACAACAATTCGAGGGTTGGCTATTTAAATCTGGCACATAATATCTTCTGTCAAAATAATTACAGTCTTCTGGGAAAGGTTTTCCTGTGCTGTCTGGATTTCTTTGTGTGAGGTTGTCCCCCTGTCATTTGCAACCACATCCATAACATTTTAATGGCAATTGCTCGACCTTCCACTCTGCTACTGAGCTGTCTCAAATAATTTTGACATACTTTATTCCCAAGACTAAGCCTGATGAACACTTTGGGCTGACAAACCATAGTAAACAGCCATATCTGTAATTACGAAAAGCAGCTCAATCTTAACTATTAAAGCCACTAAAATGTTTCAAATTCAGAAGCTTACTATATAAGTTTCAGGACTCCAACTCCATCTCTGAATAAAAACATTACAATTAAAAAAAGAAAAGCCCACCCAACCATAAACCGGTATCCTCTTTGGCAGTGAATTTGTAAGTACTTTCCAGTTCTCTTCCATACTGTTGTTACATTGTTCTCTTCCTGCTACATCTTTGAGTTTTAGACTAAAAATGAGGTACAATAATCTAATGCATTATGAGATTAGACATCACTCTTTGCCTGCATTTATATATCATCTAAACACCAATAAATAAGGATAGAGAAAAATTACTAAAGTAGCTCACCTGGTGACATCTCAATCAATTAAAACCTATCGAGTAAGGAATATATGCAATGACAAAAAAATCTGTTTTCCTTTTGACTTTCTTTTTACTGTACTTCAGACTACAAATATGGTATAACTGCATTCCAATTGAATTACAAGACACTAGGAGCTGAGTCTTCCCTGTGGTCAGTAAACCTGACTTCAAAGGTTGGATAGATTTTTTTGTAAAAATACAATTTAATTCTAATTTGGCATCAGTCTCTCTCAATTTTCAATTCATGAAACCAGAAATTCTGGGAAAATTTTGCCCTAAAAACACCAAAGTGCAGCGTTCCTGAAACAGAAGATCCTGGGGCGACGTGACGGTAAGGACAACTTGCTCATAGGGCCAGTGAAGCACAGCAGGCCCCGAGAGCTGGTGGGGCTTCTCCCGTGCTGCTCCCTGGGCAGAGGGTGGGACATGACCCAGGCTGAGCCCTGCGACCACCAGGAACCAGGGAGTTTAAATCCCAGCCTCATCACAGGCTCACTCGGAGGCAAAGCAGGATCCACAGCAGGCTTGGTCACTGTGTGCCTTGAGGACTGAATTCAACACACCCAGAGCCCACACTCTGGGGCAAAGCTGTTATGGGAAACCCTCATCAGCTGTGACCCACAGTTTCTATTGTCCACGAATATAACTGGCCCAGTACCCTCATCCAGCAAAGGAAATGGCTGACTTTCCTTATCTTACGGGGATTTTATTTCAGAAGAAAATGTTCTACCAGCTCCTGTTGCCAATTACTTCCCAAGCAATAGGAAAATCCAAAGACAAATAACTCTGTGACTGCAAGCAGCTGCAGCACTTCTCGTTAATGCAGAGCCTGTCCCAGCCAGGCACCATCCATTAACTGCGTCTGGGTGCTGCACAAAGGCTGACACAGCTGAACACCATCCTGAGCCTGCCCCAGGCACGACATCGGGAGATTTCCCTGAGCAGAGGATTTCTCTAATCAGCTTTTTGTCAGAAACTAGTGGTGCATCAGGCATGGAAATCAATATCGGTTTCCTCTGTGGCCCACACGTTTACTGTATTTGTATTTTAAATTAAATAGAGCTTTATCAAAACCGCTGTCTATGACTATGTTTTGGTTATTAAAAGGCAGGGGGGAGGGTGAAAAGGCTGTTTGCACATAAAAGTTCCTGGTAATCAAACCATTATTTGCACTTTTTCTTGAATCAGTGGAGAACAAGTTGAACTTAATTATCCCTTTCCAAAGGGAGTCTTCAAGTGTTTTTAATTAATTAGGAATAGTTTACTAAGATCTTTGCTTAGCCTTCTGCTTCTTGGTGTCTGAATACTCAACAGACAACTGGAATGTCACCAGGAAGAATTACTGAGCCCACTCCTCTTGGCCATTGCACTGAGCTTGCAGAATAAAAAGTTTTCTCTTTCTATCCTCTCATTGCAATAGGGATCAATTTGCATTTAGCACATAAGTCTATGAAAGGCAGATTGTACAAGAGATTGCCTAAGAATAAAAGCTTCTAAAGCATTTTTTAATTTAAAACTACATAAAAAAATATGTATTTATCTTAAGCTCAAAGATATGTAATCTTTGTTTCTGTTAATCAGTCCCGTGAAAACACTGGATTTTTTATTTCTCTGATCTGTGAACATTTCTAGCTGGCAGATTTCAGCTAAAATGGAAAAGGAGTTTTTCCCCAGATTATTTTCTTAGAAACTACTGAAGTGCGTCTTCCACAGGTCAAGTTTCAAAGGCCTGAACATTGACCCAAGAGATAGAGAGCAATACAAAGATTAATCTGAAGCACACACAGCTTCAGAAGATGTCTTTTTGGTCAAACATTTTAAAAATAACCAAGAATCTACCGTTAGTAAGAAAGTATTTCTAACAATTGACTATAACTAGAAGGGGAACAGGTCTTTGTACAAGATAAACGGGATACTCCCACAAAATGCACACCCTCTATGTCCGGACAGTATCATGTTTATACACTAAAGAAACTGAAAATAAAAAAAGAAATTAACAGCAAGTCTCCCTGTACATTCCGTTCACTTTACCTTCTTTGCATGCATATTTAAACATGAAAGCCAGTGGAATATCTGCAGCAGGTAATTAATTTATTGGTTTGGGGTCTTCGGGGTGGTTTGTCAATCCACCAGATTGACATCCATCGGCACAAGTTTTACATCTGCATTCTAAAAATATTTTGAATTCTCAACCCCTCAATACATACATCAAAAATGATGACAGCAATTTTCAGTGTCTGACACATACAAACACATATTCACTTTATTCTACATTTTGTTTGCAGTATATGTTCCAACATAATGCTTGCAACATCTTAATAGCCTAACACTGATAGTCATAGAAGGCTGGAACAAAGCAATAAATGCTCTGCAGACTCTCACCAAGAAGATACAGACCATCAACATTTCTGATACAGGTACACAGTAGGGTAGACAACTGAAAGTTGAAATATCTGAGGAAATTAAACTGAGATACAGAGGTAGGGTTTAGATAAGAATATATTCAGGCGAAACAATGATGAGAATTTTTTGAGGGTTTTTTGTATAATAAAGCCTCTTGGACAATGAGATCGTATCACCATCACTCCTATTTGAACACTGACACATTGAATGCTTCTCACTGCAATGCATTAAAAATGCCTGATTGGGAACATTTTTGTGCCAGAGGGGGAAGAGATAAGACAATTTTCCAGCTTGAATCTGTACTTTCAAAGTGATGGGCATGTTCTTAGTTTAATGTTGAAGACTCGAATTGCACTGAATTCCTCTTCAATTTTCTATATGTGAAGTATTTAGGAGGATCAGCTGAGAAAATACTGTTCTTGCTTTATGAAACACTGAGTTCTGTATGTACCCACCCCAGGCAGGATTACAGAGGATTTAACCATCACGCATGTGCCCAGTGCTTTTTAAACTTTAAATACCATTTCTCAGTTTGGGGCTTCAGTATAGCAGTTACACACATTTGCAAACTTTAAACAGAATTTTCTTAATGAAACTTGATACCTGTGTCCCTGTCCTACTGGCATGTGTAGCATAATTAGGAATATATCTATTCCCCATTTGATTGACGAAGAAAGGTGCAAACTTTTCACAGCCATGAGATTAAAAAGGGCTTAATGTCCTTCCATTTTATAACGCGTCATAAAACTACAGTGCATCTTCTGATATATGAAGTGGATATAAACCAGTCTTGCAGTCTCCCATGACACTCATTACAGAGCTATAAATACCATTCCCTTTCATTTACAGAACTTGAATAAAAGCATAAAGCTTCTGCAGCTACAGAAAATATATGTATTTTAACATCTCATGCTTAACATTACAGAATTCTATCTGAGCAACTACTAAATATTTCAAGTAAATCCTAAAAAAGTCTGAAATGCTTTGCAAAAGAAGAAACAGTCAGTAAGTTAGATTTTATTAAATCTCAATGTCCTATTTATTGCAGAACAGATTGTAAAATGATTAGACTGCAGCTGGCATATTCTTAAATGTGTGATATCCAGAGGAAAAGTATTTATTGTTATGTTTTTCAGCCACTGACACAGTAAAATAATTTGAGTTATTTAAAAGGAGACTTTTTTAATGCACTTTAAGCATATTGGAGTCTTTGCATAAAAGAAACATATTGAAATAAAACCCAAAGAACATTCAAGTTATATTGGTAGAATTTTGAACAACTATTTCCTCTATCAACTCACACATCCAAACAATCGTAGCCCTGATGCCCTATGGCACACCTGCCACTAAAGTTTGATGTCCGCATTGATTTGTATTTGGTCACTGTTTATTAGACATAATTACCATTGCTACTTGATCATTTGTGTAGACAAAATCTGGTTGGAAAGATGATGTTTCAAATGTCTGACAGCTAGGACACGCTAACATTAAGTAAATAGAATAATACAATAAGAACAATTATTTTAAACCATATAGGTGTCAGTAACTCTATTGTTATCTGGATATGCAACTATCCTCAGAAAATCACATCAAATTGAGTCTTTGGTTAAAGTCTCACAGGTGCCCTGAGTTATATTGCTCAACTAACACCTGAGTGCAGAATTTGACCTCCAACAGAGGGGATTCTTTTTCTGAAAGGACAAGTCTCTGAAAGCATGGATAAAAAACAAGAAAGAAAATAAAGTCATTTGAATGTGACACCATTTGGAGCTACCCAGGCAAAGTTTGAACCAAGAACAATTTTAAATGCATCTATGTAGTAAATACAAGATAATGTGTCTAATCTAGAGCTACTTCTCATAGAGGAGAAAGCTACTCTGTATAAAACAGACTTAATATGTCTAGGGATATCACAAACACGCCTCAATATGAAAAAGAACCTCAGGACACACACTGTAATCTTCCTTTTCAAATAGTACTTTTTTTAAAACAAACAGAAAACCAATAATATTGTACTTAAAGGCCATGATTAAATTTTCAGCTCACAATCACTACAGAAATGCTAAATCTATAATGAAATACACCCATTTTGATCAGTGTAATTACTAACTATGAAAATAATAATGAGTCTGATTTTTAAGATGTAACCTTACATGTCCCATCACATTAGGTTTTAAAGCTGAGTGGCTTAAACACCATCACAGTTTCCATTATAATTAATATAAATCCCTCGTATTATAAAAGCACATTTACTTTAGAGCAGAATAAGTAATTAATAAACTTTTTCAACTAATTAAGACACTGTGTAGGCAGATGGCAAATTACTGATTACATTGCAACTTGAAATACTAAAAAACATTTTTCAAGGAATTGAACGCGAATATTTTGAACGGGATCTGTTGCTCCTGAGCAGAGAGAAATACAATCATCAAGGGGCATCATTACACAAACACTTACGTATATATATTGATAACATTCATACAGTTATAAAATTATACTACTCAGATACGTATCTATTGAATCATCAAATATTACAGCAATTTTTTCTGATGAAATTTGGTATTTTGCTACCAAATCTGAGCATGCAAACATTTGCAAAGCGAACACAAAGGAAACGCTAGCAAGGCTTAAGGGAAGTCACATCAAAAGTACAGCGTGTGCAGGTTCTTTCAGACATAGAATTTTTACCCTGTTCACCAGAGCCCGGCAGCGGAGAGCGCGTGGACATTCTCCTCTGCGTGCAGAACAAAGCCAGCCACCGTTCCGAACGCTGCTAAAGCCCACACTAACACGTTTACAGCTCTTCACAGGCCCAGGCTGAGCAGTTCACACCCATTTCAGCTTAACATCACTTAAAACAGATTGTTTTCACCTGTGCCTCCTTGCGCTTTGCACCTGTAGGGGAGACACAGGTGAGACCTATTGAATAAAGTGAAAGAGTGAAAACCCGAGCGAACAAAAGGATCTGAATCGCTGGTAGGACACGGGGCAAGAACACACACCTCCAGCTTTGTTGCATCCCGAGTTTTAATTGCCCCATTATTACTCAACCCATGATCTTAATACCAGTATTGCTGTCATCCTGAATATGACTCTGAGTAACATTTCGTTCACTACTAGAATATATCTTTATGTAAAAAAAAGACACGTGTCAGATTAAAGTTCTATGTACAACGACAGTTGATCAAAGTTAATTACTGCTCTTTGAAACAAAATTCCACCTATTGCAAGATACTCAAACAGATTTCTGGAAGCAGCCATATTATACATGATACTCCAATCACAAAACTACACTATTTCCCATTTCAGGTTTTCTGTCATGGGATATAATTTGGGAGGACATTTTAAATTCGTCAAGCTTCAGGTCTATCATAAATATGCAAATAATAGACCCGGCATTTTGTCACTGTCTGCTGCTTCAGAGTCCTTCTAGCTCAGACAGGTGAACTGCCCTGAAATACAATCTCCCTCTGCCACACTGATGGATTTTCATCAGATTTCATCTCCAAGAGCATCTTTGTCATTTCCAGTTAAGTTTCAATTTCATTTCTCATCTTGACGGACTGCGGAAACAACACCTTGGAGGGAAGGAGTGGGGGATTGGTATTATCAAGACCAAATTAACAGTGTGCCAGTAGGTGATTTTTCTGCTTTGTCTCTTGATCTAAATAACCATATAGCTCTTCTCAAACATCAATTTGAAATACAAGCAAAATCTCTTCAAAATTTTTCTACTAAATCTATTAATGCAGACAGTGAAGCCATTTTGTAATAGGAGTCACAGAGACTTATCAACTGATTCACATCTTGTTTAGACAAATACATATAAAATAAAGAGGCTTTAAAGGAAACAGTGTGAATCTACATCCAAAAGGTATCTAGGCAACAGAAGCAAAACCTGAAATCCTCAAAACCCTCAGGTACCTCCAGGGGTACCTGAAGTTCATACATGGGTAACTTTTCAACATAGAAATTCTGCATTACACGATTCTGCAGAATGTTTCCAGGCTGGGCAGAGTGGTGCATACCTTTGCCTGAGTCAGCCTCAGCCATCCTCTGGAGTGATGGAATTGTGTCTCTCTTATTGTGCCAACCCACAGGCAATCCGGAGGAGCTGGTTATTTCAGGGCTGATAATTAGAAAACATGTTCAGAGAAGCAAAGGGCTAGTACCACTGTTAGGACCCTTCCCTCAAAAACAATAAAAAGTAAATCACCCCTACCCTGCTGGGTGTGGAATTGGTCCCTGACCTTACGGATCAGGCAGTCTCTCTTCCACCCTGACAAACATTCCTAAATGCCCTCTTCTCCCACTACCAGCATGACACACACGAGGTTGCTGACAGGCTACTTTACCCTCTATTCAGCTACAAATAATCTCCACTTTCAAAACTCAATCCTATAACCCACTGGAGCTTGTGGTGCCTGTAATCAGCATTGGGAGCATATAGAGTTTACATTAGACAGCAGCGATGCTCAATACTGACT
The DNA here is from genome assembly GCA_013398855.1 of Mohoua ochrocephala. Classification (NCBI taxonomy): domain Eukaryota; kingdom Metazoa; phylum Chordata; class Aves; order Passeriformes; family Acanthizidae; genus Mohoua; species Mohoua ochrocephala. The sequence goes on along the minus strand of VZTA01002439.1, from coordinate 153,637 downwards.
TCAGAAAAACACTGCTACTCTCTATGCCAAGGGATTTAAGGTAATTCTCTGTAATCAGTGTAGTCCCTGAAATTACAGGTTATACACTATAAACTGTACACTGAGTGAACTACTCAGAAAACATATTTCCCAATTATTAAGCTTAATCTTCAGAAGACAAATGTGTTAATGTACCTGGTAAATAACTAATATGAATAAGCCCATATGAAAGACTTTGTAATGGGCCAAATAAATAAAAGGTTAGTTATTCTGGTTTTCAATAAACCTGAAAAACACTCACTATATCTCGCAGAGCAAATCACGAGGGATTTGACTTTGGAGACTCATAGAGAGAGGTAGGAAGTGAATTAAATGGGTAATGTTATCCATCAGTGACAATAATAAAGCCTCATAAATATGTAAGCTACTGAATTTTCAGACTAGTAAATTCATAGTTCATTTTGCTTATTCACAGCCTGCCAGTTCCTAGTTGGGTACATTGTGTTTGTATGGAAATTAAAACTAAATATTAAATAATTGCCATTTTCATTCAAAAATTATTTTCCCAAATAAAAACCAAACACAATAAGAACTATGAGGTTTCAATTGTTACTGATTAATTGAGTCTGACTCTCCTAAGGTCTCAAGGAGTACTTGAATTATTTGCATAATTAACTTTTGATATCCATATTGTTAAAAGATTTTCTATGTAACTTGAGTTCTATTAGAAAGTAAAACTTTATTTGATTAGGAGTGTGGATAAAATAAAATAACAACCTAAACAATGAAAGAAGAAAATCCTAGAAAATTACATCAGCTGAGGACTTACAAGTCTTACACAAAACAAAGTATAATCTCTAATTTGTGAATACAGAAGATGAATCTCAAAACAAGGAAACTTTTCTTCCCCGATTCTAGAGCACGGGCAACTTGCATCTTTTGCAATTATGTAAAATCCTATAAATCTGCCCATTGACATCAAATTAAGATACCATCGTCCCAATTAACACACCAGAAAAAGCAAAGTTATGTATTATTAACACCTACTCCTTGAAACACAACTGCCAGCCAATGAAGTTTGCTCACTGAGTCAATGGCAGAGCTGCCTGGAGAGCCCACGCACCACAACACCCAAGGGAAGCCAGCCACCGTGGAGTAGGGAATTCTATGTCTTATACAATCTGTTCTTTAAGAGAAACAAACTGACCAGCTGTACGTGAAGCTTGTCCATATTCACAGAGATGTAATTGTCATTTTCCTTTCTCCTTCCCAGAATGTGTTTTAAGTTGCAGCTCTTCCTTTCAGACACAAACTCACACAAAACAACATTACACAGAGAACAGTCTCTTTCCAAGAACTATTCAAGCAGCACTCGTAGCCCTGAGACTTTAGGCAAGGGCTTCCATGTGTGAAGTTAATTAATAGGAAACACTGCTTTTAATATGACAGGAACTGTATATGATGCATGAAGTGAGCCATTTAAGTCATATTCACAAGACCAAGTAGCAGTTGGTGAAACCAGACTGTGCTCTTCCTTCGCATTTCCGTCACATCTAATATAGCAAAGCTTTGACTCCAAGCGAGGTATTTAGGAGTGAATGGAATACAAATTAAGTAACTGATTAAACAAACACAAGGTAAATGCTAAATTTCATAAAGGACTTTATATAACACCACATAAAAACTAAAAAACAAAAACAAAACCTTATAAAATATTACGTTTGACGTATTTTTCCACTGTTTTTCATTTTAATAAAAGCCAGTAAATGTCTTGAGCCAAAACAAAATAATAGAACAAGTAAAACCTCTCCTAGCTGCACACATGGCTATTAGGAGAGAAAAACACTTTACAGCATAATAACTAGATATACCCCTTATGTAACATTAGTCCTACAGGCTTTAAAAACCCGTTACTGAAATCCCAAGAGTTTGTGCTAAAGTAGGTGATTTATGACCCTTGCTTTCAGACATGCTTAGACATTGATCTGTTCAGCACAAGCTTCACAGTGAAAAAAAAAATCAATTCTGGGTTTCAGTGAATGAAGCAGTTTGGTAAAGATTCATGAGCTTTATATATAATGATCTAAAAATCAAAGTTGTGTGAATGAGGATCCACTCCCTTAACTGTCCTTCATACATTGAGTAACGCCATTTGATACTTATTCAGTGGTTTTAGTAGAAAAGAGCAGTTAGGTTAAAAGAAGGCACTTGTGGGAGCACTGCCCTGTGAACCAGCACAGCCAGCTGCATTGCCATCCTGGCATGGACCACGGCGAGTTTGAGGGTTTCATGTAAGGTCCCAGTGCCTCTCTGCACCTTCAGAGTGGAAAATGCCTGTGGGTCAGCCGGCGATCTGACCTGCCTTCCCTCCACCACCACCAGGTTTTTGTGCTGTATAATTTGCAAAACATGCAGTTTCCCAAGAGCAGCGAGTGCGAGTGCAATGAGCAGGTGATGCAATTTTGAATTATCCCATTTTCAAGTGCCATGCAGCTCCAGGGGTGGACTAACCCAGGAGTTGTCATGAGCAGGGAAACCTCAGCATGCACAGTATTTTGCAGGTGTGCAAAACACTGCCTTGCTTTGAAGGACTTTCTTATGTTAACTCTTCCCATTTGGAAATGTGAACAATTTTTTGTGTCCCAAATGCAGCACTTTTATGGGAAAAAAAAAAAGGTTTAAAAAAAATCTTGGAATACAAAAGTATAACTTCAGTACAACTGCTTTTAGATATTCAGTGATTTCCGCAGTATTGCTGAAGATGAGAGTAGTTTGTTTTTATTATTACTGGCTCACAAACCTCAAGCCACACAGAGTGACAGCCCATTTCTACCCTACTTGTCACATGCAGTCAGTACCCAGGTTTGGTTTCCAGCACCTTTCAGTTAGAATTTTCAGGCAAAATCTCAAGGCAATGAGGCTGCAGAGATGAAATGCAAACTTTGCATCAAGACGTTGGAGTCAAGGACCATTAACTTGGACTTAAAGACCATCCAGAGTGATTCAAGCCAGGAAGTAAACCAGATTTTTAACCATCTGACTGGTTTGTCATTTTGTAAAATTATTACATTTTCCCAAAAGACAATAAAATATAGAGTGGGACTCCAGATCTGTATAAATTATTCATACAATAACAGATACACCAGTCAGCACACTAATTATAAAGAAAAATCTTTGAGATTTTTCCAGACCTGAATCTTCTAGGCAAACAACTTCAGTTAATTTTATCTGCAAAACAGAGACAAGGTTCATCTTGCTATGAAAATGAATCTTCTGTAAACAAGCTTCAGACTACCTTTCATCTGACATATAAATGTATCTTTCACATAAATATTTAGAGATTCATTCCAACCAGAAATGAAGAAAAAAATCTTGAAAATGTCTTTTGTGACTAAGATTTTGGATGAGAAAGATGTGTAAAAGAAAATACATCTCTAAACCATCAATATAGCCTGCAAGTGTTGACTCTTTTTGTTCCTAATCACCCTACAGAACCTGTTTCACCTAAAGTAATTGACTACTGCAATTGCTTTGCTGAAGCCTCCTTTAAATTCAGGCCTTCATTCTCCCATTTTTACTACCATTAGACAAGCTTGACTGGCAGTCTAAGCAGAGGGTCCTGTTCAATAGGTTCTGTCATTTGTAATATTTCCTGAATAAGTACTTGTGTTGCAACTGATGTCATCCTTTCGCCACCTTACCTGGTAACAGAGAGATCTCCTCAGAACAGATTTCTTTCACGAGTCTCCTGCTCTGCACTTGCTTTTGTTTGGGTTTTTTTCTTCTTATAAAATGCAAAGCTCTGTGGAGATTTCACTGCCTAAGTTTCCTGCCTAAACTCAGAATGAACTTGCTACACACTGATAATCACAGACAGAATAAAGCAATCACCATTCCATCATCACCTTTTTTATACACTTGAACTTTGAACTGTAGTCCTAAATTAAAAATAAAAATTAAAGACTTTTTTTTGTCATCCAAATCAGAAGTAATCCTTAAAAAATGGTAGTGTTATTGTTTTATTCATTGACATCTTATATGGGGAGAGAACAGCTCAACAAGCGAATCAGAACAGTCTTCCTGTGCTACTCTCTTGAAGCTCTTCCTGTTTGACAAAAATGGTGTGTGAATATATCACTATACTTTGCCTAGAAATGCATTTCCAGAACAATCATGCTGTTCTCATTGCTTTCTGGGGGCCCACAGGTTACTAAAAAAGAGAATTGTATTCATGAGTGAAGCTGTTTGGGAGCATTTTCAACTGCCTATAAAATGCAATATTAAAAAATCTCTCTGTTTTTTCTAACTGGCACTACCATGATGACCTCGGGTCACTTATAGTGCCTGTCTTTTCACATTATATTGTCCCTGTAATAACTCTGAAATTGTGGAAATATAAAAAATGAGTAACTGCTGTAATATCAGTAGATTTGTTGCTGCTCTGGTTATGTACCTAATTAGGCTTTAAGATGGAAATAGATGGTGCTAGATTTTGATCCAAATATGGATCTAAAATTCAGCATTGTTTTCCCCAGAATATGAATTGTAACATTCTATTCCATGATGGACAAATGGCTTTTTTTTTTTTGGTTTTATGAGATCTGATGTTATTAAAATACAGTCTTCTTTCCATAAGCAGTTTCCTTACAGAGAGGCCAAAGGCACAACCACTCAAATGTGTCTCTCTGCTAGAGGGGTTTTCACCAATTACCATGTCTCTAATTATCTGGTTTGTATCACCAATTATAGTCAGACTTGGAGGGTTCAGCTCCACCACCCCGCTGGAGCTCATTTACCCCAATATGCATAAGCAGGGTCAAGCACATAATCGTTCCATTCGTATCTCGGTTACAGCACATCTCTTCTCAGCAGTGATAGGTTCACGAAGTTTAGTCAGAAATTAATAAACAATGCTTAGATATTGATAATGGAAGAACTATCACCT
>VZTA01002439.1:108664-148688 GCA_013398855.1 Mohoua ochrocephala | reverse complement strand
GGGGGGGGGCGATCATCTTGTATAAACCCAAGGACTCAATATACTAAACAGAAATACACTTGAGACTGTCCATAAGAGGGCAAATGTGTGTAAAAATGTCCTCGATATTTCTCTGTTATTGCTGATTTTCCAGGCAATAACACAATGAGTGAAACAGGTAACAAAAAGAAGACAACTACTTCTACTGCTGATCTTAAAATTTTATTTATGAAAGTATTAGACTCTGCCTTCAAATAGAACAATTAAAATAAATAAATTAGTCAGAACCTTACTTAGAAAAAAATCAAATAGTTTTTCAGTTTGTTTTACCTCTTCTGTCTCTAATCCTATCTCAGAAGTGGAAATTTTTATCCATGCAGTTTCCTAGTATAGCCTGTAAAGTTCAGAAATCTGAAATTCAGGCTATTTTGGCCATGAGAAATCAAACCTGTCAATCAGAAACTATTAATGACAAAAAACTATATTGTTTTGAGTTTGAGCAGATGCATTACCAAGAATCCAATACTTTTGCATTCAAACCAGAGTGTGAAAACCTAATCTTTCATAAATGGAGTTCCATATAAATTAACTCCATGTAAAAGTTGGCAAAGAATGGGTCACTGTACCTGCAGCACAGGTGCACTGAAGAAAACGCATTGGAAGCTGTCCAGCATTGCACAACAATCTGCCTCCATCTGCAGTTTCCAGTAAAGCATTGTGAGCTGCTCTGGTGCACGGACAAGGTGCCTTTCATTTGTATCATCAAAATCTCCACAAACTTTCAACTGCTGAAGAAACAGAAAGTTTTATTCAAAAACAGGCCTGCACAGGCTGGTCAGTTGAACAATTTTACCTTTTTTTGCAGGTTCACTGCTTCATCAAAACTCAGGGAGAAAATTATGTCAAATGCAAAGGCTATTTGAGGTTCAAATTATTTAAATTTCAACACACAAAAGATAACTTTAAAATGAGAACTCCCTGCATTTAACAGAGAATTAAGCTCATAGCTCCTACAAACCTGAAGCCTGAATGACCAATCTCACCCAGAGTTAATTAGACACTGTAAAGGTAAATATAGACCCAGGAATTTACTATTCAATGCAAGTATTCCAATTAGAAGAGTTCAATGTATTTGACAGCCAGCCCAGCAAGTTCACAGTGGGACATTTTTGGACATACAGTAGACGCTATGTGACAAACATCACAACCATTTCGTAGGGGACAAATATGGGCCCAGAAAAGCTCCCCCCAGAGAGCCCCTGTTCTGTGTAGTTGATAGAGGCCACTCTGCTAACACATATTCCTTGCTTTCTGCACACGTGTTGATGGATGGTCGTGAAAGGACGGAGAGGTGCAGCGTGAGCCAATATCCATCATTTCCACTGGATCCTTTAGTGGACAGTGGAGACCCCTTAAGGTTGTGCTGACAACTATTCCGGAGCCACCAGTGGCACTTAACTGCCATGGAGATTGAGTTTCTGCATAGCACCCAATATCTGTGAGATTTAGAGGCGAGTCCATTGAAGGTCAACAGAAATTCAGTCTTTCCCTTGACAGAGCAGCAAGAAAAGAGCTCCATGGAGGAAAGGGAATTACCATGGAATTTTACTCTCTGAGTTTTTATAGTGCAATCTGAGAACAGTACTAATGACTTCCTTCCAATTTCTAACTAAGCTGAGAAGCCTCCTCAGCATCCATTGTACAGACAGGGATGTTAAAGTGCAGGAAATTAAAAGTCATACTTCAAAAATGTCTCAAATTTCATTACTTGGTTTTCAGAGGGATCCTATTTCAAGACAAATCTAGAGTTTATTTTTAGTAGTAATTGTTAGAAAAAAACAGGTGTTCAATCCTCTTGAATCCAGAAAAAGCAAATGGCTAATATTAGATAGCTGTAAAGCATGGGCAACCTAAAAATGAAGGTCACACTTGAAAACTACACTCATTTCCCAGAGTACAATGTTAAATTAATGAGTGAGAACAGTTTTGTTTACTTCCCATATTTTCTGTATGTACAGCTGAAACAGCTGTCAGTAGGGTAAATGGCAGAGAAGGATTCAGTAACACACTTTCCTGGGCACAAATGCATCGCCCAGGTAGGACGAGCAGAACCGGTTTGTTCTCTTTGGTTAAAGTTTGTCACCCCTTTCTGAGGGAGGCAGACACACATTCACCAGGCTAAGTTTAAAGCCTTGCACTCTAAAATGTTAACTATTTTCTGATCACTTCCAAACCATCCAGGCATTCCTCGTTCACAGCAGAGCAGAAAAGCTTTCCCATGGCTGGAATGGAAATGCTGAGTATGGTTATCACCTCTATCAGGTAATGTGACACAAATTTAGTTTGTACAGCTTGTGGTAGATGTATTGCTGTCACAGTCAATATTTTGATATCTCCAGAGAAGAATACAGGGTTCCTCAAGTGCCAAGAGAAACCCCAGCTACCTAAGGAACAGATCACTGAAAATCTGTGGGAGGTTTTACATTTGCAGCTGTAGACGCACATTTTCATCACAGGGGAGGCTAGGATGGTAACTCAGCACCAGCTTTGCATTGCTAGGATTTTTGCATCAGATGAAGACCAGGAGCCATTAATGAAACGGGAGAGTTTTGTTCCTCTCACAATGGAGAATTTTCTTGCTCTAACAAACCCTCCGGTTTTCCACCCTATTTGAAGTGCTATCAGTGATATTCATTACACTGCTAAAGGTTAGTAGGTTGTATTCTTTGATACTGTAATCATTTCAGTGGCTGATTTTCATAGGCCAGATGGCATTCCTTATGCTCTTATTTCTCAGAGATATCTACTCCAAACAAAGAGACCAAGTTCTCCTTATTTCAGCCATCCCATAATATCTTTTAAAAAAGATTTCTTGTCCTGAGTCTATTGAAAACATGCCATTCTATTTCTGAATTGCATGAAGTTTTTCAGAAATATTACATTTGGAAAATTTCTAGCTAATGGGATTATTTTCCTTTGAGTGTTTCTAAAAGTATTTTGAAATGGAAACTTTCAGCACTGAAACACAGAAACTACTATTTGCAATAGCAGAACGAGCAGCGTTTCTGTCATACTGGAAACCTTTATGCAACTTAGTAATTGACGGTTTGCATGTGATTTGTTTCCAAAATCAGGGGAAAAAAATAACCAACCAGAAGAACCAAGTACCAGCTTTACATACTTTAAGAGTGAAGATAGAGAATATTTTAGTCACAAACAGTTACATTTTTCCTTCTCCAGGACTATTCATAGCCTTTCCTAGGGTATAATTCATTACTAGAAGACTAGTGCCACCATGAATTTTATAACTAGATATTTCATTTGCTTTGTATTAATTGAGCCTGAGGCTTTTTATACTCTTTAGATGTAGGTCTAGTGGCCTTTTAAACCAAAACCGGCAAGCTGGATGAACTCTCAGTAGGGAAACCCAGTGCATTATCCATGTTGCTTTTCATTGCAGTGACCATATGGAGGGTTCCTATAAAGGTCAATCCTTTGAAAAGGAAGAATGTGAGAAATTGCATGAGAATTAGGAAAAAAATTATAAAAAGGAGGGGGAAAAAAACACTAGGGCCAGAAAATTTTCCTATAAAAGATGGAAAAAAAATGCAAATATGAAACTTATCATGAGGATTTCAATGTGTTTCCTGTCAGAACAGCAGAAAGGAGAATGACTAGTGTTAAAATCCAGAGAAGACAATTTCAGTTCTAGAAAGAAGCAACAGAAGGGAAGTATGGGGCATAACATGAGGACAGACATTCTGATGCAGAGAGAGGTACAAACATAGGAGGTTTACAGGGCGTGGCCTGCAAAGGCAAGCCAAGTACCTTTCTTTACACGGTGGACAGCTAAGCTGTAAGCGAGTTCAAGTATGGCCATGTACGTTTTAGAGACATAAGACCAAAAGGAATAATTAAATAAATGTATAGGAAATGGGTCCATTAATTGCTTTTACACACACTAGTCCATCTACAACTGTCAGCTCAGGAAGACCAAGCTGTTTTCCGGAAGAGTGGGTTAATGTTGGGAACAGCACATTGAGCTTCCAGTGTGAATAAAAGATTGCTTGTGTTCCTCACATTGATAAGTGCCTGGCGTTGCCATATGGGCCACACGCATGCAATGAAAGCTTGCTGATAGCACAGAATGTAATTCTAACTAAATCTGCTTTTTGTAAAACTTCATCTGATATTTCTGGTTAAAGTATTATTAAATATTTCTTCTCAATCTGTGTTAAGATATATAATTAGCAAGTCCTGCTCTCCACAGATCTCGAAACACAAGACAACAATTCATATAATAAATCCGCTCTGGTGAGCTCCCAATCAGGTGACATTGCCTTAAATGCCTCCAAGCTGAAGCACATTGCCTTAAACAGAGCATGTAGTTTTAACATCAGCTAGAACTTTTTCCAGTGCAAGCTCAGAAACTAAAAAATCCTGTTTAATAAACTTGAAAGAGAGTCTATATCAAATAGTTCCTTGAATTCCCTCCTGATTCCAAGATGAGACATAATGTTTCACTTTCAAATTATTCAATTGCTTCACCTCTCCCTCATTTGCATGACTTCTGTGCTTAGTTAGGAAGTTGAAACTTAAAATTAAAAATAAGGAAAACTCTTGACTTTACTCTTTTCCCCCTAAATAAAACCTCTCTTGTATAATCAGCCCATTTGTCAGAGATTTCTTTTAATAGAGAAGTTGTTTCTTTTTAGGGTTGCATTTGTTTATATTATTTTTATCTAATACAATATTTATTTAATCCAACGTGCTTTGTAACTTCTTTCTTCTGAAATAAAAAAAAGCTATTTTAAAAAAAAGACAAGAAGAATTATAAAGTAGCCATCTCCCAAAACCTTTTCCTTCTTTCACTTCCTATGTATGTATAATAGTAAAAACATCTCTGCCAAGAATACTACCTTTCAAATTGAAAACACTGGAAAAAATCCGACTGGATACCAGCAATGCAGTAGATTTGAAAACAAAGGAAACAAAACAGAATGGCAGTTATTAATTATTAATCATCAATAAAACGTATTAGCATTAAAAAAAGGTACGAAGCAAAAGGTTAATACCCACGTCACAATATTTATGATGCTGGTGGCTGATAATAGACACTGAAGGACTCAATCAAATAGGCAATTGGGTCACAGACATCAAAAACATGCTCCTAAAAACAAATTCTGATAAAAAAAGGATTTGTAAGCAAGGCATATGCCAGGTGCGTTGTACAGGTAGTACAAATATCAATTCATAAAATCAATACATGCTTCTAAATTTTTTATGTTACATTTAAATCAGAAATAAAACGTATCCATCTGTGAACAAAACAGAATTGTGTGGCCTGCAATGAAAGATGATGTATGACAGCACCTGGAAAAATTTAACAATTTCAAGTCAACAGGTACAGAAAATTAGCTGAGAAGCTCTCTGGATTACTGTCAATTTTTTCACAAGCCCAAAAATCTAAGGAAACCTCAAGGACAAAATGTTCCCAGTGTTATTGCAGTGTTGCAAGCAGTAAAAGTGGTGGCTGGGGAATTGGAAATTGGCCAGCCTTCTGCAAAGACTGAAACAGATAATTTGTAGTGGGCAATACAGATTCAAATATCATGAATGCTGGTCAGCAGTCAAAATATTATAATTGATGTTTTCCTAGGAAGTCGGTCCTGTTAAAAGTCTGTTCTTTTTCCAAAAAGTTGCACAGCAGTTTCATGAACACAGATGTGTCAGTGCAGTCCACCTGGACTTCTCCGAGCTACGTGACTTACAACAAAAAGCTTGCATGTAGAGGATTGAAAAGAGTCTATTTCTTAGTTTTTAAACTTTCTGAAGCAACCTCAGACATCAAATACTAATGTCAAGCTGCAAACATTAGGAGACAATCATTCCAAGAGAAATCATCTTACAAAAAGTGTTTGGAAATAAACTGCACAAAATGCAGCAATGAAAGAAAGGCAATTGCAGAAGCTGCCTACACACCCAGGAAATTACTTCTTTTTCAGGAAAAAATGTGTTGTTTTTCCATTTAACTTGATGTCCTGTCTCATTAATAAAGGCGCTCTGAATATTCATTTTCATGGGAACTCTCTGCCTGCAGTTGAATATGCAACACACATCATTTTGCCTTTCTAGCTGGAACTGTCTCCATAAACCTCAACTTTCATCTGTTTTATTGACCTCCTTCTGTTATTCAAACACCAAGAGTAAAGATAGTTTGATACTGCCGCATAATTTGTGGTGTCAGTCTGCAAAAACTACGTTACAGTTATAGAACAACCCAGGAACACAGCTATAATGGAAAAATAATAACCCACCAGGCTCAAGAAACAGACACATTCAGCAGATGCTAAGTAATATCATCAGCTTCTAAAAGTCAGCATCTGCACAGAAGCAGCAAAAGATCCATGCCCTCTTTTCAATTTCTCAGAATAATATTTTAGGTGCCAGTGATTTATTTCCTTTCACAAGTTTGAGCTTTTTGCACTCTCACATTATATATTAACATTTCAATAAAAATATAATAAAAACTCGGAGGGTCTGAGCTTGATGGATGAGGATGCGAAGAAGGGTGAAAACGTGAATGTAAATGTGCCTTTGTGCTAATCTGCTACTGAACTACCAATTTAAAGGGGTATGGTTCAAAACTGTGAAAAGAATTGAATTTCAACAGAACTAAGTATCTCTGACACTTTAGAAAATATGTTCTTTAATGTCAATGGGAAAAGTAGGTATTTCCTGTGCAATGTAACTGTCCAAAATAGACCATTCATTAACACCAATAGAGTATGACAATGACGAATTGAATACTTATTCAAATAAGATTTGGACCCCTTGTCTTTTTAAAAGTAAATATGTGCTTCGGTGCTCTTACAAGCAGAATTTATTCCCAGACCACCAGTATGTTGGAAAATATATTTCCTTCCAGAATCTCTATCATTATTTTAATAGCTTTCAAAAACACTGAATCCATCTCAGATTTGCAGCCCAAGTTCTGCAGCCTCTTATTTTGAATGCATTGAAATTGCAATGATAATCATGTTATGGCTAAATGAAAAACCCAGATTCACATTATATTAATGGTACCAGCTTTAGTATTCAGACTTTTTGCTCTATTTAAAGCTTTTAACTTTATACTTATAATTAAGTAATTTCAATCAAATTACTCCCTCACGCAAAAAGCATAGTAGCATAAAAGCTGATACAAATATATTTCGCCTGAATAGGAAGTTATTGCATGACATCAATAGAACTGATTATATTCAGATTACTGAAAATTATAGTAACATATATACAAAAAGAATAAATACAATTTTAACATAACACTGTTATTTTCTTCTGATCTCTCAAGATGTAAATATGCAATTAACCTGCGCTTCATTTTTTAAAGAAAAAAGGCTCCTTCTGTTGGATAAGAGGGCATTTGGGGTCATGCTGGCAACCAGAAAGTGTGATGGAAAGTCTTTAATTCTGCTGCAACTGCTGCGGACAGAAAGGTGATGCAGAAGAAATTGTCAATAACTCTGAGTGCTGACTGTGCATTTCCAGATTTATATCAATAGCACATGTACTGTTAAAAGGAACAAAAATATATCTTGACTCCTAATATATTTTGCTATCCCCCAAATTTGAGTCTTTATATATGCCTGTGATTTAAGTCTTTCAAATGCTTTAAGTGGGATTTATATTGATTAAAATCTACCAAACTAATCAAAGTAGACTGTGCAGAATATTACAAAAAGACAATCCAAAGGGTTTACATAAAGCTTGAGAAGCCAAAGAAATCCACAAATGATACAATTAAGACACAATGGTTGAACATAGATAAAATGAGAGCTGAAACACTAATAATACGATTATATCAGTTTACAATGCATTTTATTAAATGCAAGTAATGTTAGAACTAACACAGTATTTTTCTTCAAATTAGATTTGCTTTGTAGATTTCCTCAGGAGTCAGTAAAGTCCGAAGAAAATCAGTTTGCTAAATTTAAGTTAAAAACATTTAAAGCAGAAAATCCTGGGTCTAATACACATCAGACTGGATAAATTCAAAGCTAGAGGCTCCAAATCTTCCAGCATGGCTCTAGCTTTGACTTATTCTAACAATACACATACACAGAGTGAAAGGGATGCAGCCTGAACACACTGGGTCATTTTTACTGTTTGGACATCTATTATTCAAAGTACAATATGCGTCAAAACAAAAGTTAATCTTTCAGATATAGATAGGTGTTGCTTTTTAAAAAATGGATAGGTATTTAAAGCTGTCAAACAAGTCAATAAAAGGACAGACAGTAAAACTATACGGTAAAAAAAATTCCCTGCCTCGCACACCCGTGATATTATCTTCCTTCCATTAAAACTAAATTAAAGCCAAACTTTTTTTTCTCAGTCTAAGCAATACTAATAGTCCTCAGCCTGCCTATTTTTGCAATAGTTTTTCCCAGAAGAAAATGGGTTGGGTTTGGTCGGGGTTTTTTTCTAATGAGAAATATATTATTTCACCTCAAATTAATTTAGAATTGATTGATGGGAAAATTAAACCTTGGACAGAAAGCAATTGTGGAGGTATTCTTAGCCAATAGGGGAACGCTCTACAAAATTATGGTGTACAGAGACAGCTGTTGCTATGGAAACTGTTTTGCAACCGTAAATGTAACAGCAAGTACCAGGTGTCTGCTGTAATGAGGCTGTAAGGTGACTACAAATTGTAAATAAAGTTTGCTGCCAAACTGATGTAGCAATAAGGGTGGATTTAAACCAGGTATGATCTCGAGGCCTAAAGGACAAACGCTCTCTGGAGAACGTGCTGGGGAGAAGGTGCAGTTCGGTGGTGGCCAACACAAAGCTCACAAGCACTCACAGCGCTGCTGGACCAGTCCCTGCTTCCCGCCCCAGTGCCCAGAGGAAGGATCCAAGCCGGGCTGTACGGCAGGAGCTACAGAGCAGGAGTGCACGGCCAGCAAAGGACACACAAGAGCCACCTCCAGAGGAAGAAAACTGTTGCTTGGGGTTTGGTTGCTGGCTGGGGTTAAACCACGACACTGCAACACTGACTTTATCTCTGCCAAGGGCATCCCACTCCAGGAAATGAGAATAAAGGGAAGCTCAATCCCACTTGTCTCCACACACAGTGGCACAACTGGCCCCTGTAACCAGTCTAAGGACTACCTTAAGGGATGACTCCTCACATGCCAGCAGTTACAATCTCCTGGGTTAGCTCAGGCATTTCTAAGCCAACATAACATTAATGATTTGACATGGAAAGAGATCCTTTGTACAAAACAAACCCACTTAAAACTTCTGCAAGGGAAAATTATATTCTTCAATACAGATCTTCCCAGCACTCCCACTTGCTATAGGGAGTCTCTGGTTGCTGCCTGATGGAATTTGTTTCTCATTATAATCACATGAACTCCAAACCGCTCAAATGATTGCATTTATTGAAGTGCACGTGACTGCTTTTGGTCGGTTAGTGCATGTTGCTAAGAGAAGCCCTGGAAGTCATGCCTTGTATTCCAGACACGACATCAATGAATTTGACTAGAGCTTTACAACACAGTATCAGAAAGTCAAGTAATGATAACCTTGACAAAGAGCCAACTCTAAAAAAAGCAAAAGCACATTCATATGTCGCTGTAGTGCTGGGGGGTTGGAAGGAAGGGAGGAAGAGGTGCAGTGGAGCATAGTCATTTATCTCAATTATTGTCTGCTTTTCCTAAATCAGTTTTGACAAGAATTACATTTCATAATATCCATTATTCTCTTGGCCTTATTGGGTTGGTTCTCTCTCTCCATATTAACAAGTTCGTTGATGTCTCCCTAAACCACATCCCCTGCTACCACTGCTGAAGAACAAACACTGGGCTGGGTGGACCATCAACACCCACACGCTGTGTTCTCACAGAAGAGCCACAAGTGATGCCTTTGCCCTTGAGCACCAGAGCGCCCCAAAGGGAAAGTGTTTGTTCCTCTGGGCCCCAGGCCCAGCCAGGAGACCTTATCTGCAAATAATTCATATGATTTTAACACTGCATAAACGTGCAGCAATAGAAAAAAAGAAGGAATAGTGCCGAGGTGATTTTTTTCCTAGGGAATTTTTTTGAAAGAGGAAAAAACAGTTTTCAAATCATGCTGTGAGTTGTTAAAAATTTTACCTTGCTTCAAATAAATGATGACCCTTTCTTGCTATCTTTGCTCTTAGTGAAGTTATGGGACTCATAAACTAATGCCTATTTGACTGCTTTCATATACAAAGAAATAAAACATTTTATGTTTTCAATATTGGTAATTGACAGAACTCTAACCTATAGAGAATTACATTAATTAGGCTACTTCGCTAAATGAGGCAACATACCTTTCTACTGCAATACTATCAGGAACACAGCAATAGAGGAACTCTGATCTCACAATGGGGAAAATAGCATTTTTAAAAAAAGCTTTAATTCTTTTTTTTTTCTTTTGCAAAAATAGAAAGATATCCCAGCACACTGTATATTACAGTACCACCATGAATACTACACCCTTTGGGTTAATGCAGCTGTTAGGTTTGTTCTGTTTCTGTGTCTTTCAATTTCTTACCTTGTGGAGGTCCATCCTGAAATAAAAATACTAACAACGACAATAATTCCACAAATTGCTTTGACTTTAACCTGATATTTTTGAAGACAGAAAAGCCATATCCTTGTCTTAACTTTTCTGTACTTTAAATATTCAAGCATTACCATGATCAGAATATCTTCAATGACAAATCATTTTGTTTATTTATTTAACCCCTACAGGGAAGAGCCTTTTTCCGGCTGTTGGGTTTTTCATGTTTAGAGGAGAAGAACGTGCATAGCTTTATGTCCAGCTACTGGTAGGAACATCAATTTCTTCTTTTAACTACATCAGGTATCATGCTCCAATGAATGAGAGTGAAAAGACTTTTCACTTAAAGGACAGTTTTCCATTTGTTTTGTTATCTATTGATATTTCAGTAGATCTCCACTGTTTTACTTCCAAAATATTGTCACTAAAGAAGAACAAATTATGGCTGCTCCTGCCTTTGTTTCAATGCCTTTCAGAGGGAGAAAGAGATTTTTAAATGCTATTCAGTGCATCAAGAGTTTTAGGAGAGAATTATATTGATCAAAGCGATTTACATGGTATAATTAAGTTCATCAATTGATCAAGAATGCAGGTCACTATTTGTGCTTTAGAATAACCATAACAAACAGTGAGATGGCCATCTGAGAGACCAAAACTGATAGCCAGTAGCATATTGAAAGCACTAAATATCGTGAAGTTGAAATATATCAGGAAGATTAAAAGGGATCTATAGAAGGAAGATTATGACCTAATTTTTTTTCCTCTTCACTAGTGAAGTGGTAAATATAACATTGAACTACAACAGAGAAGTACCAGAACCTCTGGAAAGAATCTGATGCTGCTCTACCCAAAAAATCCCTTACAAGGACAGAGGTCATCAGCCAGAAAAAGAAATTTTAGGAGCATCAAGTATAACGTTAAGGACAGAAATTTTCCTGGAGCAGAAAACAAACAAAACCATGAACTCTATCTCGTTGAACATGGGTAACGTGACGCCAAAAATATTTTCCTTTATAAGTGTATGAACAATGATACCAAGTAGTTCTGCAAAAGAAACAGCTTTGTTATTTAGAAGACGTCTTCTTTATAGTTCATAGACCATATTTCAACATTTTCATGGTGTGCATTAGACACTCAAAATTATCAAAATTATTATAAATGGAGAGGACAAATTTCTCAGCTGCTTGCAATCATGCTTTCCTGTGTCCTCATTAGCTCTTATGAGCCCGCCCATACTTTTGGAAAGAACACATAGTTCAATATCTGGTCTTTCCCTTGGGACATTTCTGCCACTTAGTTATGAGGCAATTCTCATACTTAATTAAATTCACCAGAAGACATTCAGATTTGTATGTCTCAACCCATATAAATTAAAAATATAAATAGGAAAACATTGCAGCATTCTGTGTGTCCTCCAGCATCTTATTCCTCTTGGTTCCCTTTCTGTACTTCAGAGTTCTCTGCTAGTCTTAAAGGCTCCCACATGGACTTCAGTTTTCCTCCTAAACGTTCCAGCATCAACAAATGTCCCAGACATTCTCTAGTTCATCAGATGCAGCTTGATCTATATTTCGTTTTAGTACTGTATTTTTTAAAACAATTTCCTCAACGGGAACAATTTTTTCCTATCATTTCCAACAGAGAAAGAAAAGTCTTATCCAGGGAAAACTTGAAAATTACAGTAAGCAAAATTTTTTCAAAATCAGAGCTTTAGACAGAACTGCTTTTTGTAGACGACAATAAAACTCTAAAATCTAAACCTAAATAAATCTATTCCAGTAGTACCGCACCCTTAACACGAAACTCTGTAGAAAGCAGCACATTTCACAGCCTGCCCTTGCCACATTTCCTGCCTTATCATGTCGCAGTACCTAGACTCGCTGAGTTTTGTTACAGAAGAAGAAGATCCAAAAAGCATATGCATACAGAATCATGAACTTCTCTCACATGAACTATGGTTCTCATGATTCCAGGCAGTTGAACACCAAGATGTGTGTAAAAATCTGTGTCCATATTCATCAATCACAGCAAAAAGACCCCAGAAATTATCCTGAACCGGTTTTGATGAGCCAACCACTTGGTAGCATTTCATGCAGCAGAAAATTCTGGTTCACTGGTTATTGGCATGAGGTCACTGAACTAGGAAGCTGGAAAGAGAATTGAGGGTAATCTGAAAACTCCAGCTAAACCGGACAAATACTTTCAATACTTTATATGTTTGACTTCTGGTTTGCTTTCTGTCTCCAGAACTGGAAGTTAATGGATGAAATAGAAAGTACCTTATATTATTTTACCTGCTAATCTAACACAATTGAAGCCAATTAGTTAAAACAATATGAATTTGCTCCGAGGCTTTTATCACTTCAGCCTTGTCTTTTTTAATAAATCAAACATTATTTAAAAAAAGAATTCAGTAAAGTTACAGTGGAGTTACAGTTTGGGATATATTAAAAATAAATTCATGTGATACCAACAGCCAACTCAAAGTTGGTTCTTTCACTTATAAAATGCATAACAGCCTCCAACCAATGGAATAAAGCAAAATAAAAATCAAGGAAGGACTTTCGAATTTATAGATTAGCTAAGTCTATAAAAGAGGTTTTATGCACATAGTACTACACAGACTGAAAATTCTTGCACTACTTAAATTAATTCACACACACAAAAAATTTATAAGGTTATGCCTCTAAAAAACTTTGAAGTATAACTGAAACACTATTAGCAATTTTTTTTGTTCAGTCAGTTAAAAACTGATGAGGAAGGTATAAACTAATCTATTATTCTCCCATGAATTAGAGAGGAAAAAATATACATCATGAAAAAGACGCAGACATTCAAACAGGTAGAATCTGCTGCAATTATGACTACCCCAGTCTGTTGGCTGCTGGGCAGAGGTGGCTCCCCTGCACCTACTAATGGTCATGAAAAGACTAAATTCCTTCAACCGCTATTTCTAAGTTTTAGTGATATTTCCCAGTTCAGCTCTTTTTACCATTCTTAAACTCTAAGACATCAATGGAAAAAGGAAAACTCAAACACTAGGTCTTTGACCCAAATTGCTTGCAGGTAGTTAGGACATCAGAAGGCTGCAGTGATGGGTACAGTACTATTCCTTTCAAAGAGCACCTAACAATGAAAGTTTGATGGCACTCACAGCTCTCACAAAAAAGTTCTGTGTGAGGACTTCGATTCTGCTTTTAAGAGTGCCACAGTCAGCACTATGCCAGGGGCGGTCAGGGAGGGAGAGCTTCAGTAAGCTTTGTGTTGTGATGAATAGCAATGAGTGTGGTACCTCCCCCAGACAGACAAGCTCATTAGTGAGAAAAGCTCAGCAAAGCAGCGCTATTTTAAAGTTCAGTGAGTCTGAGCAATGTCAAAACAGTGTGGAATCACCCCAATAAAAAAGAAAGATGACCTGATTCAAGCACGCCTAGACAACCTTTCCAAGTTCAGAACCTCCAGTAGCTCACGCCCCTGAACAAGGTAATTGCTCTGCCAAGTGGCTGAACGGCAGCCAAGGGCAGCAGCCTTTCCTGCAGAGGGGCTGTACTGGATCCCTGCAAGTCTGAGCATCCTCACCCAAGCTTTCCTGATAGTTGTAAACCAGCTTTCTTATCTTATGAGAGCAACTGGAATTGGATTTGCTCTGCTCTTTAATGTATAACTTCTAGTAATGCCTTCAATGAAGATATTTCATTAATAATCATTGTAGGTTTCATTCCCTTAGCCCAGAGCATAAACCTGAGATTTCTTCAGTCATTTTCACTGCCGTATTTTCATTAACAACCTCCACTGGGAACACAGAGTTTTCAGTAACTCTGCTCTGCAAAGAAGGTATGGACCTGCAACATTATCCTCCTACATATCCAAAACACTTTCATGCAAGACACAAAAAAATATTACTAGAAGTATAGTAATGTATTTATCTGAATACTTTCTATGTTTCCTACAGCTCTTTTTTCTAGCTACAAAATGGTTTTCCCACTCCAACAATTCCACAAAGATCCAATTAACTCCATTTAGAAGTTACTATTTCCTTGACCTTTCTTATTTCCCTTAACTTCTCCTGGTTTAGTTTGCATTTTCATAAGCTGAAACACCTAGGAGGTATGCACTAGGGGCTATAAATAGCCATTTCCAATTATTATTTCTCTGACCTTTTTGTCTCACATTCTTGCCAGTGTTCCCTCTCAGGGGAGCCAAATGACAATTTTGTCAGTAGTTTTTGGATACACTCTCTTTTCTCCTTTATACTTGTCTATTTTTCATAGATAAAAAACTCAATGAACTTTTCCAGTTAAATTATACATCTTCCTTTTGTGTAGAATAAGTTCTGCCATGCAGCTTCCAAATCATAGTTTACATATATATACATTTATTGTACACAACCTCATACAGTTCCCCCATCTTTGCTCCTTGTCCACCCTTCGGCAGTCTTTCTAGCCTTTCGGACCCTGCTTTGTATGTATAGAAAGAAATTATAGACTCACCTGGATTATTTGAGTTTCAATTTATAATGACTATTAGTGTATGCTGATTTTTTTTTAAATGTCCCTTACTTTGTTTTCTGAGAAAAAACATTTTAGATTTCAACACACTAGTGCCTTGGACCTGAAGTGCACGGAGAAATTAGTGAAAATCACTATCCCTCAACTCTTGCAAGAGGATCTTGCATGAGAAAAAGACCTGGAAGCCGTATCTTTCAATTACACGTTCACTGTTTTAAAAATATATAATATATATAAAACCTTGAAATAAACCAGTTTTCAGCTGCAAGCACTACCTAATTTTTCTGACTTCATCACAATAAAATGTAACAATGCAATATTCTTGAATAAGAGCTTTAAAACAAAGCAATAAAGTTATTTGCAACTGTTTATACACAGAGTTATAGAGCGTAACTCTTGCAAACTTAAGCATCAAAACATATCCCTACTATAAAACTCCACTACACACAGTCAGTTCTTTTAGTGGAAAGCTTATTCAACATTTGAGGCATAAAGGAGACATCCGTTTTAAACCACTTAACATGTCTGGAACAGTCTGTGGAAGCAGCAGACAGAACTGTGGAAGCGCTGTAGGTGACACTGGGTGGAAATGAGAGAACTGAGGTGAGAA
Organism: Mohoua ochrocephala; assembly: GCA_013398855.1. Taxonomy (NCBI): domain Eukaryota; kingdom Metazoa; phylum Chordata; class Aves; order Passeriformes; family Acanthizidae; genus Mohoua; species Mohoua ochrocephala. The sequence continues at coordinate 132,998 of VZTA01002439.1, read as the reverse complement.
TGAGGATGCTGACAGGTTTAGCCTGAAAAAGTTGAGCGAGAACTTACCTGTTCCCTTGTTCTTTTATGACTCCATTAATGCAGGATACACTCACACAAAGAGCTGTAAAACACTTCAGTACACCCAAGAATGGCATCCATCCAACAGAGGTTTGTGTGCAAACCTGAGGGTTTAGTCTTGTGATCTGTGGACCCCTGGCAGGGGCTCTGCAGTATTTATAAAAGGTCTGTAATATGTAAATAAGAGTAGAAAGCTCAGTATCAGTAGGTTTAAACTTGCAATACAAGAAACTAAATTCAACCAATACAAAAAAATTTAAGCGGTCCAGAAGTGAAGAAAGGCTGAAAGTCACCAATACATCAGGCAAGGCTTCCGCTGTAGGTCTCAATTGATCAAATACAACATTACCCTTTTTCCATTAATATCATGGCCGTAGTCTGCGAGGAGATGATAGATCAGAATTTGCCTGTAAAATTGGCCTGATTTTTGTCAATATGTACAGAGCAGTTCAAGTGACATCAGACACATCCTAACCTCTATTACATTTATTTAAATTTGTAAGTGCCCTGCAGGACGAACACATGATGAAATTACCATATTTGCCATGCTGCTTGGGGAAAAAAAAGGTTACAGAAAATAAGATCTATAATATTTTCTTTTAAAGCTCTGCAGCTGAGAGTTTAATCTTGACAAAAGTTACAACAAATGTTTGAGACGTTCTGCAGTTTAATTTTATGTCCTCAAACCTCTCATCTCAGTAAAAACCTACACCATTTGGAATTCTTTTAAAATTGCTTCTAGCACTCTTCAGAGAGCAAGTTTTCTCTCAGAACCACACAGACTAATGGACGATGGCCTTTTTTCAGTAAGACTGCACGTCAAGTCTATTGGTAGAAGATATTACAAGAAATTCAGATTTGACTTCCCACCTCAGCTGATCAACAAATCTAGCAGGATGACAGTTTACTGATCCACATTCACTCTAGAGAACACCAGAAAGGATTTAAACTTTCTGCATAATCGATGCAAGGATACTTTATAATGAAGGCAACTTCTGTATTTCTTCAATTCTGCAAGGTTTTTAAATTCACATGTATTTATTGTACTTCTTTAAAAAAAATTTCTGATTTTGAATCCCATAGCAGTGAAATAATCTGAATGGGAACCTTCCAAAACACCAGAGGTGTTGGATGGGTTTATGCTAGTGATTCATAGAAATGTTCCTTTTATTGAGGGAGCAAATAACCCAACAAGATCTCCTGGAATACATCAAGAGATGACATTCTGCCTAAGGAGTAAAGCCTGAGTCTTTGACATTTTCTCACCATTAAGATTTCATAGAGCCATTTGTAAAAGTCAGGGACACCGGTCCTTGCATGCTGGCTCAACTCCAATTTTTGCAATTACTGCCCGACAGCTTGAATTGCCCTATGACTTTGAAATATCTTCCTGTTCCTTGTATAAAATCCCTACCACATTTTTCTTTCAGAGTATCTCTGCTTTTTGTGGTTCAGACTTGTATACCATGACTTCAAGATAAAAAATAAACTTTACTGTTCTGTACCCGTCTCACTACTGGAAAGGCCACGATGTCTCTTGATGCATAACATGCTCTGGTTTCTCTCTGAACTTTGGCCCATGGAGTGCCAGCAAAACCAGAAGGTATCCTCAGCCAAAATTATGATCATTAAAGAAATGGGTTATGTCCAGGGAAGCAGGACATAAATTGCTGGTCAAAGAAGCCATAAGGAAAACAAAGACTTTGAAAGGCGTGACGTTTAAATCCTAGAGTGGGAAGGCGTAGAGAGAAGTCCTGGTTACGGATGTGAACTGCAAATACAGTTGTTACAGAGTAATTATTTTTCTTTGTTTTTTTCTTCAAGCCTTATGCCTTCCTGTGGTTATGAGATTTGTATTTCCTCTGCCCATCCTTCCAGTCTTCTTCATACAGTTGCTTTAAAAATCCATGTACAGTGGCAGGCCTTGCCAGAGAGCTTTGGAATCGAAACTCTGAACTCTCCCACCCTACAACAAAAATACATGCAAGCTTGGACATAATTATATTTATCAGACTTGTGGTTTTGTCTGGGTTTTAATACTATATTTAATGAAAATAATACTTGTCACACAGAATTCTGCAAAAGGAAGAGAACCCCAGGAAATACTGTGAAATTCTACTTTACCCTTTGACCCCACCACAGACGAGGCCTGGATAATCCCCACACGCTGCTGGATTTCACTTTAAGATTTTAATTTGCAGAGTTGCTTAGATTTGATGCAAACCACTCTCCTGAAACACTTCTGCTGAGATCTCAAATTCACCTTCTCCACACAGCAGTAACCCACTTTGCTAGAGCAAGAGCCCTTTCACTTATAATTATGAGATGTTTAGCTAATCTCCAACACCTCTGTGAAGGAAATAAGTGATTAACAGACAGAAGTCTGGTAAAAATATTAAAGATCACACTCTACTGCTTTGAACAGTATCTCACAGCATGAGAAGTCTTCTCTGCAGTCATCAGAACTACTCCCAGCACAAGAAAGGGTCTGAGCTTGAGGCGATCCTACACAGCTGGCCAAGGTCATACAGCACATGTGTGACCAAAATGGGCAGACAGCCCAAACCTCTTCCAGCTCCTGCCTCCTATGCCTCCTCTCACAATGACATTCAAAAACTTCAGAGCGCTTTAAAATATTGATACAGTACATTAATTTCTAAAATATTTGGGATAATGTATGTTGTCCAACGGGATGCATACAAAATAGAAGTCACAGCAAGGAGAAAGGACATTCATAGGGCGCGCTGGAGTTAGAACCAGTACCACTGCTTAGCTACAAACGGCTCTGTGTCACAGTTATCGTAATACCAGAGAGCTCGGCAAGACCATTTGACCAAAAGAAGTGAACTCAGGGAGGACAGCATGTACACGGCAGGGTCCATGCAGCCCTCTCAGGAGCCTGGGAAACACACCCACACCGACAATGGCTGCAGAACATTACTCAGGAGTCTCTCTACAGCCACACATTAAAGTGTTCTCCTTGACTCACTGTCTTCTCAGATGTACACAGCTACAAAGAGTTATAAAGAAAAATTCTTATATCATTCTTTTAATGCTCCTTCTTGAACGCACACTTTGGAGCTATCTAATGCTAGAGCCATAGTAACTTTTTCACCTTGACATGTCACTCTGTATCTATTGCAGTCTAATGCTTTGGCTGATGACCAGATGCTTCTTGCCAGCTGCATCCACTGTTTGCATCTTAGTTTTCACCTTTTAACTTCATTTCTTGCTCTGCAACAATAACCTCAAACAATGTTTTTCTATGACATCCAGTGCCGAAATAATATCGGGATTTCTTGCAACCTTCTCCCTGGTATAAATATGTCCCACAGCCCCCTGCCTTTGGTGCTTTTAGACAGCAGCATCAAGTGAAGAACACTGCAGGCAGAATCACAAAAGCCCAGACACCTCCTTCTGCTAACTGCAGGCAAGAGGGAAAGAGCTCATAAACAATGTGTGGCTGCTAAGCCAGAGTTACTGTGAAAAGGTTTTTATTCCCATTGCTGAAAGATAAGCAATTCTGGCATTCTCTCGAGAATATTAACGGCTAAAGAGCAACACCAAGAGACCTGTCAGAACAGCTGACTTCAACAATTTTTGCAAAACAAGTCCCCCCTCTCCACAGTTCCTTGTGCTGGTAGCAAGTGCAGAGAAGTTTTCACGGTTTTGACTACTAAAGTTGCTACAAAGTAAAATACAAGGAACATTACTCAACATTTCTCTAAAGGCTGCCATATGGAAAGGCATAGAGCTGTTATCCTTCATGGGCTTTCTAGGAGCTTCCATCTTTAATAAGAGATTTGTGGGAGAGGGCATCCCCAGAAAGGAGCACCTGAGAGGACTCCTTACCTGCCAGTAACCTCAGCTGCTCTGAGCATGCTGCTCATGGGTTTGTGTGTCCTGTTCCCCCTGCCGGCTCCAAAAGCTGAATCTCGCACCGTCCACCCCGTGCCCCCACATCCACATATAAGAAATTTTTCATATTTTACGGCAGTCTCACTCGAGGACTTTGTTGCCAGAAGATATTTTCTTCTGCAGTTTTACATGGGTGATGAGTTTCTTTCCGAAACACTCTTAAAAGGTACAGTCTGCCTCAATCATGAATTTGTTTCTGTCCCTGACACTGCATTTTGATGTATAAACCAGAAAAAAAAGACAATATTTCCATGGCATTAACCAGCAGTACCGACAGAATGATGGGTAACTTAAAGAACATTGGTATAGTCTTGTAAATTTGATTTATCATGGTAATTGCTACTAATTAATTATGTAGTGAATTAGATACCAACACAACCAGGCTCAGTGAAGGCCCCTTTATTGTCTTTGGCATTTGCAGCAAACAGCACCAGCACTACGTGTTCCTCATTCCCATCAGTATAATTTTACATCCTCTTGGCCTGTCATAAAACAAAAGCTATCATGTCAGCACCTCTGTGAACCTGCGAACAGCAAAGTGAGATAGCTTGCAGTGCCAGGAGTTAAGAGCAAATCTTCACAAAGACAGTGCAGGCAGAGCTCACATCAGCCACGCAGCAGCTCACCGGGTGTCTCCCTTGGTTACAGATGGTTTATTTCAGAAAATTGTCAATGGAGATAACCCAGATAACCCTACCTCCTGTGTCAAAAGGAAGGGTATCTAAAAAAACCCCAATGTAATACTCTTATCTAAGTATGAAACTGAAATAATTGTACCCATCTTAGCATTATTCAGAACACAAAAGAATCAAAGGTTCGCTAAATAAAAATTGAATCTGATTTCATTCTTTCATACAGAATAGCATGATTGTTAGCTACGTTAAACATCATAATTCAATACATTAATTATTAATTTAATAAATTCAGATTAGCAGTCTCAGAGCAGATAAAGGTCAGTAATTTAGCAACTAAATCCGAGCAAAAATTAAGCAAAGAAATAAAATGCCACAGTTCAGACAAAAACTCTGTGTCACTGAAGTGAGCTGCGCTCCCCGGGCTGTGCCAGGCACTGCATTCTGGAAACGTCATTATGTAACGATGCAGCTCCTCACCTGCCGGGCAAAAATACACCAGAGGAACCTTTGGGGAAAACTCCGTCATGATGAATATACGCAATCATTAATTACATATTTCCTCTGTTGCGTATTTCTAGACCTTTGGAACATGGCCACTGTTTCTGAGTAGTCTGCAGTACGCCACAGCATATAGAAGTGTCAGAGGTTGAAACTATTGTTCTCAGAAAACAGGGCTGTTTATATTACTTTCATTTTCTTTTCGAATATTTATAACTATGCCACTAGTGCACTGTAGTGTGGATGAATGATCTGTATTTCATATTGATCTTAGGCAACTCAGCAAAGGCTTTCTTTAATCTATAATTAAAAATTAAAACCTTTAGGGGAGCTATTCATCTGACAGTCAGTTTTCTTCTTGCTGCCCTCTGCCAGTAATTAAGTTCTGCTAGCACTTTCAATTTTTTTTAAGGACTTGGTTTACGACAATTTTCTTCATATTTGTTGCCACAAAACACCAGAGGCTGATGTGACGCCAGCAACTTCTATTTAAAAAAAACCCCACGCAGTAATATGGAAAATGCATTTGAAGTGCTTGTATTACCAAGCTGTATCCTGTGAAAAACTGTACTGCATATCCCCCTTCATTACACTGTACCTATTACGAGTAACAGCTACAGTTTGCAGAATTAAGAACATGTATTTCACCACTCTGAATTCTGTTTTGTTTGTTTAAAACTGCCTGGTTTTACCTAGGAAATTCAATCCACCTGCTGGATAATCGGAAAGGATTGCTACCACAAAACACCACCAAGTTACCGCTCAGCAGTCAGACACATGTGCTGATCGAGTCTCAATACGTTCTGTACAAGAGTATTCCTTCTGTGCTGCCCCAACGGGAGTAGTGTTGATACTGGTATTAACCACACCACTTCCACCCAAAGAGCTCAGAGCACTTCTCAGGGGTTGAGTACCATTTCCACTTCCCATATGGGCCAAGCACTCCATGACTAGCCTGAGACCCTATTCTAAAGAAACAAATGTTTCTGTAGATTTTCACCAAACCTTTTCACATTAGACCAGTTAACATGCAGAAATGCCATCACCAAAATGCCTCAGTAATATCAAATGAGCAGGGTATTGAACTCCCTTGCTGCCTAAAAATTATTTGACTTTCATCTCTGCTTGCCAAATCAGAAATCATTAGTTTACAATAGAGAAATCTGGCACTTGGCACGTTCCTTATTAGAACGGAGGCTTGGGAGGCAAACATGATAGGAACGGCTCTGCAGCAGCACGCCCCTGTGATTAGGATAGAGGCATGTGGTGCTTGACACTGTGGGTCTTGCTGGAAGGAAGAACTACAAAGCAGCTACCAGCCTTCCCTAAGCCTGTCAGCAATTGTAACTATAGGACTTAAAAAAAACTAGTAGTAAAGATAGGATCTGAATAACCTGCTGCTGGGTTACACAGTTTCTCCAAAAGGTTCTCAATCACTAGCCTGAAAAATGCTATAGGAGAAACAGAAATGATTTTAGTTAAACAGCCAGGGATCATAGCTAAAAGCAAGCAAATCACTGAGCTGCTGCATTTCAGGGAGCATTTAGAATTTCAGCCCACATTACTATTTTTTTTTGTCAGCACAGATAAAGAAATATTAAAGAGTTTAGATTTTAACCAGATTTAGAGTGTCAAACCCTGGAGCTAAAGTGTTCAATGTCATCAACATTCTTCCCACTTTTATAACATTTATTCAAATGCAAAGCAAAACTAAAGGCTCTACACTCAAGCAAAATAAAGTAGGTATTTAGAAAAAGTAATTGACATACCTTTTCATGCCATACTAAGAGGTTAAATACACGTGCATGCGCAATATAATTGTCAAAACAATTCTGATATGAAGGAGATAAATATATCTTTGGTATTAATCAGAAGAACATAGAAGTTAATGTGTATTATCCAGGAGGAAAGGCTGCAAGTTTAGAACATGAGTGCACAGAGGTGAAATTTAAATACATGGTGAATCTGATGTCAGCATTATCCCCAACCGTTACTTGGCTTATCAGTTCCAATTTAAAAACACAGAGCTGTGAAAATGACTATTTTGAAAGACATTTGAATTTCTTATGAAATGGAATGAGAACACGAAAACAAAAGAGCCAAGTAATCTCAGCACAAACCCAAATCCCGTGACATTGGCAATGCCCTAAGGATCATAGCCATAGCTCAAAAAAAGTAGAATATTTGCCGCAGAGATTGTTTCTGTTTCAATTCATACTCTCGTGTATTTATAAAGCCCAAGAAGGAAGTGGGGAATCTACTTTGTAGGAGGCGAAACAGGACGCTGGGCCTGCTTGTTTTACCCAGGATAGGAGGATTACAGGAGGATTTCTGTAATCTGACAGTCTGTGCTCACTGACTCTCTCAGTTACAGTGGTTAGACATAGTTCACTTTCAAAACAGAAAATTACATATGCCAAAGCTCTGTTTCAATGAATTTTTCCATCCGAGATCTCTTGCATTGTGCTACTACCTATTTTTCTGAGCCGAAACAATACACCGTGCTAGATGCTCCGACCAGCATATGCCAGAAAAACAAAATTAAAATGGTATTAGGTATTTTGACTGTTTGGAGATTTTACCAGAGATAGCTTTTCTTCCATTTCCTTCCTTTTTCAAGAACGAGTTTCTAAATTGCTGGACATAGTAGGATACATATTCTCCTCCTCTGACTGCCATATATTACGAGACCCGACTTGGTCAGTATCTCAGGGCAGAAATGCTTCATCACTTCAAAAGGCACCAAAGGTTTCCAATCTACAAAGCCAGATTTCATTAAAATGAAACATATGGAAAACTAGACCAAGGCAACCTTTTCAGGCACGAAGGTGTAGACCTGCTGGAATGGACGGACCAAAATTAAATTACCTGCTTGCCCGACTGCCCTGCTGGAGCACAGCCTCCTCTCCCCACAGCCCTGCTCACCCTCCGCACATGGCCACAAGGAAGCTGGCAGGTTGCCTTCTCACCTCCACCCAGCCAAAGCTCGCTCTCTGTGCTAAGATCCTGTAGAAACATGACTGACTCTCTGGCCCTCTCACGGTGGTAGCCCAGCAAAGAGGTCAGAGCTGCGTGGCCACGTGAAAACCTGTCACACTGAAAAAGAAAGAATGCAGCATCCATTTCTATACAGGCCACATGTTCACAGAGCAATTAACACAAGCTGTATAAAAGGCATTGTTGCATGGAAAACAACACAGCACCCAGCCTCAACTGCAACAAGAATCATTCTACTATGCCACTTTACATTACATTTATTCATGAAAAATGCACGTTTCCATAAGAAAAAATATTTTCGTAGCACTGCTGTTAATGCTGCTTTGTTTCACTGAACCTGACCAAACAGTTCTCATGGAGAGATTACACAGAAGCAGCAGAAGAGAATGTCTGTGTTGACCTTGTCAGAGGGAGGAAAATAAATCTCTGTGGCTTTATTTTCCTTCTAGAGAACTTCTACATTCTGCTGTTTCAATGTCTCTTTGTATGACTCATGATCCATAATCCCAAAGGGACATAAAGTTTGGCAATTTTATTTTCTTTTCCTTCCTTGTTTTCTATTAACTGTTACTGTGAAGATTTTGGATTTTTTCTTTGATCCATCAGAAGAAAATCAATCTTTCTGAGGAAAAACAAGCAGAGAATTGTCTACTGACGATGACGGTTCATTTGACTTTTCCTATTATTTGAAAGACAGGAAATACGTCATTCTATTGTAACAGTACTTGTACTAACCCCAAGTACTGTCCAAGGCTTTCCATTTTACTATTTAATCTAGAAAATTCCCTTTTCTGTTAGTTCAGGGTCTGTAGCAGTCACACCATATGTTAAAGCAAATACTGCAGGTTTCCTGTTCAGTGATTGAGACATGACTAAGTTATAAATCAAACCTCAGATGGACCAGAGCAGAAAATCTGTATTAGGGAAAAATCTTTTAAAAAGAATAAATGTCAGAGTTGCCTCTCGTGTCCAAACTCAGCCATTTGCATATTCCCCAGAACAGAACCTGCCCCAGGAACCTGCTGTGAATGCGTGGCACAAGTGATCAGCGCACGGGCAGTCAATCAAATGTCACCAGTACTCACTGTGTCTGGTGGCTGGCCCCAAACGGACGAGCAGCCCCCTTTGGCATGGCAAGGGTTGTACAGCCTGTTGTGCTCTTCACTGCACAAATGGTTGAGAAATGTGCAGAGGAGACTCTCCTAAGACATCCCAGCCTTCTCCCGCTCTGTCAAAAGTTTTCAAATCTTATTTCCTACATGCTGGTTTGGTGCTGTTAATTAGTAAGCATTGCCAAATATGTTGAATTTTTTTTTTTTTGTCTGGTTAATAACCCACATTTCAACTAGAAAAAATTGCATAATGGTCTAAGGTGAAGTACACCATGACACAAAGAATAATTTGCACTGGAATATTTGCAGAAACCAGTATATTCTCAGTAAGTTTCCTCACATAAACATACAAAGATCTTATTAAATTAAGGAGGGAGAGACAAAATCAACAAGAAAGTAAATGAAGATCGATTATATTCAGCCATCATGGTATATATTGTTCTTTTTTCCCCCGAGGTCAAACATAAAAGCTGATTTTAAAATTCTGTTCATCTGCCTATATTAAAAATGATCATCAGAAAATCTTGATCTCCCTCAAATACAATCCCCTTTGGAGTGTCTCTGAAGAGCAGAAGGAAAGACATTATAACTGACATGTCAACAATACTGTAAATGGCTTTTCATACTTCAGAGAAGGCAAGGGTGTAATCAAAATTCCATGCTTAAAAAGCAAGGCAAAGGAAGCAAGACAGCTGCTATAACTAGATCTGTCAACAATAAATATACAAAAAGACAAATAAATAGAGACAACTTTTCTGAGAAACAGAATATAAGTCCCCCACTTGGGGGGCAAGAGGTGGCTTAATTAATGTGTCAGTGCCACAGAGAGGAACAATAGATACCATTCCTCTTGAGTATCTGTAAAACAAAAACCAAGATGGTTGTTTTTAGGGACCTTTCAGTGTGCAAACTGCAGAAAACTCACAGGGTACTGCTAGATCGCAGTAATGTTTTTTTTATTCCTGAAATCTGCTCAGGCAGATTAATTCAGGCATTTTCAGAGTGAAATTAGAAAATATGAGCTAAAGTAGTCTGTTAGTCTAGTCTAGCTAAGAACTAAGTGGGCACAATTGTAGATCTTATAGTCAGGAAATGCTGTGACTGCCTCAGTCTTCTGGAGTGGATTCCCTGGGTCTCAGCGGAGGGTACCAGGTCCCCTTTGGTGAGAAGTTCATGTCAGACCCCATCATGCTTCCCCACTGAAGGAACCTGCCCTTGCCCTGCAGCCCAATCCAAGAAGCACAGAAAGTGAGGTGATAAATCCAGACTGTCAGGGAAGGTGCTTGTTGTTCAAAAGCGGTACTGTTCCTCAATAGACATAGACAAAAATTTTCCATCAAAAAACGCCAATCCAGCAAACTCTTTCAAGGGCAAGTCAGTTTAGTCAACTCTAATGACCGAACCTTCCTGGCTCCCAGCCCACTAGCCTGCCTCCTTGCCATCCCATCTGTCCCAGCTCTTGATAGCACTTCCTGGTTTCCTGCAATAAAACTGGCAGCCAGGATGTGCCATCCTGAGCGGAGGTTCCCAGGGCGTCATCTCTACACGGAGGGCAGACATCTCTTATTATTATTATTGTTGCTGTTACTATTTTGATAGAAACACACTTTCAGAAGAGCCAATGATGAGCATGCTGAGCATCCAGGTGCCTTCCATAATACTTTTGTTTCCCATCATATTAAAGCCCAGAGTTCCAATACAAGCACCAAGGGAAGGGCTCCTCTCAAAAGTATCATTCATTTCCTCACCAGACCTGTTAGAAGACATGTTTGTGGCCTAATTAGATGCTGTCAGGACTTCATTACTAATGTCTAAAGCAACCAGACAAAATTAGAAATGCTGATGCTTTGTGTAGTGATTTCTAAATATTTTTTTCTCATGGAAAAGAGATCTTTTTCCAGTATGATGAGAGGGAGAAAGACAAATGAGAGAAGAGGAAGGGAGAGGAGAGGTTTTAATTCAGAGAAAGAAATGATAGCTTTTCCCTCCATAAATAAACATGTTTTATTGTTGTCACAAGACTTAATGAATGGTTTACTGCACATATGACACATATGTTAACTTCAGTCTACTTTATGTTAGGTTTGACTAGCTATAGGGAGTTCAGAAGTGCACTGTGTCTCCTAAAGAGCAGCAAAAAAGGATGCAATGCAACCAGAAAAGAACATTCAGGACAGCTGTGGCAGCATACAGGACTCCTAAATCACTTTCAGACGTGTTTGGACGATAAAATGAAGAGTATTTTAAATGTGTAACCGGAAAGATTTCTACATGAATGTACTATTAGATAAGGTGCTGGATTGACAGCGAGTCTCTATTTCCCTGTTTTCATTGTTACTCGGTACCTCACAGGCACAGATATTTTCTTTCACTGGTTCTCCAGGCTTAGTAGCCTTTCTGCACAGATGAGATACCTTGACAGCTGATATTTTGGCATCCTATACATATAGCAAAAAATCAAAACTGAAGAAGATTTGAATGCCTCCCTACAAAATGGAATCCTCAATAATATTTAGTTCCTGTTAAATTCTGGCAGTGAAAACCTTTGGGAATCTATGCTTTTTTGTTCTAGAAAAATGTTTTTGGAAAGGAAGCTCATTAGGTCTAGGTCAATTTCTTGTTAGAGCAGGGCTAACACTAATGCTTTTCTTTTTTTTCTGATACTAACTTACATTAAATCGAGCTGCCACATATAACAAGGATAAAGTCCTAAAAATGTCAGGAACTCAGGGGAAAATCAAAGAAAACCCACTCCAAGATCAGTTATTCCAGCATGAGCATCCATACCTTCATGCAAATGAAATTATCCCAGTCTGCATAACTTGCACTTTGAATACTAAGTTTTTTCCCCACCCACACAGCTATGAGTAGTTGCTTTCTCAAGAAGGATTTTTGCAGGAAAGAAGGGTCTTATATCAGCATTCCTCCTGAAAATAAAAAGGCTCCATTTTATTAACTGTTCATTTTCCAGTAGGTAGATAATTAGGGAGATTAAAGCATGCTTTCATGCCCAACCTAATTAGATAACTACATTAACTGAGCCACTTATTATCTCATTCATTTCTGAATCTGCTAATGTTTATAGCACTTCAGTGATTGCAGAAAATGGCAATAGTGCAACTATTTATTTGCCTTGCTACAGGCATTCCACAGCTTTGGGATATTGATTTATGCTGAAAGGACTTTTTCCATCGTAAGAACTGCAAACCCCTTGAGAGCAGCCAGGTTGCATTCTGTGAATGAGGTGCTGACAGCCTCACCAAGATCAGCACCAAGATTTCTCTTGGCTCTCTAGGAGTGAAAGCAGAGCCCAGATGATTTAATCAAGAACAGTACTATTATAATAATGCAATAGAAACATTAATTTTAGTGATTTATAGAGCACCTATGCGGTCATCTTAGCTCTCATGAAAGAGCCATCAATTACTCGATAGCAGTTTCATGACAATAATTCCTGGCTTAATTGCAAATACATGTTGTACATTCTCTGAACCCAGGAACTTGAAGTTTTATGCCATAAATTTTCCCTTAGTTTTTCATCCGATGTGAAATCAGTTTGCAAGGCTTACTATCTTCCCAATGCTCATGTAAGTTAAGTTTCCCTATCAACTAAGACACAAATGCTACCAATTCCAAAAAAAAAAATCAGATGTAGCAACTGGAAGTAGTGAGATGTAACAGAGGTCACCTGATCAGACGTGTTGGAGCCCACGGGAGCACTCTGGAGAAAAGGGCAGACAGGATCCAGGGAGAAGCGCAGTGATGTGGGGGGCAGGGGAAGGAGGCAAAGGCCCAAGCAGAAATATGGAAAGGAACAGGGAAGAAAGAGCTGCTCAGGGTAGAACTTCCCAGGGACTAATGGGAACTGAGCAGAGTTTGCTGGTGCCAAAATTTATTGAGTTAGACAATACAAAGCTTTAGTCTATAGACTCACCTGCAAAGACTGAAGACCTACATATAAGCACCAACTCGGGTTCATCCTGCACTGGACTTTTCAGATTTTTTTGTCTCAAGCATGAAATCTTTGAGTTTAATTCTAATAAAACATTTTAGGAGGGTATGGTTTAAAGCTTTGTGGGCATTCTGGGGACTTCACTCAGGAGACTGTCTAGTCATGTCCACTTCAAAGCTCTGTTTGCCATGGAGCACCATCACACCTAAAAATAAATCAAGAAGTTACCTTTTTTATCATTTGAACGTGTATCTGTTGGTAGATGTAAGCAAAGAGTGTCATTTTTGTAAATATGTTGATTTTTAATTGTTATTTGTTCCTCACAAAGTCCTTTCTTCTTGATCCTCACTCTCCCAAAATATAGCTTTGAGTGTGGCAGTTACAAACTGGTGAGAATAGTCTGCAGCCACATAAAGAGCTACACAGAAGATGACAGTCAGACCATCAGGGTACATGTGAAGGAATTGGCCTTGGTGCTGTAAGCTGGTATTGATGAAAGTCAGAAAGCAAGGAAAATTACTGAAGGAGAACTCAGTGCTGCTGCAGTAGGTCACAGAAGAGTACTGGATTTAAGTTAGGCTGGCCCAGAGCCACTCTGCTAATTGTTACCTGCTATGAGCACCCACCTTTCTTCTATTACTGTTGTTTGGGAGTAGAAAACCAGGGCTGCGTGAATTGCAACCACAGCAGCTGCTCTGAGCACGCAGAAATGACGCTGAAATATTGACCAGGGATCTGTCACGAACACTGACTCTTCCCTAAATGAGGTTTTATATCAACTTACAATTGTCAGCACCGAATCTTTATGTTTAGACAATAATCATTTCAGGTATATAGTATTTTTTAAATTATGGCTTTCTTGAACCTTTCATTCAAAATTACTCCCCTGCCAAAGCTGAGTTTCACCTTCCTTATAGCACAAGTCATACCACAGTACAGAGCCTTAATACAGCCTGCATTATTTATAACTGTCACCAGCTACATTTTACCCCTACTGGAGAGATTCATAAGCTTGAAAAATGCTCCAGAGCATTGTTTCACAATTTAAACCTGAAGTGTTTGAGGTGGTGAAAGCTCTCCCTTGCCTGTCATTCAATTAATCCAGAACTGAACCATGTATCATCTTCTTTGATTACATTTACTTTTATCTTCTACTTCAACAGAAAATAATTTTAAATTCCTAACCGATTTTTTTTCTGTTCAGGTTTTGAAGTCCCATGAGATTGCTGAAAGTCAAAGATTATTTGTAACTGCACTAATTTGGCAAAATTGCAAACTATTCGGTGCATTGATACTGAGCATTAGAAGCTCCCTGGAGTGCAAACTAGGAGTATTTGTGATGCAATGCCTTTTTCAGAGTAGAAGTTTCAATTTAATTGACGCTTAGAATAACTACAGAAAAAAGGACACCTCACAAAAAAAAAAAAATCTCTGTTTTCTGAGGGAATGCATAAAACTTGTAGCCTTTGTAGCATAAAGTTTCCTCTCTTTTACAAAGGGGAAAAGGATGAAGAGGAAGAGATAGAGAAAGCTCAAGGTTTAAGACTACAGAACTTGAGAATAAAATGAGAACAAGCGTTTCACACACATCAAAATTATAGAAAGACAAAAGGAAAAATTTGATAAATTGGTTTGAGTGTCTCTGTCTCCCTTCCTCAGTGAGACTGCTGGAGTGCCATAGTCATTAACAGAGAGGAGCACAGTAAACACAAGGTTAATACCTGCTATTATTAAACACTGTTACTAACATAAAATAAGTGCAAAATACTTCATCACTGAGGATATTGATCCAACCAGACTGATCTCACTTTCATGCATACAACGCCAAGTTGGAGAAAAACACCTAAGAAAAATGAAGCATTAGTCAACCCTTAGTTCCAGTGCTCCAGCAGCAAACCCTGATGAAGTGCCCGCCTGCCTTCCAAACAGTACAAAGCACGTCTGTCTGCAGCCATTCAAAAGCTCGAGGAGATACTATAATTACTGCATCACTGCCCAAATCCTCATTTTTCACAGACCAAATAAATTCCAGCACCAGTCTGGGTTCTCTTCAGCCATGACTCAGTACTTCAATCCATTACAGTAATGGTGGAATGAAGGCATTATTTAAAGAGGGAACTAAATGTTTAGGTAGGAGAATGGAATACAATTGAGAGAAACCAGGCCACTATAACCAAACTGCTTAAATAATCATTTTCTGATATTCTTTGTTGACACATGCAAATGACTAAGCCACTTAAAGCTAGAATATTTTCTTCCTTTAATTCCCATTTATAACACATTGTTAATGTGTAAGCACCACTCCTGGAGGGGTTTGTTTATATATATTTCGGCCAAGATATTTAACGCATCATTGATCAGACTTTGTTTCAGTTTAGTTCCTAGAAACAATGTAGTAACAACGTAAACGGCTTAAAATAGTTTTATTATTTGAGATGATTTGCAATATTCAAACTGAGGCACTTCCCTCAAAAAAAATGAAAAGGAGTAATTGAAATGTCAATTATTGAAGTTATAACTAAATTTATTCGATTGTCTTGATTTCAGGACACATGACTAGGACAAAAGACCTTAATAAAATGCTTGTATTAAAGGAGTGACTAGAACCCATGGAAAATTAAGTAGGACTTGGTTCTATTTTTCTCATGGAAAATGAAGTTACAGTTCCTCCTAGATCTGTCTTGATGGTCATAGCAGCACCATCCATGCCAACAGACAGTTTTTTACAAAGCACATTCCAAATCACAGAATCCATGGAAGGCCTGAAAATGAAGCTGTCATCGTACCAGCTTGAAACTCTCATCATGCAAACTTGAAACTGTTCAATAAAACAGACTGTGAATATTTTTGTTGAATTGGCCCTAACTACACAAAAATATAGTTTCTTTCTATACTGTCCAGGTATGATTATCAAAGCATTTGGAGTGACAGAAAAAGCAGAGGCTAAGAGGGAGTCAGAATTGTGCATTTAAAAAGAAAGATTTCTAATTTGTAATTACAGCCTCAGACGAGAATAAATGAGCCATACTCCAGGGAGATAAAACAATATTTAAAGCAACATTGTAACAAGCTCAATATTTTTCCTATTCCTAGAAGAAAATATGATCCCTAGTTACAGACTCAGCTGGTTAAAGGCAACCTGAGGATCCCAAAAAAGGCAGAAACCAGTCTTAAAGAATTTAGGTTGCTCTCCATTTCTTTATGTCAGTTAGCAGAAAAGTAGCTGACAGACTACTGCATACACTTCTAATTTGGTGCCATGCTATTGATATTCCCAGCAGGTTTCTGTACAGTCTGCTATTTCAAAGAGTCACATTAGATTGTCACTAAGTGGAATTTACTATATTAAAAGCCTTTTCAGTGAAATAATAATCACTGTTTGCTGAGACAGTCTCCCACATGAATCAGAACAGAAGAGAAAAACATGTTCACCTTCCTCTAATCTGCTTTAAATTGCCATGTAGTCAGCTACATAAATAAATACACCCAAACAGACGATAACTGGTTTTTACTTAAACATATACGTAACAGTGGATGCACAGCGGCCCCGTTCCTACTTAACAGGAGCGCTATTTGCAGTACTAGTTACGAATACGTCAGACAATTCAGTAGACAAACCTATTTACAGAGGTTTATAATTGTCTTCAGGACACAACACAACACAACAAGTTTCAATGTGTTTTTTCAGGGGCCTTACAAAACGCACGAAAAAGAAGAAGGGGGAATTATCTTGCTTCATAATTTTCATCTCAGATGCCAAACAGAGACGGCACAGGATGAGCTCAGAGTATTCTGACTCTACTGACTCCAGTATCTCTGACAAAATCAGCAATCCAGATTATTTGTGGTCACTACAGATTCTGCGGCATATTTCATTACGGTTGAGAAGTGTTCATGACAGTGACATGCCCTAGTTCTGATCAAAGAGATTATATCCTGCTCATACAATCTTTCTGGACAGCTACATTTTGACAGAAAGCTCTTCTTTGCTGTAATCCAATCTATAGTATTGTAGACTTTATTAATAAGCCACTGTGGAGCATTCCAGAGACAGCTGCTTATTAGCAAGCTAAATTATTTTTCTATGCGATTATTTTTAGAAAGACCTATGGTAAACGGCTCTGTCCTTTCCTGTTTCTACAGTCAGATGAAAACACAGAGGCTGTCCATACCACACAGAAGTTGACTGCCTGGTACCTGGAGACCCACCTCAGGGAAGAGGTGGGCGGACAGACGCAGCAGTTCTCAAGTGCTGCTAGATCTGGCAGCACGGGCATAGCCTATCTATATCCCTGTTTATTCGGTGCAGGAAAGCTACTTTTTAAGAGACGTTTTAGAAGACATGCCAGTACCTTCTTTTCAAGTGAGTCTGATGCTCTTAAAACTGCATGTATGTCTCCGCTTTACCCACAGTACCTATCCAGAATTCCCAGTTCAAGAGGAAGAATGCTCAAAAACAGGAGCACGCTTGAATCTTTACTTGAGAGGTCCGTGATCAGTAGAGTGTCCAGTTAATTTAATCTTAAGCCAGCACAGCAAACCCCATCTACTATCTGATAGATATTTTTTCCCACTCCCCACTCACCCCATTATGAGGGTTGATGTGCTCTCCACACTTTGCACAAGGCAAAAACAAATACACATTACTGCCATTCAGTTCTCAGAGAATAATTACTTTCAGGCAGTAATCATTAAGGGTTTTCAAGAAAGGGGATTGAAAGCTCTGGATCATCTTCGGAGTGATCTGAACAAATCTACCTTCTCCAAGTGCTTTAGTATTGCTTTGCCTTCTATGGGATGTGAATTAAATGTGCTCTTTTGCAGGAGAAATACAAATCTCTGCAGGTCTCAGGCACCATTCTGCAGAGCTGCTAACACCTCTCCCTTTCATGATGACTAGCAGGAACTCAGAGACAAGGCAGGAATCAAGGAGACAGGTTCCACAGGAACAAAGACAGGATTTTTTGCATTTTCTTTGCTGTCATACCTGTTGCTTCTAAAATGCCAAGAGGACTTTCGGTACTGTAGGGACTTTTAGCCTTTTTTCCTTGACTTTACAGCTCACTCTGCTCTAACTTAGTTCTACAAATCAAGATAAAGAGTTAACATTTTGCATCACAGGCAAAAATTGATTTTTCATGTTTGAAAATTTGATTTTTGTGACAATTTGCCCCTGTTCTGAGAGGTCTATCCATGTGGTACTAAGGAAACCATAAAGTCCCAATACAGGCCCCAGTGAGCACGGAATCAGAGAACCAAACTACAGACTTGATACCGAGTCTCCTTTTTGTTCAGTAAAAGCATTCAGATACAGGTGGCTGCCATCTCTCTGCCATACAATGATGGTATTAGGTATTAGCTTGCAGGTCCAGCCAGAAAAGCAAACTCCCCTTCATCAGGATGTGCCAGCCCAATGAACCTTAGAAGACTTGAACAGGAACTATCCTCTGCCAAATAAATTTCCTTGACAGCTGAATAATTCTCCTGTAAGAGAAGGGGAGAGAACAGGAGTCTGTTCACCCGTCTTAAGTCCCCTTGACCGAAGCCTATAAAGGACAAGAGCGTTTTTTAAGTGCTGAGTTGCAGGAAGGTCTGATCACATGGCAATTATCAGCTGTTCTCCTTGCACACCAGGAGGGGTTGTCAGCTTGGGGCTAAGAAGCAAAGGATGAGAGTTTGGCCACAAGCCTGAAGGGTGAAGATCATTTGCAACCCCTTCTAAAGCAAGCTCTGAATCAATACTTCTTAGCTTTTCTCATTCTGCTATTGTTTTTTTCCCTTGGGTACTACCTCTGCCCATTTTTACAGGAAGAAAAAACTGCAACACTGCAGTGGAAGTACTAGGTGACCAGACACAGAGCCTCTGAAACATCTATCTGTCATTATCACACAATTTCCCCCCAATTAAAGAACTAGAAGATAGATTGTTCAAAATACAAAAGAACTAGAAGACCCAAGATAAAGATCAAGGCACATTAGCATCTGTATTTGTTAGCTGAGCGCTTCACCACCTGCGGAAGTCTTTGTCACTGTTCACTGCATCCCTTCGTAACAAGGGCAGATCTTCAGGCCTCTTTTGTAAATGTTGCATGAGAAGGGACCACAACTAGTTTGAGCATGCAATAATAACTAAAGGACATGACTGTATTTCAGACACAAACCTACACATTAGTGAAAATAGAACTAGAAAGCAAATTCTATTATAATCATCTGCAGAAAAAAATAAGGCAGAATGTAGCAATTCTGGGGCACAAGCTAGCTCAGGGAAAGCCTTAGTCTAAACAAAGATGTCAAGAAGACTAGAAGAAATACACAGCAACTTGTGGACTGCATTTTAAAATCCCTAAAGCTTAATTTAAATCCACAGCCAGCACACGGTGGAACACAACATTTTCATCACTTTTCTATAACCACGAAAAATGCTTTGTATAAAGGGAGTTGAGCAAATTTTAATCTCTAGCAGATCACAAACAGAAGTTTCCATTTGTGAATCACCTTCTGCAGAAGAGCTGTATTGTACTCTCCTCCTGATAAGGGAGGAGAGCTGAGACCTGAAACCTGAGCCCTGCTTTAGATGGATGGAAGTAAATTTTGCACACTTCGTACTAATGTTTTTCAGATTGCCTGTTCTGACACATGGCGGGTTTAGAATTTACCCTATTAAATTATGACATTCATTTCCCGAGTACTTGCACAGCTGAAGTGTTCAGACGAGCATGAGTGAAGGAAGGAAGGTGAGGACAAGGATTGCATTGAAAACATGGTATGATAGTTCTGGATTATACCTTTTCATCTCAAAGATATAAGAAACAGAGATTGTAAATCTAAAGATTGTAAACTCTGCTTATCGCTACATACGTGAAAAAACCCCAAAATCTGACTGCAATTTTACGAAAATGCAGAAACCTAAAAAATCCTACATCCTCCTCGCTTCTGGAGGATCCGACTCGTATGAGACAATACAGTGCCCTCTGCGGGTTCTCCTCTCATATTACAATCCCAGGAAGTAGATGCCTCGGAGTATCGTAAAATTCTCTCTGCTAATCTTTATAATTACATTGTAAGTACTGTGAGATGAAAGAAAGACATACACTAAATAGAAATAGTCTTTTTTTAAAAATTAATAATAATGATGTTAATTTATCTAAAAAAACTTGGAATTACAATAGATGTGCAGTTTTAAAAGTCTCCTATGAAGACAGGCTGACAGAGCTGGGCTTGTTCAGCCTGGAGAAGAGAAGGCTCCAGGGAGATTTTAGAGCCCCTTCCAGTGCCTAAAGGGTCTCCTAAAGAGCTGGAGAGGGACTTTTGATCAGAGCATGTAGTGATAGGATGAGGGATAACGATTTTAAACTGAAAGAAGGTAGGTTTAGATATTAGAAAGAAATTCTTTACTTGTGAGGGTGGTTGGGCACTGGCACAGGTTGCCCAGAGAAGCTGTGGATGCCCCATCCCTGGAGGCGTTCAAGGCCAGGCTGGACAGAGCTTTGAGCAACCTGGTCTGGTGGAAGGTGTCCCTGCCCATGGCAGTGAGTTGGAACAGGATGATCTTTATAGTCCCTTCTAACCCAAACCTTTCTGTGATTCTGTGAAATGATTCACTGCTTAGGTGATGGAATTACACGAAAGCAAAGAAAACACATATCTGCTACCTAAGAATGTGTTCTCCAGAAGAGTCTGCTCAAAGTTTTTACAGGAATTCCACTTGGTTTAATCATTAACTCTAGCAGGAGGAAGTACCATTGCAAACCTCGATTAGCACTTAAAAATCAGAAAGGAGATTAAATTCCATTATACCAATTTGTACAAAGCTTTTGCTTCCCTAGCACCTGGACACATACAAGCAAAACACTTAAAACCATAACTGCTTTGGGCATAAGACAAACACACAGCCATAAACTCGGAGGTGGTAACATGTGAAGCATGACAAAACTTGTTCCTTGGCCTACTTTTTCATGTGATAGAGAAGACAGAGATATAAATTATCTCAAATTAACTCCATTTTAAAAAATTAAGTATTCATGATAAATTAACTCAGCATTTTTAAGGGGTTTACCAAAGTATATGTAATTCAGTTCAGGGCATGGTAACACTTACTGAACTTCAGTGCTCATATGTAACTGAGCTGTGTTGCTGTAATACATTACAGTAAGTTTAGCCAGCAAACAGACTGACGAGTGACAGGAGCTAGTTTCTTTTTGAATGCGTAAAACCCAGACAGAAAAAAACAAACCTTTTTTTCCTGAGGAAGCAAGGAAAAATATTCATAATGTTGTCATTTTCCTTCCTTTGCATGCAATATGATTCTGTGGCATGAAAACCCCTTTTAAATATATCACTGACCAAGGGGAAATGTCATAGCAATAAAAGTCAGTTTCGGGACTGCAAAAAGCATTTTTTATTGAGATAGTTCTGCTCTGTATCAGAAGCATGGCAAATAGATATATGGATTTTATACACGTGTCCATGCACGTGTAATAAATATGTGATGGCCAGTTTGCTTTATGGTAAGTCTTTCTAAGGTACTGAAAAGGAAAGCTCTGGATAGATACCCAAACCTTTTCAGTAGAATTTCACAACTCAGGAAGAGCACAGCAAACATCTGCAAGCTCATTGGATGTCATCACGAACAAAACAAAAACACTCTGACAAGTCACAGAGCAAAATGGAGTTCATAACCAAAGTGGCAGTGCTCCAAAAGCAAACCTGGTGAATCTGTTTAGAACCTCCCAGGAATACCAGCAGACTCTGACTTTGCAGAAAAGATTAAAGGAAATACTGTACTTATTAATATGCAGCCTTTCAACAACTTCAACATTAATAGGAGCAACATTCCATTAATATTTTAGCCACCTAGATTTTTTTCCTACTATGCAATAGCATTTTCTCCCAAGAGAAGATACCTGATTTTGCTATTTTGCCTTTAAACAAAATGCTTAATGCTTCCAGCAATCCTAGGTTTCTAGCAATCCATTGTTTCTCCACAGTGTCCCTGCTAATGTGATGGGAAGAACAAGCCACAAATCTTAAAAGCAAGAGACTGGATACATGTTATCCCAGCAGGTCTCATCACCAGCTGGGTGCTGCAAACTGCTCTGAGCATGGAAGTCAATGCAGATGTCAATGCCCCAAGATTTCAAGATACACCTGAAGGTTATTACTAATCCCTAGCTGGGAAGCTGCAATCTGACTATTGGTTGTCTTTTGAGGACTGACAACCATGCAAAACTGGGTTATGAGACCTGTAACACCGTTCTGATAGCTGTCCTCACACAGTCAGTGTCAGCTGAAGGACTAAAAATTAAATCAGTGGGGCAATAGCACTCAGCTGAGCAAAGCCAGGGAGAAAAAGATTTGTTAGGAAAAAAACAAAAAGATTCGTTGGAGGAAAAAAAAATAGCATCAGGCTCATTGTCCCACCGGATAAAATTATGTCAAGAAGTGAGGAATGAGAAGCAAATCGCTAGCTCATGTGAGAGGATACATCGGTCTCGTGGTGTGTCCCCTTGAAAATGGGCTGCAGCACAGAGTGGCTCCTTGACTGCAGCTCTAAGAGGATTCAGCTCCAAGAACAGAATAAATACAGGTTACAGTGCCATGCCTGCAGTGCTGCTGCTGAGGGGCAGCTTACACCCTGCACTATGGTAGAAAAGTGAGAGATGTTTCACCCAAAACCTCCCAGTATAAAATGGCATTTTCTGATTTCAGCTGTTCATTAAGCAGGAGGTTATCCATTACATAAATGAAACACGAGCACACTTCAGCCCTCCCTCTGTGCTGCCATTGCTACTTCCTGGCCTTGGAGCCTTCACCAGGTTATTGCAGGGTAGTAGCTGTCTTCTGTGATTACAGTTTACTGCAGGGCTGAGATCCTCCAGGGGCTTTCGCCCTGTGACAAGAAGTAAGGATTCAAGAACTAAACAGCTGCTCTGATGGTCAGGCTGATATTTATAGGGAAGGCAGATTTTCCTGTGTTTCTTCAAAGCAGGCTTTCATTATTTTGTTAGCACAGCACGAATTGATCCGTGTGACCTCAGGCCCCTGGCTTTCACTTCATAATTTAATGTTAAAGAAGACCCAGTATCTTACCCTCTAGCTTTCAAAATCTGGATGCAGCAATCCAGATAAACCTCGGGGAATTGTATGATTATGTTCCCACAAGTGTGTGTTTATAATTAGGAGCACAGCCTGTAATTCACCAAGTGAACCGCTCAAAGTCGATTTCTCCATTGCAGCCAAGTAATATTCCCAGCCAAGTCCCTTGTCACAGGAGGAATTCCAAAATGGGTGATCAGGCAGCAGCCAAAAAATTGCAATTAGTTGGGTTCCAAGTAGATAAGTTCATCAGGAATTAGCCATGTGTTGGAAAACAGACACAAATCCATATGGAAACTAAACGCATACTTTCACTCTTGATAATCAGTGAAACATCCAGTATTCTGATGGAATTGCAAATTTGGAATTTTTTTTGTACGCATCTTTGAGGATCTCTGCACTGTTACTTGGGCACAGAGATGAACAACCTCAGTGCAGCTGCTACAGATACACCAGAGATGTGACATTTACCTGTGGCCCATACTCTCCACAGCCCCTGGGTGAAGCCAGGTGAGCTGCAGAGCACCTTGGTCTGCTCTGTTTGTCTCAGCACTGGCTTTGAGGGCCTCCTCCAGAATGGCCCTTCTCCTTTTTCCTCCTCACAATCGACAGCTCCCAAAACAAGGAGGACCTGAGAGAGAGGAACACAACAGCCAGTGTTCACACAGCAGTGTCACACATGAACAGAAACTCTTTCATCACAGTAAGGCCAGTTTTGACAGAGGCATCCTGACATTTGGCGGAAAAAAAAAAAAAAAAAGAAGAAATATTTTTGTCTCCTTGAGAGCAAGATGAGTGCTTCATTCCTGTTTTACCCACGAGTAAAGAGAAGATGACTTCCCACGAGCACTGAGCACCCAGAGCAAGGCAGCATACCAGGAAGAGATCCCAAGACTTGCTCTACAGTTGCTGAAAACCTTATGGGCATAGAGACAAATGGTCCTGTCCCTACTTCAGTCTGTTCACCACTCACACCATCACAACTCTGCTCAAAACCTCCCTAGTGCTCTGTTTATTTCTTTTGTTTGTTCTATTTTCAAGTTTTTGTCCATTCCATTTACCTCCCCA
>VZTA01002439.1:42368-108639 GCA_013398855.1 Mohoua ochrocephala | reverse complement strand
CTTAGCCAAACACACCAAATGGAAGCACCCAGATGATATTGTTTTTCTCCAGAATTTAGGATGAAAGAAGTGCTCCTTAGAAAAGCCATATGGCCTGCTGCCATGATTCTGCAGTGCCCTACAGCATCAAGTATATAATAAGTCATGCCAAGAATAGGATTGCAAATTTAAGACCAGCTTTCAGAGAGAATGTAATGAGCTGATCTCTTGTTCTGTAGATATACCTGATTGAATTTTTAAAAAGCAAAATTAAGGAGGCAGATTAAAAAATGCTTCAGTTACAGCTGTTGTATTCTCCTTACTGACTCTCTAATTTAAGCCAATTACACACCAGCCAGTTCCTGGAAGTCTTTTGTTGGGCACCATCCTTTGACTTTACAGGCACACAGACAGGATCCAGCTATGCATCGCTCAAAACTTGTTGTACCGTAAACTAGACCAAGAGTTTAACGAACATGTTATACAGGACTGGGGAAGCCAGTCATTACATCTTGATGATAATGAGACCCACATATCTAACTCATAATCAAGTTATTTTTTACTCCAGTGTTGCTGTAACTCAATAAGCATCTCAAAGGTTGAAAAGAAAAAAAGTTCTCCACATTTTCACCTGGAAGTTTTGTGCAATCACAAGTATTTTTATAAAGCTGATTTTATCTTTTCCATGACGTATTTAGTTATTTTCAGAGATACTCTCCCCCATCACCACAAACAACTTCTCAAGTGAAAAAAAACCCATTGTAAATTATGAAAGAGTCGCAAAACTGGAAAATATGCAAAGTATCAGGAAATAAAAGACAATAGTACACAGAATTTTGTGGCTGATTTAAAACTGTCTATTTCCTGATCCGTTAACTGTCCTCTGAATACACATGAGGTCTCAGTGAAGTTATCAGGACTCCACTAGAGCTCAGATGTTCGTTCAAATGGCCCTGAGAAGAGTGAAGATACCAGGCTTTAATCCTCACCTAATCATAACAGCAAGGCTGCTTTTCAATGGATACTCTGGAGCTTTCACAGCTATAAACATATTTTAACGCGACAAAAAGGTTGATTTCAAACACACACACATATATGTACAGATACGCATAGCACAGAGATACTGAAAGTATAACTGACATAATTACAAATCCAAGTTTATTTGAGAGATGAATCTTGCCTAAGCAATACTCATATTATGACAATCCCACCTACCACCTACTTAAATACCAGCATGGTTTACACTAAAAAGAGAGGGGTGAAGAGGATTCTTGCAGTAAGTCAGCTAATATGTGAAATCAGTATAATGCTGAAAGGAGTAAATATGGCCAGGTTGACTGAAGAGAGTCAGGGGCATGCCTGGAATGAGTAGTTACTACAAGGAGAAGAAACCAAGAAGAGAAAACGAAATTATGGCATCAGAGGAAAGGGGAGTATGGACACTCATCTGCAGGTTGTTAGAAATGTAGGTAGGGAGAGGGAGAAGCTTCCTGCTATATGCTTGAGCACAGTGAGCTTTGCTGAGCAGCCTCTCCAAGGAATACAACAGGGATGCACAAACTGCACCACAGTTAGTCAAAAACAGCAAAGTAATGAGCACAAATAGCAGCAAAGGATGTTCATTGCCTTTTATTCACTAGTGAATATGGACATTATGGAACATTAGTTAAGCTCAATATTTGAAGGAATAATGATCCTAAAATCTACACTACTCTAAGGCAGAGCTGGAACTCAATTCTACAATCTCCCAAGTGAAGGAAAATCCACACTGAAGTCAGGAACTTTTGAAATTTTGCTGATATGCAGAACTCATGGTTTTTTGCTCACATGTGCCTGTTGAATTGGGATGTGGGTAGGGACAGCCATAAGCAGCTGGTCTCTGAAATTACACTTTTGGTAAGTTGAATCACAGTTTCTTCTCCATATCAGAATGCAATAGGCAGTCAGACAACAGCTGACATGCAAATACCAAAAGCAAATCACAGTAACTCAGAAAACTGAGATGAAATAAAAGACAGCTTGCTTGCGTCTATGGCTCTAAGGAGAGAGAAAATACATAACTCACTGCCAGAATCCTGTCCTGCCATTCTGGGCTCTCATACGCCACAATTATTCATAACACTTCTGTGCCTCAGTACTTGAAATACAAGAATCCCACAAATCCCAGCATAAAGCAACTGCTGCGGTTTCCAGCCAAGCCAGTGGAATCCTCCTCAGTCCATGTTTATGCTTTCCTTTGGGTCCTCTAAATAGCAGATTTCAAAATCTGACTTTTCAGTTGCATGCTGACGGCATCCACTGACTGGAAAGCAAATCCAAGTGCCCTCTTGAGAAGAACCATTTTTGTAGTTATTGATGAAAATCTGTTTTGCCCTGGCACAAAGCAGTATTTTGCATGTACTCTTTGCCAGTAACCGTCTCTGAGTCTAAATATGACTATTATTCAGGCTGATGCCTTGTCCACAAAATGAGTCACATTATTCTAAAGAAAGTGTAATTATTTTAAACCAAGCTAAGTATTTTTATTTGGGAAGTTACAAGGAGTTGAGTTCAGCTCAGGTGCAATTTGATTTTAGAAGTCAGTTAGGAATATGCTGATACTAAACTGAAAATGAGACCATTGAACAAAGAAGTTACAACCACATGAAATGCAGAAAGTTTGTACATAGGTAGGCCTACGAAGGCCACACTTTGAGCAATAATTTATTCCAATTATTTTAGGAAAGGTAGCAATTTCACATAAACTGTAGATTTAGAGATGCTTTAGAGGATCATGAATGGTTATATTCAAAACTTATTTATCCTACCTGAGGACTTAAGGTCCATAGGGTGGCTCATGAGAAGCTTATTTAAATATCTTTTTTTCAGAAACTCATAGTATTTTTCTCACATACAAACCTTCAATTAATCTAAAAAATCAGATTTCTTTCTACAGCTTTAATTGCAAATGAAACCCAAGTTGTAAGTAAAGGCAATTCTATTTTTAAGGCTGAGATCGCTAGCACGTAGAAGAGCCACTTGCTTTTCTTCCCCAGGCAGTTGAACACAATTTATACTCTGCTTGCAAACAGTTATTTCAGAAACCCTCAATTTTTGGTAATGTGCATCAATTAACAGACTCCTGATATAATGAGAACAGCATTTGGAATTTGAATAAATCACTCTTTAGAGTATCATGGGCAAAGCTCTGCTGCAACGCCAAAGAGAAAAAAGCAACAAAACCTGAGCTCAGCCAGTATGCAGACTCCTAGCTCTTTGAATGAGAAGACAGACACCAAATCCAATACCTAGGTCTACATCAAGACTTTGCATCTAAGTAAATTAATTTTAATGTTTTTCATTTAATTTTTAATGCCACTTCTAATCTTCAAGACTTGACAACAAATAGTAAGTTGGTATCTCACCAAGTTGGTCACCGAAAAAGAGCTAACGAAAATTGCACATTCCCCTTCCAAAATTTAGGAAAAAAAAAAAAAAAAAGAGAAAGATATTTTATTCAGGCAAATAATTTCCTCTGCAGAGTTCTAGTGTACTACCCAGCAAGAAGGGATAGACGTAGATTAATTGCTAATGGCTTCCATACAACAATAACTTCAAAATTTACATTTCACAAAGTAGGAGATCTTAAATCTTGAAAAGCCTAACTCTTGCATCATAACGTTGTCTCTTGTGATGACAAGTCTGACAGGCCTCTTACATGTTTTTTTCAGCATTCTGTTGGAAAAGGCTGTAATTCCTGTATTTTTCCTGTCACTTTAGCAGTTTCGTATGTAATTATTTTCACAAGTTATTAAAAATTATCAGAAATTAAGGAAACTTGAGTTTCTGAATGCCAACCTGAAGTAGGTAGCTTGGTCTCTGGTATCCACTGAGCATTCAGTCAACATCCGCAAGAAATTTGTGGAGGACAAGAAACTCCTGATTTGACAAGAATACAAGTGAGAAAACTAAAATCTGCAGGACAAAGACTTCATCGAATGATTAAACCCAGGAGCGACACAAGTGAGAAGAATTAGGTGCTAATCTGCAGTAGCCTCACATGCTTCATTCTATTGTTCAGTCATGGGAAAACTTCTATATTCACTACATCATCAAAAAACATCATTACACTAAAAACACAAATTGTTGTTTCATGGTCACTTTTTGATTCCCTCTCTCTCTAGTATGGCATTTATCCAGTCTGAGCTCACAAAAATTATGCTGATTAGTTTGCAAATGAAGCGGACTAAGGTGTTTCCTGATAGAGATTCAAACAAGTTGCTACTCGGCCCATTTCAGATAATTTCTCAAAAGAATTGCTCTTGAACTCCTCTCTTGCTCCTGCTATAGGTATATTGTCCAAAAGTCTAATTCTTCCGACAGTTAGGAACTTGACTTCCAATCTAAATTTATTCACTGCCAGTTCATGCCCGTTACTTCATGCCAACATCTATTTTGCAAAACTTTCCCTGGAGTTTGGTCTTGAGGCATATTTCTAAGGTACCACATCCGTTCTCAGGCTTTGCTTTCCTGAGCCAAAGAAATCTTCCTCAGAATATGTATCGTCTGTTCCCTGACAAGCCCTGCAATTCCTCCTGCACCCGTTCCAGCCCAAAGAGGCTGTGCATATCTGCACCCCTAAGGGTTATCCAGAGCCTGGAGCAATGGCCCTCGGAGCCACTTGCCCTCGGCCAGGGTGAGAGGAGCAGCAGCAGCAGAGCAATGCCAGCCTGCAGGGTGCTTGGGCAGCACATGGGCAAGTGTCCCACACCGGGGAGCCCAGAGCTCTGCACCCCCAGCCGGGCACAGCCCCAGGGCTCCCATCAGCAGGCACTCTGTGCTGTCAGAGCATCCCACCCACACGAACCATCCAGCCAGCACCAGCTGGGCATGGAGCCAGACTGCTTCCAGCAGGGCTGACACCAGGCATAAAGATAAATCACTCACATCTGACTGGTTCACTTAGCTCAAACCTGCCAGAACCACAGCGGGCAAATCCTGCCAGAGCCAAGCCGGAGCCATGCAGTGCCAAACCAGATATCTCTGACAGCGTGACCCCCACTCACCTGCAGCTGAGGTTATGCACCCACAAATAAGAGAGGGTCAGCTGCCTGTCCCTCCTGAAACACCTCTGTACACATTTTTTTGTCCTATTATTTGGAAGACAGAAAATGCCTCATTCTAGTGTAACAGTACTTTTCCTAACACTGCAATCCAATTCTGCTAGACCCTGAAAGTCTAATATGGTTATTTCAGTTATGTTCTGATACTCTATGCATCACTGTCTGCCCTTTGCTCTTTCACAAATACAGATGATACATTACACAGCCTGCATGCCAGGCTGAAATCCTTCAGCAGCTGTCCCCATGGACAACAATGCCATAACTCATCAAGGTCTTGAAACTGTGGTGAGTACCTCTGTGTCCCTCTGGCAACACCCATCTAGTGTGATATTTGCCTTCTGTACCTTTCAGTCCAGGAGAGGAGTCATCCTCTCAGTCCCATCGTGTCCCATAAAACACAGGAACTCATGAGAGCCAAAAGGAAGAAGTTGAGATTAGCTACATGCCACATGTACTTCCTGACCTTAAGTGAAGTCACAAATAGAGTCTGCTACACTCCAGGGACAGGTCAGTAAACTAGCCTGGATATAGGAAGGAGACAGCACTCCGCTGATGCAGAAGAGAACAGGGTAAATAGGAGAAGAATGCAGAAAGGAAACGGGACAAGTGGGACTCGTTACAGACAAATAATGGGGAAAAATGAGGGGGAGGAAAGCAATAGAAGAATATTTAAAAAAACCTATGGCAAGTAAGGATGGGGACCATTCCCATTCTGCCTGCCACTCATCCCTATCCCAGTCTCCCTCTCCTGGTCTTTTGGGACAGCGGTCAACAAAAGCCATGTTGTGAAACAGGTCTAGAACACAAACTTGCCCTCAAAACCAAGACTTCTGTCCAAAAAAAAGGGACATGTACTTCTGAATTCACTTCACAGCCAAAAATCATCCAAGAAAATTTTTAAAAGAGTTACTATGTAAATTGAGAATTTATTCCTTAATGCAGTGAGCAAAATGGCCTTGTGACTAAAACACAACTCAGTTCCCAGTTCTGCCAACGAATCCTCTGCAACTTTGTCACTCGCCTCTGTGCCTCAGTTCATCATCTGCACACCACAAGATTTGCAAGAATCCATCCAAGACTGTTTGAGACATTCCCGCTCTAATAATGGCAGCCAGAAACAATGACACCAAGCCTTCAAACGGAAGAAGGAAAAATTCTAGGAACAGGAAAAGTCCAACTGCCAAGCACACAGAAGAGAGAGATTTTTAATTTTGTTGGGCAGGAAAACCAAGACTGTGCTGAGGAAAGGGAGGAAAGAGAAGACAGAAGACTGAACAAATCAGAAGTGCTGAGTGTTCAATCATAGTAGGGAACACTCTAAAGAGGAATGAGAGCCGCATGCCCTGCAAAAGCAGTGCACACATTTGGGAACAAGATTTTCCAGATCAGGACCCTTGGCTCTCTTATTGCATTGCTGGCTGAGAGGAATTTGCTAGTGTCAGCTGAGATACCAGACATGCAAGTTGGACTAACGTATAACAACAACAAGGTTCAATAACAGAGTGGTTGCCAGTGGGGTGGATAACACGGGAACATGGGAAACACCGGAGGCCATTTTCAAAACAGAGGCAGCTATTTTCACTCACTTGAAAAACAAGTTATTTTTTCTCCAAATTACTATCTGCTAATAGCATAGACTGTGAACCAATTAACAGATAGCAGAGACAGTGGGACATATCTCTTTAGTGTCAATTCCTACGGTTCCCTTTGTTTCAGATTCGGTTTACACTAGTTAACTCTTGCAAGTGACACCACCAAACATGTTGTGCTAACAACAACACCGGGCATGTGACCCATCAAAGGGCTGGTGACAGACACACGAGCCCATAATAACTGCTGAGAACCTGAAAAAAAGGGAAATATGAGGAACATGTATCTTGTAGTAGTGTACATGAGACCCATGCAATGGTAGGAGTCTATAAGCATAGACTGGAGACAGTGGAATTAAGTCTAGTGCATTTTTTCCCTCCTGTCGGGGTACCTGTGCAGGACTAGAGTGCAAATCCTCTGGGGGTATCCAGGAATTGATTTGTGAAATGAGATGTAAGTGCCTTACTGGAGGTTTTTACCTGCCTGACTTTCTCTGTCACAAACAAGTTGAGTGCAGACAAGAGGCTGTCTCTGGGCGTCAAGGCCAATCTTTTCATTCTTTCCTACTGCTGACATTTATCCCCTTGCACAAAAGATGCAAACATCTTCCTGAATATAGCGTAACACTAAGTTCTGATTGCTCTGCAATCAAATTCACTTTAAAACTGTATTTTAGCTATACATGAGAATAAGACCGTACGTGAAAACTCTCATAGAACTGCAGTTTCCGCCACTTCCAACCTCTTCTCCATGGAAATCCTCATTCCTCTCCTTTTGTATTCTTCTGTTCATGCTTTTAATGTTACTCTTCCCTTCAACAAGATTATCAGCATCTTTTTCCAAGGCAAGATAAATGAGTATGATTGCTCTGTCCTAGACAAGGTCCACCAGCAATTGCACTATCTTTTTAATCAAAATCACCAGTCAACCAAAATGTGTTTCCAATGAAATTGCACTTTTCTTTGATAAACCACTTTCTATTATTTTTATCAAGGTTTTTCCAGCTGCTGATTTTGGCTGATATGTTTGTAATTGACAACTTGACACAAGTCAGTACCTTTTCCGAATATTAATGACACAGTCTACTCCCTAATCTTTAGAAACGTAATGCTAAAAGCATTATTTTTCCCCTCTCAGAACTCAGAGAGACGGTGTCGAGACTTTTAGACCTGATTTTCAGCTGCAGCAATATTAAAACTAAAGGAGCTTTGCTTAGCCTCACCTTGAGGTGGGCAAATCACACACCAGTATAGTCATGAGAAGATAACACTGGACAGTTTTGGCCAGCAGGATCAAGCTCCCAAAGATTACTAACTCACATTTTCCATATTTACCATCAGGTTACATCAATATTCTCTTTCAAGACACAAGAGAAATTGCTTTTTTCTCTAGTTCCTTGCCTCTTTGGCAGGTGAGATCACTCCTTACATGGGCAGAATTCCTGGGGTCAATGGAAGATTTTACAGAGCGTGTGAAACCAGGCACCACTAAAGACAAAATATCGATATGAGTGGTATTTCTTTATTACCCATTCCCAGTTCCCATTTATCAGAGGACTGGTTATCTCTCCTCCTGTCCTCACTGCAATATACTTTCAGCTGTGTATTGTAAACAAGCAGCCAGGGCTTTTTTTTAGCTGTGTAATTAGAAGCCATTGTTTCTCTGTTTAATTTCTCTTTCTGTAACATAGCTCCCAGTCATTACCAGACGGAAGCTGTTGCTCTTATTACTGACCCTGCTGTCTAGATACCTACTCACACTTATTATCCACTCCTGTTTTCTCAAATAAGAACCTTAATGAGGACAAGAATAGTCATTATCCCTACAACTGGGTATTAACTATTTCAAATTTAAAATTCAAATTGTAAGCAGTGAGCGAGCATAGGTTCAGAATCTTTTTTAAAAATACCTCCTTTATGACCCGTTGAAATAATTCAGTAGTAATGATATTTTTGCAGTCACTAGAATGCTGATGTTTCATAACCTCTGACTTACTTATTGCAGGTTTATTTCCTTGGGTTATCTCCAAAAGGGCTTTTGGCTGTTCAACAAAATAAAAAGTTGTTGTTTAAAAAAAAAACCAAGAGAAATTAATCCTGGTTTAGCACTAGAAATGTGTTCACAACTTTTTTTTTAAAGGTTGTTATTCCCCTCGACTAAATATCACTATAATTATATAAAAACTGTATATTTTTTTTCTCCTGTAAGCATCTCTTAATTATAAAGATTTCATTATCTTCTGTCTTTCACTGTCATGGGGATACAGACAACTTCAAACAAACGAAAAAAGAGTCCCCTCACTACTTTCAGTGTTCATGACTTCCATCCCAGTTGTCCCTGCTGTGTCAGCCAGAAGAAATGCATCACTTCTCTCCATCCACCAGCACCATCCATCAGTGCCCTCTCTTGATGCTTGCTTTGTTTGCCTGTCCCTTCGGTAAACTTTGCACTTCAGCATTTTACCTTCTGAAGGAGGCTCTGAAGAGCTTGTACTGAGCCAGCCTACCAGGCACCACGGCAGGAGGGCAGGTAAGAGCAGCCCCACACTGGGATGTCCTGGGAGGCAAGGCCAGCCCAGTAGCTACACACACACCTGGATGCACAAAGGCATCTGATCTTCCAGAGAAAAAAATGCTTTATTTAGTGTGTTCATAGTCTGGACGAGTATGCTGGGCCAGCAGTATTAATACTGGATAAATCTAGAGACGAGATTGAATATTTTTCTTCAGTTTTTAAATCAGATATTCCTGGCAAGGAAAGCCTTCACCATTTGCTGATCTTTTATACAGAGTATAACAGTAACATGTTCAAATAACCCAGTTACGTTTGTTACAGGTTTTAGAGAGCAAATGCTAACAAGCACCATTTTCTGCTTTTCACACAGCCCTCCAGTATTGGCCTGGGGAACTGAAGAGATAATTGGATTTATTGTCCACCAGAGCCCACATTGAGAAGGTTACAATTAGTTACGAAGATGCAAATGTCTAAACCAGAGTATCATCTTGCACAGGCCCCTGTACAAGAGAGTGAACTGTCCTGAAGACAGCTCATTTAAAACTTGTTCACATTAGCAACACAGATGAAAAGTCCAGACAAAACTGTCCATGATACCTGGGATATTATCCCATAAAATTTGCCTCCCCATTTGTAGAAACTGCACCATTTATTTTGGCTACAAGTCACAATTCATTGGAATTACCATTTCGACACACCATTAAATTCTCCTTTCCTGCCCTTAGTTAACCTAAATTGTTCAAATTCTCCTCTATTTTTTCTTCAACAGCAAAGGTATTTGCTAGAGTCAAGCCAGGACATGGCACAAATACTTACGAAAAAATGTATTAGCTTAAACAGGTACATCTATAGATTCACTTGTTTTTGCCAAAACAATTTGTACCATTCATTCCAATTCCTAACCTGGACAGCTCTCTGCTGACTCAGAAGCTTGCATCTGCACTGCCTTTCCAACTGATCCCATGCTGAAAATATATCTGTCCTGTATCAAAAACAAACAAACAAAAGCTGCAAAACAATCAACCCCCCTAATTTTATTGAAATTTCTCCACCGAGCTACCCTTGCATCAGCCAGGAACAGTTCTTCTTTGAGAATTAGAAAGTAAATTCCTATCTCTGTAACGTTGCAAAGATGCCCTCAGCTCCATGCGAAACAAGTCAGTAATGATCCAGGAATTTAAAGCAGATTAAGGCTGGCTCTGACAACAAGGCTATAATCAAGGAAGATGAGAGATCTGATGACTCAGCAAATTTAATTTCTATAAGGATTTGATTTCATTGACTATATTTACATCAACAGAGGGGAAAATCTCAGAAGTCATAACAGGGATTAGTGCAGTCTAATGAGGTACACAACAGAGGGGAAATCAAGTCAACAACTTACTTTCTATTTCCCTTATTTTAACCGGTTAATGCATTAATCAGCAAGTCAACAGCATTCTTGGCGAAAACCTCTGGGGTTGAACATTTTGCACTGGGTGCACAGCAAGTCCCGCAATGTGGCACAGCAAGTCCTGCAATGCAGAAATGCAGGGCTTCGGGGCCCTGCTATCCCCACACCTCCAGCAGCTGGCTCAGAGTGTGAGAAACCAGGCTTCTCCCTCCTCCCAGGACAGGCAGCACCCACCAGGTAGGCAGAGAGCACCTGCAGCCATCCCACAGCCCAGGCAGTGAAGAAAGTTAATTTACAGCTTTATTCAGTACCAGAGGTGGCAGAAGGGCAGAAGTGAGATGAAAAGAAAACAAAAAACTCAGGCTTTCTTGTCATTTCTTTTCAGTATGTCAAGTAAAAGTGCAAGTTCTTTAGCAAAAGAAACCCCTGATTAAAAACACTCCAGTAAGAGTAGCCAGTACTGAAATTAAAAACCTTAGCCGGGAGAGCCTAGGACTTGTGAAAGGCTCCAGCCCAGAAATCTAATCTCTTGCTCTAACGTGCCCCAACTGAGTCATAGTCATGCTTCAAAAGGCAGAATCAGAACAATCCCTCTTCCCCAGCGCTCCATGCATGATGGTGGGGATGTATCACATTCCTGCAATATACAGCCTCTGGTCTTGTCCCAGCCCTCGGGTCCTGCAGCATTAGCAGCATTCTCAGAGGACCCAGACTCAGTGTGACAGCTTGCAGGCAGCCCTGTTGCCTAGATATGGCATCCCCTCCTTCTTATAGCCTAAATAATTTCATTCTATGCCCTATCTGCCCACAGTAATTCCAGGGGAACGATAAACCCTCATAGCCCATCTCCAGACTAGCCTTTAATTACGCAGTCACAATCCCTGCAAGGCTCTGCTCTTTAGTGCTGTTATAGAAGTTTCGAATCCCTTTTTCCTTCCAAGTACACTCATCAAGGCATGGAAAGAATAAAGCAGAACAAGTTCAAATTAAAGCTTGGGGGATTTTTGACCCGACCAAACAGCAGACCCGCTTTGAGCTGCTGGGGCTCTTTCCTCCTGTCTCCTTTGATGAAATGGAGATCCACATGCGGAGATTGGCCAAGGAAGCACCCAGCGACCTGCTGGTGCAAAATGGTCTGAAGACTGGGTGCATCTAAGAGGCAGGGGTTGCGTACACATAATCTCTTCATCATCAGTTGCTAAGTGGCCTATTCTGAATACCAATCAATGGAAAATAGGGGACAAAGTTATTTATATGGGCTTTCTCAGGTATCAAACCAAGAAGCTATAGGTTCAGCACACATTGGGACTTCTGACCTACCAGGCATCCATCAATCACAGCTTCCCCCCAGGAAGTCCACTTCCCTCAGCTCATCCCCAAAGAGCCGTTCCCTGTGCACAACATCAGCCACTCCTGGTAGGACTGCAGTGCTGTTAGCAGGCCGTTTGAGAGACGCAACCACTGTCCGAGCAATCACCACTCACTGTTCAGTCCCCCACCCCTCCCATCCTGGCTGCGTAATTAAAAATCTGTCACCTCTCTGACTTGGCCAGCAACTGGCAGCTCTCTCAGGATAGTGCTCAGCAGACACAGGGCTTTAACAGATGGCAAGACAATGACGCAGTTCAACATCTAAATGTGATGCCACAAGATCAGAGCAGTGCAGATTTGGTAACAAACTCAATGGAAAACATTACAACTGTGGAATCAATAAGGCATCGCTGAAAAAATAAATTAAACGTATCCTCACAGGGTGGGGAGTGGGTGTAGTTTGTTGAAGGACAAAAATAACAGGCTTACTTCTCCAGAACATTGCAGTTCCTGTAGGACTACTTCACATGTTTCCCATTTCCCTGCTAATGATGCTGCAAAGCAATATTAATCAGTAAATAGCTCTGCATACGACATACCTAGCAGTGAGAATTAAAAGATGTAGTAGATAGATTTCATTCAAGGAGTTATGCTTCACATACCATCAGCTGTTTCTTGTAGAGGTAACGTACCGCAGCTAAAAATGAGGACTAAAACTGTCTTAAACACGCTCTGATTTTGCACCTTGCTGCTTTGCTAAAAGTGAAAGCAGGCATGAAAAGATTAAGTAATTGGATCATCTATCACTATCAATATCCAGAGAAGACAGGCTGAAACAAAAGACTAGGGAACTTCTGAGATCAAATCAGGATAACTCAAAATAAAAGCTCAAAAATTAATTTGAAAAATGATGTCAAGATTTCTTCTCTTATTTATGAGTTTGTTAACTCAAAAGTGTTTAAAATACCAGCATATCACAAACACTGCGCTTCCTTCATATCAACCTACATGAAATTATGCCTTTGGTTCTTGAATTTTTTGATAACCAACCAGTATACCACACGATGGACAAGTACCTAAACACAACGTGAGGGATTCCCATAGAAAACACTAAAAGTGCGTTACGTATTTCAGCATTTACAGCATTTATCACCTCTCCTCTCTGCCTGGAATGAGAGGCAAAGAGCACCACAGTGATTATTTCACATCCAGCTCTGGTGTTTGTTCTGCTGTCTGTCACCATCTGAGAGTGGCACTAAATCATCCAGATCACGCAACAGCAGTAAGAAAGTTATCATGTAGGATTTATTTACCTATGCTCCCATAAAATCTTCTGGGCTATACATGAGGTAACTGAGAAAGATGGCAAATGCAGAGACACAGACAAGTAGAGCACTGTGTCCTTGTCCCAAGGGAAAGCCACGTCATGCTATTTTAGGTCACTTTCGTTTATTCAGGAAGTTAATATGTTTCCTTGGAACAAAAAATTCAGGTCGAGAGCCATGGACTTGGATTTCACTTGAACTCATTTCACTTGAACGGAGCTTTCAAAATGCAGCTGAAGTACTGATCCCGTGTTACTCTTTCCCAAGACTGTTTGTCACAACAGCACCTATGGACTAGGAAAGGATCAGACTCCACCATGCAAGGAGACAGAGGGCAGGTATGGAGGGACATGCTGGGGAAACTATGGAGGAC
The DNA here is from genome assembly GCA_013398855.1 of Mohoua ochrocephala. Classification (NCBI taxonomy): domain Eukaryota; kingdom Metazoa; phylum Chordata; class Aves; order Passeriformes; family Acanthizidae; genus Mohoua; species Mohoua ochrocephala. Next base: position 95,052 of record VZTA01002439.1, on the reverse strand, counting down.
AGGGGTGATGGATGGAGCAAACAGCTGCAGGGCAGCAGAAAGGACAAGGGAAACTTCCTATTTATTGAAAACTGTTGCTCAAGCTGTTACACAACTTGCACAAAAGCTGTTGCAGACAAAGTCTCCCTTGAATGAAGGATGGCCTCAGATCCAGTTTGCTTCTTTCTAGCCCAAGGCACAACTCATTCAACACAGACTGGATGTTATCCTTGTGAAATATTTAGCTCTAATTTTAAGACAGAAAAATAGCAGCAACAAGGAACCCCCATTACACAGAAACCTTGCAGCTAAAGGTATCAAACAGCATTTCCTCCCCACTCTTTCACACAGGCCCACTGTCTCCACCCAAGATTACTGCTGATCTTCTGGATCCTGAAATTAGTTTCTCAAAACTGATGGTGTCCCTAAAGTACTTTAGGGCCATGCACTCTGAAGGATTTGTCTCTTAACTGATCTCCCTGCCCACATGTGTTCTATGCTCCCAGGGCACCGGGGTAACATCAAAAAGCTCAGAGACTGAGGCAGGTGAAATAATCTCACTGAAGACCCAGACAGAACAGATTACAAAAGATTAGAGAGTTAAAAAAAGTATTTAGGTCTGTTTTGACAGAACTTCTTCCACTCTCCCATCACAAAAAAATCTAGGACAGTTGATGCCGTAACTTTCCAAGTTTATCAGGTATTGACTTTTACTTTCTGGAGCTCTACATCCCTTCATCCACCCACACTATCCACAGAACTAATATTTGTTCTGCAAACTCTAAATCCATAGAATATAAGTTTTTTCAGGGCACTATTCTCTATGTATCATAAAGGTATTTTCTATCCTCTCCCCAGCAGAAGCCTTAGAATACTATAGAGGAAAAACTGCAGAAAAAAATAAATGTGCACGTGATTGAAAAAAAAAGGAATAGAGTTCTTTGTTAAGTCCCAAATTCAGCAATGCACCTATGTTATGTGCCTAACTTCAGGAAGGGAGAAGGACTTGAGCAGCAATTTCAAGTCTTCGATGAATTGAGTCCTACACACAGGGATTTCTTCCCTTTTCCTTTCAGAGATGTGACTTTTCTGAAGTTCCATGAGCATCTTTTAGTATTCAGCAGAAAAGATTCAGATCACAAAGCAAGCTGAAATAACATCAGTAAGTTAAAACTTTTGATAATGTTTACCTCTGTTTAATTTTCAATGTACTCAGAATGCCAAATCCTTCTCGCTTTTCATATGCAATTAATCCTACCAAAATCCTTTGGGACTACCTCTGAAAGTAAAATGAGCAGGATTTAGTTTTTAATCCAACACCAACAGGAAAGGAAAATATGATACAGTGTTTTATCCCCAGCAAAGAACCCTGGCACTAAACCTCCTGAGTGAGTAAAGCGTCAGTGTGTATTCAGCAGCTAATCTGGCAACAGAGCAATTTTCTGTTTGTAATTTCTGTTTTTGCCCAAATGACTGTATAGAGACAGATGGTCACACCAAAGGAGGAGAGTTCTGGAAAGAAAGCTCCCTCCCTGAGGAATACTTCACAAGATCAGTCTGGGGACTGCCAAAGTAAGATCTTTTGCCAGGCAGCTGAATCACAGCACACTAAACACCTTCAGGTTCTGGCCTCTGTATCACATTCTTACCTCCTAATAAATATAGCGCTGAGGGGAAAAGAGCAAAAAGACATTTCTGTGACTGGATAGGGCTTTGAATGCTAATGACTGGATGTTGAGATTCATTTCAAGTTTTTATCATCCAAGGAAAGCTTTTCTGACTGCATTTTCTCCATGCGGAGGAGTATGCCCTAGGTTACTGATTATCTGGGATGTCATCATCAAGTTTTCAAGAAAGATACTTGTTTCTTTCGGGCTGCAATGGCTCAAGCAAATAAAGTTTCTAAAACACAGGTCATACAAATCTAATTTCAGCCAAGGGTTTTAATCTCCCTCATAGTTTTCCACTGTGTTCTGACACCAATTAACAGGGCCTTCCTTCTTTAAAACAAATGAAAAAATGAGGAATTTTAAGAATTATGTATGAAAATACGTGCAATAGTATTGCAACCCATATATTTTTTATTTGAATGCTGAATTTTCCTTTCCTCTGAATTTTCAATATGCAAAAAAAATTTTTGATCAACAATTAATTCCGTTTGAAAACCTTCAGGGTTGTCAGGTAGTAGGAGTGATTTTTCAACAGCGAGATGAAATCAAATGCTACCGCGATCAACCAGGTGAAGAGTTGACAGTTTTGATTTTGATTAACTCAAGTTTCAGAATTAGAAATGGGTTTAGAATAGTGAAAGTCTTCTCACCTTTTCTTACTTTACCTGTTTTGCTTGTCTGCAGACTGAGTAAGACATCGCTTCTTTCAGGCATTCAAACTTGGCTGAGATACATTGTTCATAAGCTTGAGGGCTAAGGAAAAAAAGGTTTTAATTTACATTTTAAAATACCGGATGTCGTTTCATCCTACAAATCATAAAATCTGCAAGCTTAGAATCACAAACTATCTGTGCTATATCCTCAGTGGATAGCTTGGGAACATTTCAGCTCTTTTGTCCTGTGTCCCTAGTGATAATAAAGTTTCCAGTGCTAAATTTGGTTGCTTACTAGACTTCCACTGCTCTGTTAGGATTTCCAAATTACATAAGCAGAGAGAGTTTCTGAACCGTGGCTTCAGGGGAAAATCACAGCTACAAAGTGTTACTAGATTTAAGAACTAAAGAATTGCCGGCTACTTAACCTCAGCAGAAGAAGCAGAAATAAGTAAGATGTCCAACACCCTTGGCAATCACCTGATAAAACAACAGTCAACTTCTTATTTGCATGGGAGCTGCTTTATTCCCAGTCAGGTGTTTGGGGTCAGACCAACTGAGTCAGTCATTACTTAATAGCACAGAGTTGAACCGGTATCATACTGGTTTCTATTGGGTACATACATGAACAATTCCCTCTGACTTCCAAATCTACCAGAAAACTGTCTCATGACTGAATCTGGCCCTAAAGGCCTTAGTCAGTGTCAAAAACCTATCCACAAAAAGTAATGGAAAGGATGAATGAAAGGAACTCCGTTTGAAAGGAACTCTGTTTGTTTCAGAGCTGGGAAAGTAAGATTAAAATGACATAAAAAATGTCCCCTAGAATTCTAAGATGAAATTAATTGCTGCAGTAAGTCTCACTTCAGTGCCTTACTATGCATGGAAAAATTGGAAGAGACAGAATGTACTCCTCGTGATCAGGTAGACCATTTTAGAGAGGACTCAGAAAAGCTGAGCAACTTGAGTAAAATTACCAAGGGAAACAGAGCCAGGAATAAAACTCAGGTCTGCTGACTTGTAGCTGTCTACTCACCACTTAGCTATTGCATGTAATGTGTGGGAAGAGAAATGGCATATTGCATTTAGGATGTCAGAATGTACTCCTACAAAGGTAAATGATTCATAATACTCCATACGAGCGAACACTTCCCCGCATCTACGATCAACTATGTTTAAACATTTAAGACAACGGCACCACTCACTTCCAAGTCACAGTTCTCAAGAATGAAGAACATTCAAGGTGATTTTCTCTGCTTGCTAAGAGTAGCTGATGCCCATCTGTTGAGATCTGTGTTGACAGAATTTAATTCCTTTGCAGGTTTTTTTTTGCGTTTATCTTTTTCATAATGCTATATCTCACTTCTCGTAAAAGCACAGCCCTAATCATGATGCATTCGGGTAGTCATGGACTTGTCTGTTCGCTAAAAATTTAGGAAGAGAAAATGTAGTGAATGAACTGGCAAATTCTAAATCTAAATAAATGTGAACAGTGAAGGCTATTTTCTTTCTGCAAAGCAGGCAGGAAAAAGCTAGGGATATTGAAAAACACAGTTAGAAAAGAAACAAAGAAAAAAGGAGAAACAGTGCAGACATCAAGGGTACACCCATCCATATGTTGAATACTGCAGGAATTTGTCATCGTTTCATCCCACAAACCAGACAAGAAGAACAGATGTAAGAAGGAGCAACAAAGATGCTCAGAGGCCTTCCTACAGAACAGGGTAAGAGATCAGGACTCTTTGATTTAGAAAATAGGTAACTAGAGGTTCACAACACTGCAAGCACTACAAAGAGAATTAGTAATTCTGCTTCTTTGCAATACCAGAACTACAGAAAAACCCATAGTGTCAAATCCAAATAACAAAGAAGTTCTTCCTCACAACAATCAATTAAACAGAAGTATTCATCACAGGATCACTGAGAAATGAAAGTATAGGGGGGATCAAAATTAGACTTGATACAGTCATAGAAGACTGGCTCACCAGAACTTTCCAAAGAAAGCCCTAAACTACCGACTGTTCGAATTTAGGAAGATACGCCATGGAAAAGGGCACTCAGATGATGCTTTGTGATCCTTCTCTGACAGGTTCTGCTATACTGGCCATCACAGGCAGTAGTACAAGGTTAAAGGGACTTTAGATATAAACCAGCATAAAGGTTCCTCTATTTTCGGTCTAAAGGCTTTAAGATTTTTTTAAAGACATTTCCAGAATTGGAATTGACAGGATTGTCATGAAAAGTGAAAAACTATTAACAGATTTTGGACAAGCAGATGAAACTCATGTAGCGAAGTAGATTTAAATGACTGCCAAAAAACCTACACAGTCTGGCAGAATTAGTTTAACAAAAGTTGGCATATCCTTAGAAAACTGGGAGAATACCTGGTCCTTATATGACCAGGTTCATGTAGATCATTACACATGATACAATAAGAAAATAAATTGAACTGTGTGCAGACTATAATGACCACTAGAAAAGCTTCCAATATTGTTAATTCCTTTTTCTATCAACACAGGAAGCAGATAAATTTGTTACTAGAGGCCTACAGGTCTTTACCCTGCTCAACCACCTTTAGTTGGACCTAAGAATGCCTTCTGTGTTCACGGCTGGATGTTTTAAAGCAGAACCTGAGTTCTGAATATCTGCTGGAGACATGCTTCAAGAGCCAGTAAAAGCAATTTTCAGAGAGCCGTCTCCTTTCTCTTCAAAACAATTGAACCCACAGAAGCTGTGAAAAGTGAAGAATGCTTCCTGTCACCTTTCATCACAGCTTTCTGACAGCATCAGTAACAAAATCTGGCACACAATCTCCTCCCAAGTCAATACCAGACTTGGAAGTAGACATCCATGGAGAAAAAGCACAAGTTCTTTAAATGCAGCATCACAGTATTCCCCAGATATCCTGGGGATAATCTATATGAGGCATCCCAAGCAGTAGCAAGGCTATGCCCTAAAGAAATCTGGATTAAAGCATGCTTTGTGCATAGAACATTCGAAATGTATTCCTAGCTCAAGGTTAAATACTGTTTCTTTCTAAATATCACCCACGAATTAGGATCACGTTATGATATCTGTATCTTCTATTTCAAAAGAAAGATTTTCCCCAGAGATCCCCAGAAGCTGGATACAGCTAATCAAATTAACCTCGAATGACTTTCCATCTGTGCCCAGCACAACTAACCAAACAGAGGAGGCAGGAGCAGCCTGGGAGAGCAGCCTAGCTGGTTCTTTTTGATTTCCAAACACATCAACAGTTTGTTTGGCTTGTTAGAAGAAAAAAAAGCTGTCTGTACAGCCAATCCTGAAGACTGCTAGGTTCAGGTCTGCCACCTTTATGTATCAAGCTAAACCTGGCCTGTACCACTCTGTCCCCAGGTTTTGTGTCAGGAAGTACAAAAAGCTGGGAAACACGGGGATTTGAAATGCAATCTCAATTTGCCCAGTGCTGGGAATGGCGGGCAATGGTCATATGAGAAAACTATTTGGTTATTTCACTGCTCACCACAAGCAGTTCTGCAGAGTCAATTTCTGCAGCGAAGTTAAATGAAAACACTTCCTTCTTCTAGAGCTTGTGTAAACAGAGGTACTGTAACCAACCTCACCTCAGCACAAGGGAGAATTTCTGGCAGCTTTTCATTTTATCAAGTAATAAGAAATCTTTCAAATTCTCTACTCAGAAATCACTTCAGTCAAGTTGATTACCAAAGCAATTCTCTTCATTTGCAAGTTTAGTGCAGAGTAGAGCCTAAAGAAAACAGCTCAAATACCTGCAAACAAGATTTTTTTTTTCAATTATGAGGAGACGTCTGCCTTGATTCCCAGTGATAATTTGTGGATGCACAATTTTGTTGCCTTATAAATAACACATCTATTTCCATTCAGGGGTCTGCTCCCCACACTGAAACAATGTCACTAATAAATCTCACAGCTTGTAGAGCTAGAGCTGACATCCTCCCTTATTCAGTATATACCTTTATTGCCATACATATGTGTAAGACAAAATGTTATCCAAGTACTTTTTAAAGGTGAAGAAACAGCTGTTTAAGAAACGAGACTGGCTTCACCAAAATAAATATAATATGAAAAATCTAAGGAGGGGAGGGAGAGGGAAGAGGACAACACACAAAAAAACCCCAAACCAGCAAACAGTGTCTTCCAACGCAGCTACCTCCACAAATCCTTATTCCTCCCTCTGTTCCTACCCAATCTCGAGTAATGCTGCTTGTTAAACATGAATAAAACAAAATAAATTTCTCTGCATATGGTCTCTTTGGCATCTAAAAATAGACAGACAGCCAACAAGAAGGCCTAAACAATTTTATCAGTGGTTGATTTATTTTGGCTTTCTGCTCTCCTCTCTCTGGTTGCAATTCAGTGCAACCCATAAATAATAAATAAGTTAGGCTGGTAAAGGAGATTGAATTTTTGAGGCCAAAACAATAATTGAGGAATTGAACAGCCTGGAGGTTGAAATAGCTTCTCCTGGGATATAAGCCTTTGGACCTATTAGCAGCTGTCTATTGCTTTTCCAGCCATGGACACCTATGACCACATCAACATATGGAACTGATTTACGTTTCTTTGTGTCGCACGCAGACAGATCTCGTACGTGTGCTGGGCTCCACCGTGCTGTTACTCTGAAGTAAGAATATCTCAGGAAAACTTCTGACTAGAAAATCTCAAAACTATGGGAAGGCCCAATTTCCTATGGAGAAAGTCTGCACCCTATAATCTGCTCGGCACAATTTAACTGTACAGAAGGCTGTATTTCACACTTTTTCCAGCACTTGGAAAGGAAAGACTGAAAGTGAAGCCTGAAAGAAGGAATTTGCATTTTTTCTTAAAAGCAAAACAAACAAGCAAAACCAAAACCCCACCATCACCCACCATTTTTCCAGTCATTTCTTCAGGATCAAACTTTGAGAAGAAAACCTCCATAGACAACCAAAGTAAGAAGCATAGATTGCAAAACCAACCCCTGACCAAAGGCAAAAAAAAAGTATCTTGAGGCCTTACTCTGCATGAAGACATGGAACAGGACAGACCTGTGGGGGATGCCCGAGCTCTCCGTGAGGCACTGGGGCCATTCTGGGGCAGCCTTGAGGGCTTTTACCTCGGGACCGCACGCTGCGGGCCAGGGTCTTGCCGGGAGCTGCCCCATCGCTGCTCCTCCACCCGTGCGGACCCACGTCTGAATCACAACTCAAAGTGCAGAAATAGACACCACTTTCCCTCCCTCATGAAATCGGCATCCCACAGAACCTACGCAAATGCTGTTTCTAAGGATGGCGTCACTCAGAGTGGGCCATGAGCTTCCCAGGAGTGATGGTTCCCCACACACCTTCCCTGAGCAGCCAGAGTTTGAACGGTTACAGTGACAGTCACACACCGAAAGAGAGTGACACTTGATGAAACACATAAAGGGCACTCTGGGGGACTCAGGGCAGGGTTGGAACCCCTGCTCAGGGCCCTGGGCACAAGGAACTGAGGCCGGAAGTGAGGGAGCAGCCAAAACATGTTAGCATGAAATTAAACTCCTCCTCAAAGAAAAACCATCATTTAACTTGAAATCACTAAGAGATGGATTAAAAATGGAAAAGAGGAAATATGAGGAAAAGACACTTACTAAATCACTATTAAAATCCACATTTCCAACTTTTGTAGTCTGAAAAAAAACCCAAACAACTATACATCTGGTTTTGTTTCGTAAGAAAAGATGACAGCAACTGAAACTAAAAAGCATTTGTTAAAAATTGGTTTTGACGATCACATTTATTCTGATTGAGCCCATCAGAGTTTGTTTTGAGGAAAGGCTCCTGATGGCATAAAGTACAAACACAAAATGGCAATAGTTTGTTAGATCTGGTAAATGCCAAGAAGACAGACTGTGCAATGGAATTCAGCACTACCAGTTATTCATAAATAATTCTTCTGATTAAATATTCACACATCATCATCATCATCATCATTTGTCTTGTAAGTCTGTTCTCGCAGGCACCTTGTGCTCTGCTCCTACTAAATCTCGGCACAGACAGGACCGGTGATTTGGATGTATGACACTAAACCAGGATCTCTTCTGAATAACAATGTGCTGCTCATAAAATACCATCTCTCCAACTTGCTCTTGGGGGAACGATGGCAGGTCCTGCCTCCCCAAGGACTGGGCACAGCTCAGCGCCACACACAGGAGGCAGATGAGGGCTCCCCATTTGCCTATCCTCAAACTCCTCTGGCAAGCCACTATCTGATCTAGAGCTGTTCAAGTGGAAAGAGGAATGCGTTTCCTTCCTCATATTTGGCAGTATTTCTCCATGACCACCAGGATACTGCTCAGTTGCACATTTTCTCTCTAAGTCTTGTAAACAAAATGCAAAATCTAAAGCAATTTTCATCTTAAGCAAGCAAAGAAAATAGATCTTCACCAAAATGTCTTGAATAATAACAATTTCTATTAGAAATGTGGTTGCACAGCCAGCCTCCTAAAAGAAAGAACCACCACTCCTCTGCAGCTCAGCAGGTCCCCATGAAGGTCTCTGCATGCAGTGGGTTATGCAGAGATGTGCAGAATGATCACCAGCCCCACGTTGTTCCTCAGCTGCAGCTCTTTCCCCCTCACCTTGTGATCCAGTTGACAGACAAGAGAACATGACACCACAGCAATTAAATTTAAAAAAAAAAAAAAAATCACAAGGGCACCCTCTAAACAGGTGCTGTAAGCATGTTACTCACAACAAATTTTGTAAACTCAACTACCTCCTACATCCTACAAGGCATACACAGCAGGCTGAGAGTCTCTGCTTCTCAGAGAAATGGCACATCTGGCAGACGGATAACTCAGGATTAACTTAAACAGCCCTTGCTTATAATTATACCAGTACTGAGGCACACGGCAGGCAGAGTGTTCAGGATTCATGGTTGTAGCATACTCCCCAAATGGCTCTTCTCAACTGCTGCACAATGACTACTTCACTTACTTTACTTTACTTCTTCACCTTCACAGGAAAGGGTTAATAATCCTACAGATACACTTCCATAGGGCACACAAACCAGTTAATTACTGCAGTTCATTTAAAAATAGAACAACTATCATGTAATAAAAATTATTTAATGTTAAACTCATATGAAGTAAAGTAATTTATATAAATACTAATTAATACTCAATGGTGTTCATCACCTTTCTCCGCTTTGCACAGATTTACTTCACTATTTTTGGAGAAAATTAAAACTACGCACTCACTGCATATCCTATCTTCAGCAAAATTTAGTAATTTGTCTTAGGTTACAACGTAAGATGTAACCAAAAGTATGTATTCTATCACCATCTGTTAAAACCAGGTGAGGCAGTGTTCTTACTCTTCCATGACACATCCCCGGTCGTAACTCCCTCCGGGAGGTATCTTCTGCTAATGGGCCATCCAGCCTCACTCACTGTGACTCATAAAATTACATCGTCCCGTTGTGAGATGCTCCGCCCAGGGGGAGGAACCAAGCATTCCTACCTGGATATAAGCTGAGGTTTGGAACACCACACTGAGCCCTTACCTACTGGATTCCCAGAGGACAAGAGCTCCATAACCACCACTGGACCTTCAGAGGAAGACCACACCCTTCTACAGGATCACCGCTTCAACAAACCACATCTATCACTTCAAGAGGACTGCAGCCACCGTTTAATCGGACTGCTACCACCACTCTGCCCGACAGGGTGTCAGGCTGTATCCTGACCCTGTCAGTTTAAGCCACTGTTTCTGTATTACTGCCTTTATCTTAATTTTCCTATTAAATCGTAATTCTGACTTGGAATCTCTCACTGGTTCGCTTTCAAACTAGTACATAAATTAAAAAATTATATGTAGTAAGATTTTTAGATGAAGTATCCCACTTCAAGAATTAAGGACATCAAATACTGTAATAAAAAAGGCCATCTAAAAAACATCACATTTCTTGAGCTGAAGTGTTAACTAGTACATTTATGTGAGGCTATACAAATTGACATGCTGTGAATATCTCCCTCCACAAGCCCAAGCATCTTGGTGTATATATAGCACACATACACTGTATTTATACTGTACCATCTCAGTGATTTCACCTCATTGACAGACGTTTTCTGGCCAACTTACCATATGCTTTTCAGATGGTATTTATATTACAGTTTACAGGGGAAATACTAATATTGGACACCTAAAATGCTTATCAGTCATCACCTTAACAGCAAATTTTAAGCGATAGCAAAATATTAATGTCATCAAAATAAGAAATTATATTTTTATTACTAGAATTCTCACTAAAATATGTCATTTTCTAAATATCTCAACTTTACTCATAAATCAAGAGATAAAAAATCGAGTACAATGCCTGTTCATGTCACACATTCCCCCAGTGACCCTTATGTAAGTTTAAATATGATTCTTCTCTGAACTACAAAATACACATGTAGGTGGTAGGTATGAGGTTTTCCGGTGATTGCTATAGTACATATACAAGTTTGGAACAGAACTACAAATTATTATTTTTGGGGATAACTAGCATGACAAGAAAGCAAATACTATACATGCCTTTGAAAGCTTTCTTTGATCACACTGCTGCAGATAAACTGCTGACAGTTTAAAACAGTATTTATCTCAGTGCTGACAACGCTGAATAAATACCACCACAGTATGCAAAATACTTGTGATTTAGCAGCCTATTTTCCATTAAAATAATCCTGAGAGTCGGGTAAACACAGTCTCAAGTGTGATTTATTGAGCATCTCAATCTGCCTGATTAGACATTAGATTTGAATTTTGCTGGGTAAGGATGATGGCAGGGCCAACTCCAGACTAGGTGATATCACCATTACTGTTCTCCAAACCTAGGTCCTGCATCAGTGTTAGCTTTGCCAGGTGTCAACGGCAATGGAATCCTGGGGTAGCTGACTTAAAAAGGAGATAAAACAAACACTATATTCTTCAAACTGAAAAGTTTTCCTCAGCACAAGAATGGAAGTAAGGCTGGACCACATTGGACTGATGAAAATTAATACATCCTGCCTCATCTTGCAATCATTAAGATAGATTTTTATCTGCTTTCACCACTTTGAAAGAACAACAGACAAAGTAAGAAAAGCTCAGGGCCAGCATGTTTTATTATTTTAGTTATTTGAATTACCATGGAAAAGTTATCTAGAAAAAGTGTAACTTTCCAAGGAGCATATGGTATCTCAAACAATAATGCCTCATTCTCCATCCTGCTGACAAGGTTTTCTCAAACTGCAGAATTTTAAGTACTGCCCAAACTAGTATCCATCCTTTTATTTTTCAAAAAAAAAAATTTCAAATTGTAAATGACCGCTATACATTGAAATGTACTTTTCTTCAACTGTAAGCACATTTCTGAATGATTTCAGGTGTGGCAGTAAGGAACTGTTAACTGCTGAAGAGACATAAATAGCAAATAAAAGCACTTTAAGAGTCTTCTTCCATAGGTACATCCTCTTGTAGCTTCTGCACCATTTTGTCCTCCAGCTGTTTTGGTGTACCTTCAAAAAAAAAAAAAAATTCATCATGTTTCTCTAAACCCAAATAACTATTTTTCCTTGAACAATATATGTGTCTATTCCAGGTGAAACAGCCTAAATACGTTGCTTGAAGAGTTGTTTACGAGCAAACCCATCAAGCTCAAAGGTATTCACTGCTAACCTCTATCACCTCCTAAAACCTGTTTTAGCAGAAAAGCTGATGCTGTTTATATGCAAAATCTAAAACGCAGTCAAATCTGTGTTTTCATCTGCTATGACAAACTGATACAGCTGCCAATACCTGGCAGAACCTTGCAAAGGACTATAAAAATTCATTCCTTATTACAGATCAATGACCTTCTCACACTACTTTTTACATGAAGATTTAAGCCCTCCTGGATGCTGTGTTGGATAGCAAGAATGTTAACTCTCAGTAAGACGACCAAAAAGAAAAACAAAGAAAAATCCAAGATATAGATTTGATTCTGCTCTCTGCCCAGTCAGAATTGCAGAATACCAAAAAGGCAGCTGGTGTTTGACCAACAGATGTACCACACACTACTGTGCATCATTAACACAAGCAAAGCCAAACACAGAAAGAAACATTTGAATTTATTCTTTTGAATTCAGATCTTTTTTTTTTCTCCTTAAAAAAAGAAGGGGGGACAGATTAAACCAAGTTTATATATATAAAAAAGTATATATATATACACACACAAACATAAAAGTTTTTATCTATCCTGACAAAAATCTAAGAAAAACCACAGAACGGACTTCTAATTAATATCTAATAATGAAGAAACAAAATCACTGGTAATTTTTATAAAACAAGAGCTAATGGAAATGTTTCTGTCTTCATTACTCTACTTCATTAAGTATATTTTTAAAAGTAATTGATTTAAAATGTGACTCTACTGAAAGAACAGTATTTTCACGTAAATTCTGTTACACTCAGTGAAGTACAAAAACAGCTGCTTTCACAATTAACTGACAAATTCAAGCAGCAAAGTTGAACTCTTGTATTTTATATCGTTCGGTGGTATAAATGATACCACTGAATGTTGAGTTCAACTAACCAGTTCAAAGGGAAGACTTAGATAAATGTATTGGTTAACAAACATGCAGTTCACGGAGCACCAGGTATTTAGTGCAATTTAAAACACTCCAAATAAGGAAGAGAAAGGATGAATGCAGGACGAGATAAATAAAAAAGAACAAAGACACTGCTTACATTTAGTGGCAAGAACTATTCTCCATATTCAACAGACAAATTAACTGTACGACAAGTGTACAGGATTACTGATCTGCAGAATGAGTCACTCATCCTAGAACTGTGTAAGCAAAGCAGTAAAGCAAATTCTAACCTGCATGGGGAGCACGAAGAAGGTGGATGTTCTGTTTGACTTCTTTGATGTCTTCTGCTTTCTGCAACTCTTTGCTCTTCTTTAATCTGGGAAATGGGAAAATTAGATTTAATTACCTTCAAAGAGGAGATGTATGCTTTTATTTTAATGCATGGTATCTCTCGCTAAAGGTATGTATAGGCTGTAAATAACTACGATTATGAGGAAATAAAGATAAAAAGTATCTGAAAACCAATTCAACAAAATACTGGATACAAAACCACAAAACAATGCAGCACTGTACCAACTCCTATCAGAAATTTGTTTACATTTAAGACTCTGTATAACAAACAAGTACTACATTACAGCTATTATCATTGAGTGTCCAACAGCTACATTTCCTTGGACAGCCAGTAACGCAGAGTAGAGCCCACCCAAAGTATTTCACCCCATCCCTTGGATGACTGTGTATATACAAAGCAATTAACTCTCTATAACTTTATCATCCCAGTTCTCGAAAGGGTGTCTAACACAGACATGAGAGGGTTTCCCATCACAGAAATAATTCTCACCTGTTCATAATAAATCTGGCTTGGCGTTTTTGCTTTATTTCCTCTACCCTCTTCATTGCATCCACTGAAATAAAGCAGAAGTTGTTTTAAATTTGTTTAAATCCCTGCAGCAGAAAATCCATGCTATTTTTGCAAAGCAGCTCTACCAGTACTCCCGCAATACGTAAATACCAGAGACAACTCTTAAGACTATATAGAGGAAGCGATTCCTTCTTCAAAGAGCAGGAGGATAAGGGAATATTCTGTGTAGCAACTATGATTACCTGTATTTTACAACTTGTTTATGCTTCCACTTTTGTGCCTACACATAATTTCTGTTGTTAACCATCACTGCAAAAGACTCTACTTGAAAACAGATGCAAGTTACCACCTTCTCCTTTGTGGCATTCATTCACAATATAAGCAGTTCTCCCATTTCATATAGCAATTGATTCTATGAAACAAACTGAAGTGGAATGAGCACAAACATAGAAACAACTGCATCAGTGTAAAAGGCTTACAGTGGGAGCCTCTTAAAAAAGCTGGAAAACCACTAAGGGGTTTTGAAGACAGTAATTCAAAATAAAGGACTTCTGGTCCTCGTTTTCCAACCAGTTTCTGAAAAAAACCATCAAGTGAAACCCAACACCTGTTTACAACTCAAACCTCCTCTACACGCTAAGAATTTGGACATGATTTCAACAATCGCTACAAGCCGTCAATACTCTTAAGTCGTCTTTTGAAAACACATTCATGATAAGTAAAAAATCCATCTTTTGGTTTTTTTCCTATAATGACTCACCAGTCTTGTTCCACAACTCTCTCTGGTATTTCACTGGTTCGTTCCTACGTTTTTCAAATTCAAATGAATTATCCTGTATCAAGAAAAAGTAAATATAGACTATACGCAGAAGCATATTTAGATCAATACATTCTTACTATAGCACTCACTCCTATAATTCCGTATTTTATGGGATTTTTTTTCTCCCTTTTCAGAAGCTCCGTTCCTAGACTGGAACAATCATTAGAGATAAATACGAGAAGGAAATTGAGTGGAGCGTTTGACCTCAAAGTGTCAGGAGCCACAGGGATTTGTCTGAAGAGAACTATTTACCACAACACCTCCCTCAGCTATTTTCTATTTAGCAAGACAAAAAGAACAGAGAAAACCCACGTGGAATAGGAAATACAGAGTAGATTAGACATGTGGAAGGCAAAATTGAAAACCTGTAGAGTTGAAAGCATTTATTGCTGGACAAATAAATTCTACTCAACAGCTTGTAATTTTGAAATGGCTAAAAAATAACCAACCCAACCACTATTTCATTTTAAGACTATTGAAACAGTATGACTTGAAATTGTGAAATATTTCAATCGATGACTCTGGCATTTGGGACAGTTGCCATCCCCCAACCATGTCCCCTCATCCCCACGAGCTGAAGATGAAACAATAGCTTCCTGATCTCTTTTATGCCAGGCACACTTAGCTTTGTATCAGTTTTATCTGAGGACTTCTCCCTGCCCAAAGGCTGTTTTTTGTTGAGGTAAAGCCGAGTTACACAGCACTAAGTTCATGTATTGGCTTTATTCTTAAAATACATTCTGTATCTCAAAACTGGAACATACTGTCACCTATTTAGACACGTATAAAGTAATTTTAAATTCAGTTATTTTCAAAAAGGTTATTCAACATAGCCAGAAACAACTCAAAAGCAAGAAACACAATTACTGAAGATGCTAATTAATCGCGGCTTTTCAGAGTCACATTAAAAAATAAAACCACATTCTTTCCCTTGAAAGATCCACAGAAGGCAGTAAATCACTGTGTCAAAACGCTTACTAAATTTTTAATATTCTGTAAAAAAATAGGTAATTAAGTCACAGTAATTCTTAAATTATTTAAGGACTGTCCCACCAAATGTGAATGTTTAATATTTTTACCACTGAAGCAACTTTGTTTTGAAATTGCATTTGAGGTCTCATGATGTTTTTCAAACATTCCAATCTATGCAAAGACTGTTCCTACACATTGTAAGCTTTTAAAGAGACTTCACAGATAACTGTTTCAGGAGTCTACATAGAGAGACTTCCTGAGGTACCTGGTAACTCAGATTATTTGTGCAGAAATACAACTACCAATTCTAGATGTACAGAGAGCAGAAGACTTATTGGTAGGAAAAAATGCCTTGGACTTGGGAGCCACCACGTGTTACCAACAGACACCTGATACACTGGCTTCCATCCTCACGTGAGAAGATCCAAGTTTCAATCAAGCTGAATGAATAGCTCACTCTCAAGAAACTCTCACACGGTCTTCCACAATCCCCCTTTTCTCGAGCTCATTTCATTAAATGACAATACTTTAAGCCACCTAAGGCAGCCTGTCTGCCATGGGAAGAGCCATTTTAGTGTGCTAATGTAAAGCGTGAACCAGTTCAGCTTCTTACCACTGTCAGTTCTTTGCCAGCTGCTTTACGGAATGCTTTAGTCCATCTCATCTTTCTGGGATTTCGCTTCTTTTTAAAGTTTCTGTGGCATTTTGATTTGCAGAATCTAAATATCTTAAAGAAGAAGGGGGGTAATTAAATAAAGAAAAATCTTAGTCAAATCATGTCATTCGTGCCCCACTGCAAGTGTGATATCAAATACTAAGGTTACTCTAACAATACTGCTCATCAGAAATTATATTCATCTTTCAAATGCCAGTATTTTTACAGAAAATACAGCTATTAACAAAAATAATTTCAAGCACTAATATTGTTTTTTCATTATAAAGTAATTTTCACAGCTGCCAGGGATAAGCACGAGCACTTACAATTAAGCTGATTATAAATAAAACATACCTGAGTTGTGAGACTTATCATCTGCAAAAATAACCATAAAACCAAACCTGTAGTATGAATAAACAATTTTCTATAGCTGCCAGCACTTTTTAGATACAGTACCATCCTCAGAACAACAAAAAATCCTCAAACCTCTCATACTGAATGCAACACACACACAAAAACGTCTATTTTATGGGATGCAGCCTTAAGCCCCAGAGATTACCCTGCAAGAGTCCTAAACACATTAGTTAAGTCCTGGACTGAATTTACTGAAAGCTGTTAAAGCATAAGCCAAAACCTTTTAATTGGCCTTCTTCTTTTTTCCCTGTTTTTCTACACATTCTGCAGAATGCCAGACTCCTCACTTAAGAGCGGTCAGAATTACATGTTATTCGTGAGGTTTTGAAAACCCTATTCTTCTACAGCCATACTCTCCTTCCCATCTAAGTCAATTCTAAAGAAAATGAATAGAAAACAAGAAACTTTTAATTAAGGCAATGATCTTCGAATAACTTTTTTTTTTTTATTTTACACTCTGCTACCACTTTTTTTCACCTCAACTCAGGCACACCTGCCATTGTAATTTTTTTGTGAACAGGTTATCTGTTCACAACTAAGTTGCCGCTGTGCTAACTTGTGTAAAAACACACCCCTTGTGGCCGTTCTGAGCTCACAGACCCGTGTCAGCGCGCATCCGCCCCCGAGCTCCACGGAGCTGTGACTCATGCGAGCAGCACGGCCCGGCCGGGATCCGTTCTGACGTCTGGGCACGGGAAGGAAGCGATTTGCGCAAGCTTCGCTTCACACTGGGGGCTCCGACGCCCCGCAGCAACGATGAGGAGCGCGGCAGAGGCTGAAAAACTATACACAACATTTTGTGTACAAACTTGTCAGCCCAGTGCAGAGCCCAGAGTGCCATGCCCCTGCTGTTCTGACAGCCTCAGCTGGGTGAGTCACATCGGATCCCGGAGTCACGGCTTTTCCCAGAGCCCCACGAGGGACACGCGGGCCCTCAGCGCCTGCCTGCGGTGTCTGCAAACCGCACTGCTCAGAGCCGAGCACCCACCTGCTGCCACCTGAAACCAAAATCTGAAAATTAAAGGATGAGGATTCTGTGTTCTGCCAAGTGCATTATTTCTTACTAAAAACTGAAAGCAAATAATTCAGCCCCCACTCTTGCCGACGGCCACAGCAGCTGCCAAATTACCGCGTCGCTCCAGGTCCTTATATTTCAATGTCAGTAAGACATGAATTTCGCAGATTCACAGAATAGTCAGAGTTGGAACGGACCCATGAGGATTACGAAGTCCAGCTCTTAAGTAAATGGCACGTACAGGGATCGGAACCCAAAACCTCGGTGTTCTCAGCACCGTGCTCTGACCAACTGCGCTCATCTCGGGCTCCCGCCCGCCCACACACACGGGCGGTGCGCGCAGACTCCGGCATGGCCCCGTGCCGACCGCCAGCAGCGGCCTCGGCCCGGGACAGGGGCTCTGGCTGTGAGCGCCTCGCGTGAGGCGCGGCCGGTGACAGCGAACCCCTCCGGGAACCGCCGGCACAGGCCGGGCAGGCACGGGGAGCGGCCGTGAGCGCTGCGGGGAGAGCGGCGCCGGGTACCTTGCAGTCGTTGCGCACAAACATGACGCCGTGTCCCGGGTAGATGGGCCCCGAGCAGAAGTAGCACTTCTCGATGCGCATGGCGGCGGCGGCGGCGGCGCGGGCGGAAGCGAGGCCCAGCTGACCGGAGGCNNCGCCGCGCGCCGCGCTCGCCCCTCAACGGCCCTGAGCGGGCCCACACGGGCACAAGGCCCTGATGTCTGTTTATAAAGGAAAAGCTGGGTTCCATGGGCGACAAATTAACGAACCGGTATTAACCTATGGATAGACACAGTAACCCAAGGAAAAGAACGGGAGTTAGACATAGATTTTTAAGTCTACAGTTGATTTACTGTAAAATTCAGGCAACAGTCTCTGTGCTGTTTTCATATCTGTAAAATCCAAAATCTAAGCAAAAGTTGAAGTCCTGTCTAAAACGAATGGCTCTGTACACCATACAGGTACCTATTCCTCCTTCTGTTCCCTCTCCTAGAGTTGTTTGTTTTGAAAGGTCCTAAATCCTAGGCCCTGTACCTTCCTAAATTGTTTGGAATTAGAGAAGGTCTTCTCCCTATTCTTCAATTGTAGGACGCTGTCCCAGCTCTGAGTCTGAAACGTTCCTCACCACATAAGTCTTTACCACCACAATTCCTGCTTCTCCATTTAAAATAAATTAACTACCTGAGTATCTGGTGAAAAATTCATATGTTGAATTGCATGTGCCTCTAAAGCAGTTTTTGCTTTCTGGTTTCTAGAACGACAGAAGAAAGGCAGTCAGCTTGGTGCTGTATTAAGAAATACTGGAGGAAGGAAGAAAAATTGCTTTAGCACAGTGGAGTCACTTACCTTATCAGCACTGAGGCTGTCTCCAATCGTTCTGAAAACCAGACCTCCACCACATCTACTGCAGGAGACCCAGGCCGGAGCACAGGGCTGTACAGGATGTTAATGACTCTCACACTGCAGGCCAGAGCGAGGGCTCTGTGGCTGTGACAGAGGATGGCAACCCAGGTGATAAGAGGAAATACTAAAGACACACACAAAATCCAATTTTATGAGGGAAGCTATGAAGACGACAAGCTCACAGCTAGAGGCAAAACCAAACAGTAAACAAGTTTGCTTAGGTCCAGGGCTGTTCTCCTTTTTCAGTTTGATTACTTTGAGTTTCCTGCCTATGCAATTTTTTTTCCCCATGGGCTGTATTTATTTCACTTTTCCTGGCAGAGGACAGCTTTTTCCTGGCAGAGTCCTGTATTGTGAAGTCTTTGGCGGCTTCTACAATTTAAACACTTTGAATTACAGACTGTCACCAGTATGTCCAAGAGACAGAAAGGATGTGAGTGCACAGTGATAATAAAAACATTTACCATTACACTTTCACCCACAGCTCCTTTTTTCACATCAAAGCACTAATCTCTTCTACAAGCCATTATGTTGTAGATTTGAAGTGCTTGTCCCTGACTAAAAGGCAATATAGATTGAAGGTTGCTGGTGACAGAATCCAGATTAATTACAAAAAACCAATATGTACTTCTACTCCATTAATAGTTATTCACAGACAAAATCAGGTATCCAGCTGAAAAACACCCTCAGTGGAAGAAGAGCTTTTGCAGCAAACCAAGTGGCTCATTTGTTTTTGACAGAGATTACTACAGCAAGAATTGTTTCACCAAACATCGCAACTCAATACTTTAAACTCATACACTTAAACTTATACACTTCGCAAAGCAACACAGCAAAGCTCTGATCTGCAAGTATGTACATACTTGTACAAGTTTCCTGATAGAAGTAAAAGAACTGTCATACACAGTCATATGAAAGAATGGACAGTCAGGCAAATGCACTTGTAGGATCAGGTTCAGAGACATATGCAGTTCCACATTGGGTGGAAGACACTTCTGGAGGTCGTCTAGAGCAAAGCACTGCTCAAAGCAGAACAAATTAATATCAGGCTCAGGGCCACATACAGTTTAGTTTTTAGTGTCTTCAAGGATGGAGATTTCATAATCTTCCTCAGCTCCTGTTCCAATTTCGGACCACTTGTATGGTGACAGTCTTTCCCTACTATTTCATCTTAATTTTCTAGAGAACGTTTCTCTCTTGCCTCTTTCCTATCCCTGTGCCCTCTGAGATAGGTCTGGCTCTACCTTCTGTGTATCCTCCCATTACAGTTCAAGACAGCAGAAAGGTCTCCCTTAGCTTAAAGCTAAGCAAACTCTGTTCTGTCTCTTCCTACCCCTTGTGCTCCAGCCCTCTGATCCTGGTGGCACCTGCTGGACTCACTCCAGCGCGTCGATGCCTTTCTTCTACTGAGGTGTCCAAAACAGGGCACAGAACTCCAGACAGTCTTACAATTACTGAAGATAAGGAAAGACCAACTTTCCCAACCTGCTGCCTTCATTTTACCAGTGCAGCCCTGGATACAGCTGGCCTTCTCTGCCACGGCAGCACACTTTAGGCTTCCGGTCAGCCTGCTTTGGAACAGGATGCTCATCCCTTCTTCTGAAAAATGTTTTTTCAGCTAGTGCTACTACATAGGGTTACCGCAGCCCAGATGTAATACTCAGTGACACTTGACACATGCCCTTTTTAAACTTAATGAGGTTTAGTTCAGCTCATTCTCTTGCCTGTCAAGGAACCTCTGAATAGCAGCAATGTCCTCCCCAGCACATTATAACCTACCTGGTAATAGACACTGCTCTTGATGGAAGCAGTTACTCTGAAAAATCAGGCTCCTTACTTTTGTAGAAGCAATAAAGTTGAAAAAATGCATAGCTGATTCCCTTTGCTCTGAGCATGTGACACGCTCAGATGAGCGGCATTCTGAATGCCTTATGAACACAGAACTGATGCCTCCGTTGTCTTCTCTGGGTTTAGGCTCCTCCTGACATCACCCAGGATTCACCAGGCCCCATCTGACTGGTTTGGTCAGTGCAAGAGAAGGTCACCAAGAAGTATCTCGGCCACAGCACAGACCTTGGACACATTTGAACAAAGAAACCTCACAACACACAGGGACAGTGTGACAGGACGCAGACTGACATTGAACTGAGACAACAGGAAATGTTACAATTCAGTTCAACAGTGCTGGCAAAGTTCATATCAGGAATGTTTAATCATTTTATATTATAATAAGAAATCCTGGGACAATCCACCTTAATGGAAATCCTTTCCAAAACTTTGTTCAATTACGGTGTCTCCATCTGACACTGAATGGAAACAACTTTTCTTGAAATAACAGTTTCTCATCACATAAGAATTCTTGTTTCTTTGTTTTTTAAAGCCAATACTAGTCTAGTAAGAACAGTGTAATTTACTGTCAAGAAACATTAACCGTGATTTCTCATGAGAGTTTAAAAGGGAACAAAAGTTTTGTCACACAATAATTAAAACAGATAAATCTTATGGCACATTTCAAAGGCTGACATCAAAGCAATTTTATGTAGATCCTCCTTGTAAATAGTTACAAATAATAGGCATGACACAAATATGACAGTTTCAGTATTTAATATTTAATATCCAATTTAAACATAAGTATTCAAAAGGAAATATTTTTACACTATTTCAGTAGTCACTTAGCTCAACAGCTGGTTGCAATAATCCTTAAAGTTTTCAGGAACTGGATGGAGCTATAAGCATGAAAACTCCCATTTTAAGTTAATGCATGACAAAGTTCCACTGCAACCCTCTGAAAAGCAAAGGGTTACATTAAAAGAAATTCAGACACTGAAGTACATTGAAATGTATTGTGTCTTACAGTAGAGCTTCTTACTCTACTGGTCAGAGATGTGATGGTAACTTCAAAAGGCACTCAATTAAACTACAGTAACTCTGGTCTACAAGCATTTTAGAAGTGGAGTAGAAAAAACCAAAACCCTATACTCATATAAATTGCTTTTATCTCTGTCCTAGCCCCAGAGCAGTCAAATTATATTGCACTTTTAAAATATTCTGTGTAGGCTGTGATAAAAATCTAATATTTACACATTGTGTTTGTTAAAGAACAATGCATTACTGTGTAAAATATTTTAAGAACCAAGTTTTAACACTTATTCTTGTATTAATTAATATAACCAGAAGCTACATCAAATGTGGTTTTTTTTCTTAGATCCTATTCTAGAAACATTTTTGGTCCTTCCTTCAAAAAATTTGTTATGCTGCAATTCATGTTCATAACTGGTATCAATACTTGCCTAAATTGCAGTAGTTAGAATATTTAAATAAATAAATACGTAATTTCTAAAGAAGCAATAGCTTTGGAGTTCTGTAAACAAACTGCTGTGGAAGGTCTGTAACAAGACTCAATTTGGCATGTTATGACTTTAATTGGCAATACCTTACAATTATACAACCTCTGCCAGGGTAGAAAACAGTTTGGTAGGCACATCTTATAAATCAGTCTGGGCAAAAGCCCAAAGAATACTGATTGTTTCCTAGGTCATATGAATAAATAAAAATGGTTAGAGTAACATGATCCACTGAAACCAAAAATTACATTTATATGATCCCTGGGGGTGGGGGGGAAGAAAAGTAACTCTATACTTTTTAAAATACAATCTAAAGGAAATGAACAAGCCATAAATGACTAGATGATAACCAAGATGTACAGGACACAAAGGTTGGCAGAATAAAACGAGCATTATAAATTCATGGAAATACTGATCTACGGGACTAGTATCTTAGCTGCATCTCACCAGAAGACAATAATCATTCATTTCTCAGTCCAAATTTGAAGAAATATTCTCAATCTGTGTTTGGTAAAACAAATTCAGTGCAAAGCACCAACTCTGATGAAAATTTGCTGACATCTAGGTTGCCCTACATTCCTGTTAGAACATGGGTAGCAATATAAAAGAAACATAACAGATGCACAGTTATGCCATTTACATATAAATTTATGTATATGCATGTTCTAGAAATTCAAATGATGTCAGGAGGTCTCATAAGCTGCGTTGGATATATTTGATATAGTACAGTTGTAGTTTACATGTTCAATTACATGACATGCCCCAAGTGCTCTGTGTGCACACCCCTGTGCTTCTCTGGAGCTTTTCATTCTGCACTGAATAGCTTCCCTTTGGTTTTCACCACTGAAAACTGATGGTTTAGGAGAGCAAGGAAAAGCTACTCACAGGCTTTTGTGGAAAACACAGGACGTGCTCTTTACGATTGTTATTAATTGATGAAATGATTAAATGCTTCTGTTTAAAACCAAGAACCAAGTTGGTAATCTTGCTGTTACGAGACACCAAGAGCTGTCACAATAGCTAATCTAAATGCCTACTCTGTGTAGTTAATGGAGACTTCCAAGTGCAACTGAAAACCCTTCAATTCAGAAGCCTACCCTTTCTGGCTGCCCATAGAGACATGTTTCTGAATTTGGTAATGAAAATTCCTTTCCTCTCCCTTCTTCCCAAGTAGAGAATTAGAGAAACATCCAGTGCTAAACCAAATTAAACCTCTGTCCCACCACTAATAAACTGCATACCTTGCAAGTGAAGGTCAACGTTGTTTGAGAGGAAGTAAATAAAAATTAGTATCAAGAATTAATATAGCTCATTAAATAACTACACAAAGCGATTTGTCCCAAAGTTAAACAGGTAAGCTGCGACTGTACTATATCATACACATTAAACTTAACTGGAACTGGGCTAACAGCCACATCTGCCTTTTTCTTGCTCCTCATTCAGTTGTTCTGTAGAGCTGTGCCCATTGGAGCGCACCACCCCTTCAGGGATCCAGGACTTATCCACACATCGTTCCATGCGCTTCATAATGAGGTCAAGCAGAGTTTCAATGGCTTTGCTTACGTTGTTCCCATTTGCTGCACTGGTTTCAAAATACGGTATTCTGCAGAAGACAAAAAATATAAACTTACATCACACAGTTGTCACTCACGGGAGAAAAAAAAACAATGCAGGATTACTGCCACATACTTAGAAATCACAGAAAGACTGTCACTGCTACTGCAGAGAAGAGAGACACTAAGTGCTCAGTGGTCTGAAATGCAAAAGAAATTCATGAAGAGGCTGAATGAAGGAATGGCAGAAGGGCGAGCGTTAATGGAGTCCACAATTTACAGAGGCACTTGACAGTATGAGTTCGCAATGTTATGCTCCTGAGGTCTGTTTTCTTAAACTCCGACCCATGCAAGAGATGCAGTTAGTCCAGAGCGGATGTGAATAGAAATCACCAAGGAGAACACTTGCGCACACAAGGACATATGAAGTAATTGCAAGAGAAGGAATGCTGGTATGGCCATTTCTCTGCAGGCAAGGCAGTAAAGACTCCCAGTGTGGTACTCTTATCACTACAGAAGGCGACTTTCTTCTATTGACACCACAACTCTAAAAACTTTCTTACATCAAAAAAGAAATCTCAGTGCTTAGACCGCTTTTTCTTTGTCAGAAGTTTCTGGCACCTTGGTTTCTAAAGTACACTGCTTGTTTTCTTTATTGTTGTGGATCAGGATGTTCCACTGTGGGTCCATAGGCTGTGGCCATTTCAGCTTTGTGCTCCCCACGGCGTGGTGCTACAGCAGCTGCATTTGCGTTACTGCCCAGGAAACTGATACTGTCACTTCAGAATTTTAAGTATTTCTTACTTAACTTGCAAGACTCAATGAGTGGCCAAAAGTATCTTACTGTCTATGTGCAGGTCTCTTGCAATCTGTTTCAAATACATCACATATCAGTACAAGGCCCTTCCACAGAAGGGGATGTTCACTATCTCACACTTTTGTTAACAGAAGACTGTTCACTGCTGCAGGATTTATCTTGCCTCCCCTCAGGAGAAAGTGACTCCTAGCAGCTATCCTGTCTCACCTCTACAGGGCGGAGAACTTTGTAACTGCCTACAGATTGGATGTGATCCACAACCTTGACTTTTAGCTCACTATTCCTAAATTAAGTTGCATTTTCAGCCACAAAGATAAATACTTCATAAATTATTTTCAGAAGTCACATGCAAAGAGGTTTAAGATATGGTCACATGCCGTCTGCTGCTGTTTAAAACTTGCTCCTTCACAAGCAGCTGGTTAAAGTACCGCACGGGCTTGCTGTTGTCTGTGTGACGTGGACTTCAAACAAGCATTTTCACAGGAGAAGGAAAAAATAAGAACGTATTATTGCACTAAAGCCATTTCTCTCTCATAGACAGATTGCTTCTGATTTGCCTCCAATGATTCTTCAAGGTTAAGGCAAGCTAATTTGTGCCTAGCCAACCTCATGACACAGCAGGAGACCTGCAGAACAAGGCAGTTTGCACTGAGGAGCCAGTGTTCACACTATGCCTGTCTTGTGGGATTTACTTTGGAGTAGTTCTACTCTATCCCTCCATACTGAAGGTGGATTACTGGTTGGAGCACATCATTTACCTTTTAAAGTTTTCAGCTGAGAAGGAATCCAGTTTGTGAGCTAGAAAATTGCTCCACGACATGAATTAAAAAACACAACAAATGCATCAGATGATTTCCTTCAGAGGTGCCTTTCTGATTCTCAGTGAAATGCAAATGTAATTCAAAGATGAGCCCCATGAAAGAGTTAAGGGAGTATAAAAGTACAAATTAATATCTGATAGGAACAAAGATTTCACATACTTCCTTCAGAGACACATGACCTGTGCCTGCCAGGAAGGGGAAGGGCAAGGCTACCCTGTCTTCCTACTGGTCTGACTCAGTTTTCAGACTCCCTGGGAGCCTGTGAGAGTGCAGATGCCTCAGCACAGGTAAGAGTAAAGAAGTGACCCCATTATTCACCTGCCTCTCCAGCTAAATTCTCTCTCTTTTTCAGAATGTTTGTGAAAATTTACTCTGTTTACTGCCAAGCAAAGAAGATTAGCCAATCTCCAGTGCAGGATTATTGCAATACTAAGTATTTATTTTTAAGCAATGCAGAAAATATTAATCTCAGACAGAAAAAAGATATCATACCAGCCAGTTAAGCATGCTAAAATGCTTATTCTCACAATAACCTTTCAGTATATGGAAAAAAGCATTACAGAAAATATCTCGTTCTGCTCTAAACACAGCAATAATTGGAAGAAAGTTACTTACCCATATTTTTCTGCAAGTTCCTTAGCCTCCTCTTCCTTCACCATCCTTTGGTCTTCTAGGTCACTCTTGTTTCCACATAACACGATGTCTGGGTTTTCACAATACGCATGCATTTGCAGCTGACCTGTTGGCACCAACATGAAGAGGGGTCACAACTTACTGCCACACATACAGCTCCCTAGGAACACTACCACAAACCAAGCATGTTCCCTCTCAGCTCACAGGACTTCTGCAGTTGCACTGAAGAGCCAGAGAACAGGTGGGCTTCCACCGTCACACACCCAGTGAAAAACCCAGGGCAACAGAAGCCTGACAAAGGTAGCACAGAAACTTGTGTATTTGCAGCTTAAGGAGTTACACTCACTAAGCATCTACAGTGAGCTGCCAGGAAAGGATCTGCTTCCCTCTCCAGATGGGGATGATGCAGTTTGGGAACTCCTTTGCTGAGACAAACCAGTCAAGTAACATTTGCCTTCCATTAAGTTTTGCTGACAAAGCTCCAGGTGAGTCAAAATACTTTTGCATAGGCTTCCCGCACACTTAAATTACTGAACAGCACCGGAGCCAGGGGTAGGATATTGCCTCAGTTTTCTTTTATACAGGTTAAGATTCAAGTTCAGTAGGCAAAGCTGAATTTCAGCTGAGCTCTAGAAGCCATCACTAGCAGCTATTACAATTGTGAATACAACATTTACATTGTTTTACTGAGGAAGCCATAAAACCCAGTATTTTAAGTTCTATTTCTCAGTGAGACTCCATATTTTCACTCATGCAAAGAAAGAAAGAAAAAAAAAAGCCATACTTATCCAGTTCCTGACATTCAGAAAGCTTTGCTCATTTGTCAGATCAAAGAGTAGAAGAAACCCCATGGCATCTCTGAAGAAGGCAGTTGTCAAGCTACGAAACCTAGACCAGCAAAGTGAAATTCATTTGCTCCTCTGGCAAGTTACTTTGAAAACATAATTGCATAGAGTCATAGAAGAACTGAGGTAACTTAAGACTGAATTAACCAGAAGGAAATATTCATAATTGTTTTGCTGAGGCAGGGACTGTGTAAGAAAAATTACTAACGTTACTGTGGCCTAATCAAGGCCTAAGGAGTCAAGGAGACTTGAGAGTGAGAGCTTTAAACAGTCTTCTACTATGAAGCATGCCTTGATCAAGATTCAGAAATTAAAACAATAATGAAATTCTAACTTTGAACAAAAATGTATCCCCTATACACATCAGTCCTTGAATTTAAAACTAAGAACCACAAGAATGCTAGTCTTTTGATAGGCCAATCGAAAAGAATCCGTTGAGATGCTTCTACCTGTCTGACTTTCCCAAGACCTCAACATATTTACAGAAACTTAAGAACTTTAAAAAGAAAAGCTTTAAAAGTATCTATATACGTTGGCTATGAAAAAAAACCCTAAAAAGCAAGAATTATCGGGTTTTGTGTTCTACAGTTGCAAATTACAGTTAGAGTTTAATGGGTATTCATATGAAACTTTCCATTGCTGTTAAAGTATGCTTACGTTGCCATCTTGAGTCATACCTTTCCTGCCCTGCAGTGTCCCAGAGCTGAAGATGGATCCTCTGTCCTCTGCCACCAACACCATCCGGCCCATTGGGTCTATACACCTGTAAAAGGTAAACTTGCAAGACTGTTACCAGTCCAGCTGCTACAGAACACGGAATAAGTGACATTTAAAGTCATTAAATGCAGCAAAAGTAGCACTGCTGATGCACAGATCCCAGCTACAACTCAATCCTCTGCTTTGTAAGACACAAGTAGTATGGGATGCATTTCAATATTGCATCCAATTAAATATTTAAAAATAAGGGTAAAAGTGAAACTGAAAAACCAGTACCCAATAGATTATTGACTCCAGACGGATATTAGAGCCATGAGACAAGATTAATTTGAGCATTTTGATTTTCTGGGTTTCTTACTACCTTACATCATATTCAAAATTAAATATGAGAAAGCAACGATGCAATCTGGCAATGTATTTGTAGTACTAGCAGAACCTCATTAGCAAAGAGAATATACTGAGAGATAACGACATCTCTACTTAGCTGCCAAAATACTGCTGAAAAATTGCTGAGGGTAGATCTTATCAGATCACAGCTTATAAAGCAGAAATTGGATGATAAAAATAAAAGCTGAAGAGTTTGCTCAGCATGAAAATATACATAAGGGCATCTATTAGTCTTGGAAGGATCAGATAAAAATAGATTCATTTCTTCGTGTTAGGTCATCCTCTTTACCTTCAAATGTCATTGTACCTAAGATTACAAGAGTTACAAGCGTATCTTTAGAGATCCACAAATTCAGCAAGTTTTATAAGATTCAGGCTCTGAAGCCTAAACCTTATCCTGAGTTATCAACTATGCTGATCAAGTAAACCACCATGTTTACAATCCCACAAAAAGAACAATGACTTATTCGAGAGGCAAGTCTGGCATTTAACTAAGGTATCTAGTCCTTGAACTATTGTGGTGCATGTCGTGCACCAAAAACCAGTCTGCACAATGCCCATTACACCACCCAGATTTCTGGACACAGGAAATCACCAGGCTACAATGCAAGACATTTAATACTTGTACACAATAAAAAAGCTTATGCCAACTCCATTTCTCAGAGCAGTAAGGACCAGCACCCAATTGGTTATCATATTCTAGTGCTCAGCTTCATATCAGAAGTACATTTGCTTAGTTTAATAACAATTCAGGGGTTGAAAAAAAGCAACCTTGTAGTTCATAATTCTTCTCTGCTACTGGTAACTGCTTAGGAAGCCAGATCAGCTGCATGTACCATTTCATCCACGTTTTAAAAAACTGCATCTTTGTTTAGTAGCCATTTCAGTTCATATCCAGCAAAAACATTTCACTACAGTTCAGTCCTTCCTTGTGAAAGGAGTTCAACAGTAAAAGTGCCACTCCAGGTACTGTGTGCACAACTCACAGAGCAGACACACTCATCGACACCTGGTGAGCAGAAAGAAGTGGTTTCTTAGAATCGGCTCTTTTACTTTTGGGGAAATGGGTCTGTACGCGCAAACGACAAAAATAGCCATGTCAAATGAGGCCTTTCCCATCACAAAATTTAGCACACAATAACACTGATTGCAGGCCTACACATAGACACCATTTTCAAGTAGCACACTCTTTATACGAACTCACCACTCTCTTTTCCCGAAAGTCAATGCCCACCGTTGTGATGAATTTGGAATTAAATTTGCCATCTGTATACTGGTAAAGAAGGCTGGTCTTTCCTACTCCAGAATCACCGAGTGCTAGGAATTTTATGAGGTAATCGTAGTCCCCATCAGACATAGTGAGAATTCAGGAGGCACCTTGAAAAGCAAAGCAAAAAAGGAATAGTCAGTCAAGAGGTCTGCCAGGACTTCTTCTGACAAATGTTTAACATACAAATCACTACCTGAACTACAAAGCAGCGAGTGGTGGGGCCAGTTCTGTGCTCCTTTATACCGACTTCACTTTAAACTCTCAATTTTACCAAATTTAAAATCTAAATTAAAACCCTCAAAATTACCAATAGCAAATTCAGCTGTGACTGAAAAAGTGCATCTTTGGTTTTATTACATTCCTCTTACTGGAAAGGGAAGGCAACACAATTTTAGCTTCGTCAGGCAAGACTGAAAATCAAGGTCAAAGTATTCAAGATATCTGGAACGTGAACTGCAGAACTGTTTTTAATCCACATGGAAGCTGGCAAAAGCTACTTTAATTGTACTAGCAATGCAATACTGGCCACACACTCATTATGGCATTATTAACATATGAAAAAACCTGAATTTTTTTCCAGACTGTCCACTATATTTAAACAAAAATTACAATAATTTTCTATTAACAGCTATTTTTCAGTCTTGAAAAAGCTTTTTCTTGTTGTTGGGTTTTTTGTTTTGAGGAACAATTTTCAGTTTTTAAAGTTTTTATTGTAATGCTTGTTCGCCATTCAAACTAAATCTTGATCCTGAATTGACATTAAACACACACGTACATTTTTTACACGGCTTATATACATTTAAGAAATTTCCCTCTATTTTTAAAAAAATAATCATATTCTCTATAGCCTGATCTAAGTGCAGGAACAGCTAAAATGCATAACAAAATTCACTGGCAAATTTCACGTGTACTAGAAAAGCTGATGTAAATGCACTGGCACTTTCCTGTTGAGTAGCTACTGAGCCTCTCCTCCCCCAAAACAAACAGTAGAGAGCTGCCTTGTGCTGTGTTCAAAGACATGAACATGAAAAGATAAGCCTAAAATAACCACTCTAAAAGCAACAGAAAACTGGCATGAAATTGCCTCTTCTGAAGGACAGAAACAGATGCCAAAACCACCAAAAAAATCAGATGATGAAATAAAATTTTAAAAGAGTAAAATCTGCTGTTTCAACTCTAAGTATTTTTGGAACAACTTGTAGCTTGAGCTAGATAAAGTTATTAATTTCAAGTCAGACACTGCAGTAGTTTGCAGCAATGGCAAAACACCAATTCATTTCTTGAATATCAGCTCACAGCTTGAGGTCTGAAACAAACTCTGTATTTCCAGTGTGTGGGCGTCAATTGCCACCATTCAGCTAAAACCGTAACTATCTTTAAAGCTTCAACTTTGTAATTGCCGTGCTCTTGGTTACAAGTCAGAACTGTGACTAGTTGATGTGGCCATAAGTGGCTTACTAAAAAGCAGACACTGGTCAGATTTACCCCAGATATTCTCCAGCTGACACTTTTTTTTCCTTTTTGAAAAGTGTTGAAGTTTCCCTTTCCCAGCCAAGGCATATTTCACATTATGCCATCAATGCCAGTAAAAGCTTGCAGGAAAGGGGGTTTAGGTGACAGAGTTCACACTCACTACTACACCACAGCCAGCTAATTCACTTCCTACTTCTGAGTTTTAACCGAAGTTTTGCAATAGACTAGAAGGCTGAAAGGGAGAACCCTGCAGCAAGAGTTATCAGTGAGCTTATTACATAAATGCACCACGACTGCAGGACTGCATCCACCACGCAGGTCTGAAGGAGCAGCGTATTCAAGTAAGCAAGTTGAACAGGAAGCCCAAACACTGACATAAGAACATTTTCAGAAGAAACTAAGAACCCTGATCCATTAGACACATTCGCATGTATCAGCAAAAATAATTTGGGGTGGGGGGCGGGGGGGGGCGTTGTTTCATTTTTAAAATCCTCTCCCCTTCTGGGGAAGGAAAAAAAAGTAAAACCAGATCACCTACCTTGTAGCTCTACAAAGTCTTTCCATTGAAATGTACCAGAAGAAAGGGAAAAATATTTCTAGAAACAGAGCTGGATTTTTCTAAAGACTTCATTTGATTTAGACTTCCATCTCATACATGGTGTTTCCTTTGCCCTCATATGTTCCCCAGGGGCAAAGAGCGGTGTAAGCTCGTCCTCTACTCAAGCACATGTTCTTTCAGTCTCAATATCCCTAAATTAATTGTTGCTTTAAAAGGCTTAGATGTAAATCTTAGGGCTAGTATAGTACACAAAGACATGCTTGCTTCAGACCTTTTACTGGGCTGTCCCACCTGCACAGAGGTATTTGCCTCTTCTTGTTGGTTTTCCATTGGGTCGATATAGTTGTATAGAACGTCCTTTTAATAACAAGTACAAATGACAGTGCACCTAATCACTGCTGATTTATCATGCACCCTGTGCAAGGCCGCACAAAGGGAGGAAGGGCACCGCAGCTCTTCCATGGAGCTGTAGGGAACTGTTACAGTTCAGCTGCACCTTCCACTGGACAGGGCTGCGTGAAAGCTCTGGCCAAAACAGAAAGGTCAAGATTAGGCCTTGGGGAAGTAAAACCTAAAGGTGTTCCTAGTGTCATATCTGATTTGTAGAGTGTCTGCCTGGACAAAAATGCCACATCATTTGGGCCACTGAAACTCCAATTCTCCCTGTGGCTGGTAAGAAATGCAATTTCCAAAGGACTGACAGAGGATGAGGAACCCTTCACAGGAAGGGCTTCTAAAAATGCCTTCTAAAGGATTTGCTCGAGAAGGAAGTTTTCTCCTTTGGTTTTGAAATGCACACACCTCTCACTGCACCCCATAATGTCAATCTATTATTCAAATATCTCGAGGGAGTGGTTCTTGTGAAACCCTGCACAGTTAACCTATCCTTGGAGACATGTAAAGAGCTATTTTCATAGCAGTTTCAAGCTTTGTCCTCCTCCCTGTACAAATATTTAAAAAGTGATCTCCACCCTCCACTTCTGAGACCTGCAGTCCTAGTGTCCAGACACATCCATTTATGCTATTTATGTTATTCACATAACAGAAATAAAAATATATTTGTTGCAAAGTATATTCAAGCAAAAACTGCTGTGAAATTTTTTAAAATCATGGCTCTGTTACTAAAACCCCATCCCATTTTTTCCTTCCAATTTTGGGTTTTTTTTCAAATTAGGCTTTAGAGCTTCACACTTTCCAGTCTTTCCTTCCACATTTCTATACTTTGTCTATTAGGAGAGTAGGAGGTAGAAAAGGAAGACTCAGAGAAAACTAATGACACAATTAAAATTCACCAGGTCACCAAAAGTAAATCATTCCCAGATCTTGCTTCTAAGAGTAAGAACTCCTTGGTTAAAAAAAAAAATTCACTAATGGACACAGTTTTAAGCTCCACATCAAGCCCTCCACAGTTTTGCCTGTTGTAAATCCCTCCTGAAATCCCATTCAGCTCTGGCTTTGCACTTTGCCTGGTATGCAGATGGACAAGAGCTATGAGCAAGTGCTGGGAAAGCTCCAGTGGCCTCTTCCATGGCTGACAGGACCCCCACAGCCACCATTTGAGCTGTGCCTGTTCAGCTGCTGCTCTGGAGCCTCCACACACACTCACACGGACCGTGCCTTGTCAAGAAGGGATCCTCTGCAAATCAAGTGCTCCTCTTGCTCCCTGCATTTCCTAGTCTGAGGTACTTTCCCATTACATACATCAGCGTTAACAGGTTCATATTTTTGCCTCTGGGACACAAATATCACAGCACTACTGTGTGATAAAACATTCCAGACTATGGCACATTTGCTCCTGTATAAATTAAGGAAATTGGCTTAGCATTCAGGATTTCCCCCATGCAGCATGGGAATAGGGAATATGCTTCCTGAACTGGCCTTACACAAAACAAGCAGCTCCTGTGCTGCTACTGAGCTGATGGAGAGAAGGATAAAGGAAGAAGGCAAAAGAGATGAATAAATAAAAACTCAAGCCAAAAAACCACAAGCATTGATCTACAAATAAAAACATGTATACATACACACAGTGTAAAAATTCAGGAAATCTGAACAGGCGCCTCATCAGACAGTCCTCAAGCACATCAGTTTAAAGTAAGGTATACCACTTACCCCAAACTCTGCAAAAGGAATAGTTAGGGCACGCTGGAGACAGTACTTCCAGTAGGAGTACTTTTCCAGCACCACCTCTTCAGCACACAGCCAAGAGGCTTACGTGTCACCTGTTTGCATCCACGTTGATGAGTGCTCAGAGATAAAGAGGTGTGCCCATGTCTGTGTCTAAGGAGGGTGCTGCCTCACTGCATGGCTGGCAAGCAATTACACAGCTCACATGTCCCTTTTATTCCTAGAGGCAAACAGCATTTCAAAAGAGATTTGTGCAAGACCTACCTTGGAGCAGATCTAAAGTTGCTGTAAAATCACCCACACACCTTAAAACAATTACATTGTTCTTAGCAGGGGTTTTCATTCAAAAATGCATTAATGATGGAGTACATGGATCACAGCTGTTCAGTTCCATTCATAGCTTTACATCCTTTACCTCAGGTTTGAGGAGAATACAGCAGTCTTTAAAGTAAACTGTTTCCTTTCTGTTGAGGCTGCATGCTTGTGATTGGAGTTGACATGGGCATCGGGGGAAAATGAGTCCAAATCCCCCACAGGAAAAGAAGACACTGCAGGTCTCTGGGTGGGCAATAACGCATTTGTACAGATTTGATCATTCTGCAAGCGCACATCAATTCATACTAAAAAATTTTTTCACCCAGGCACTACACAAACTTAAACTTCAAGAGTGTTTTATGTGCCACTCCATCTGTTCCAGCAGAAAAACTGAGAAAGTGATCCCGAGTGCAGAGGAGTAAGTTCAGTAATCCTGTCACACCAGCACTGCCACCACACTACGGCAAGGCAATAACCACATTCCTGCCCGGCGTGGGCAGAGCGCAGTGAATGGCCTCACCCTGCTCTGAGGCTCCAGCAGCACCTGAATGCTTGAAGAACTGGTCAATCAGATACGTGTCAGCTCTGTCCAAACAAGGGACAGAGACTTAAATAACGTTCCCGCTTAGTCAGCACTTTATTAGAGTTGCTTTGTTAAAAGCTGCCAGATCCGTACAAATGTAACATAAACATATCATGACAACAATATTTCATAAACTCAAGTAACTGCTGCACTGGGGGAAGAGAACTAAGGAATAAGCACTTCACCAAAATGTTCTGAGCTGCACTATTGTTTTTCTTAGGGAAATGTATGACCTGGCTTGCTTTAGTTTTGGTCAAAATGACACTTTCTGCGACTTCTGGGGCTTTTCTGTAACATAAATAAGAAGAAAGAAAATACCCCTTGGTTAGTTTCAGTTGCTTTACCTGACATTTTACTGTTATGATGTTTTTCGTTTCAACTGTAGAGAAATTTTAAGGAATTGCAGGATCAACGTCTAAAGGAGTGCCTCTTTCTTGGGAAGATCTAACTAATTTTAAGGGTGCTCAAGATACATAAGAATCTGCAAAATTAGGTACAAAAACACAGGCTGGGAGGTTTTAGCCTCCGCTGAGGTCACTTTTACTTGGCTGAAGGCGCTCTACAACCATTTTTCAGTATCGCTACAACTGCAGCAGTTTGAGAGCACGAACCGGTGGACACACAAAGCATTGTAAGAATGAGTTATAATGGGAGATGCCAGGCATAAAATTATAATCCTACCCAGAAAGTGGGCACAAAAGGGAAGCGACAGGTCTGCAGATGTGGTGAGAACCTTGCACAACAGGCCATGCAAGGGAACACCAGATTCTGGACTCTGTTTCCAGAAAACCAGGAGAAACTAGGAATGGAGAAGCCAGGAAATGAAAGAACAGTTACTTTTGCGACTGCATTTGCATTTCAGCATCACCAAACCAACAAATAGGCGGCTGAATTTCAAAGGCTGGCTCAGTTACATAAACGAATGAAAGGCAGCATGGAACCGGAAAGCAATGAAGAATAAAAGCAGGAATGTTGCAGATGGTCGTCCAATAGTCCCCATACGGGAGGATCTTTGCGCGGTTTCAACTTCTGTGCAAAAAGCACAGCACCATCTCTGTTCCCTCATCAGTTCCTAACATTTTCATGCTCCGTGGTAAGGAAATACTGTAGATAAATAGAGATTTGCAACGCTATGTGATAAAAACAGTTGATCTCTCTCAGAGGACCTGTCCCTCTCCTGGGAACAAGAGCTTTTGCCTCATAAGTTACCTCTTTGCACTCTCATCAGAAGCTGCTTTCAAGTTAGAGCAGTGAAGCAAACATCTGTATAAAGTGAATAAACTCCAGAGTAAACTGGGGAAAATAAAGCAAGCATTTTTAATTCCTTTAAGCACTTCCTTACTACTTACTCCATCCTCAACCATTCCCCTCTTCCTCTAATAAATACATTAAGCCACAGTGGCTTCCAAGTTAACTGCCATGCTTTTTCACTAACTTA
Organism: Mohoua ochrocephala; assembly: GCA_013398855.1. Classification (NCBI taxonomy): domain Eukaryota; kingdom Metazoa; phylum Chordata; class Aves; order Passeriformes; family Acanthizidae; genus Mohoua; species Mohoua ochrocephala. The sequence goes on along the minus strand of VZTA01002439.1, from coordinate 59,154 downwards.
GGAAATGCAGAGCAATGCCCAGCACCCTCCCTAACATGACAATTCTGACCACTTTGGGACCCACTTCCTTCCTCACAGCCTAACCTTAACATCTGGAACACATCACTGCACTGTACCTACTCTTCCCAGGATCAAGGAATTATGAATGACAGTCCTACACAGATATACACATTTTCCAACTGTTTCAGACAAAACGGGAGCCACAAGGATTTCACCCACAAAGTTGGTCATATTCGCAGGTGGGAAATATCCAGGAATTTGACCACCCCCTCATTCAGCAACACTTTCAAATTCAGGAGGGCAAGAAAAAAGAGCACACTTCTATTTCTGCCCACAGAAATAGCCAATGAAGGGTAAAGGAGAAGATAATAGGAATCACACAGGATAATAAGAATTGAGTATTTCTTTAAGGAAGGTTTTCCAGGAGATAAACATCTCCAGCAGATAAGCAAATATATGAAAATGCAGACTAAGAGGAATAATTTTTTTAAAAAAAGTTAAAAATCTAAAAACTGAAAAAGGAAGCAGTTTCATATGTGCAGGTAGAATATGAATGAAATGGCATCTCAAGGAAAACAAGTGCAGGTATTCATGCTAAAGAAAGTGTAAGTTATGCTCTGCCTATATGGGTGATTCAGTAGGCTGCAATACATATTAATCAGGCCAGGTTCTTTGTTTAAGCCCATTAAAGCAGACACTGTAAATGGCCAGAGGAAAATATCTGCAGCTTCTTTAAAAAAACCACAACAATACGGATAGAGATATATTTCTCTTTCAGAACAGGAAAATTCTGAGCTACCTTCTACCTTGTTTCATAGGCCAGATACCTGGAACACAGAAAATAACTCTCCAAGAGGTCACACCGCCAAGCTTACGAAGGATACCAGATACATCCTGCATTAGAGAGGAATAATCCGGCAAAATAAATTCTCCTGATTAGGTCAATTAGAAGTCAATGGAAAAGGTCAGCTACCAGACACCTGAAGATTCCTCCTAATTGTTGTTAGATAAAAGTGAAGACCACACCAATGTGATACAAATGGGACTATAAAACTACATCGTTTATCTAACATGATGTGGGCAAGCATACAAAGGGGTGAGGCAGGAAAGAACTGCAGTGCAGAATTTAATCCACCTTTTCAGCCTGTGGATTGGAAAATACACGGGGTTTTTTGTTTTTCATAGGAAGTAAACACTTTTCCTTGCTAATCTGGTTGTTGACTGGAAGACACAACAGAAGTTACCTTTTTTTTCAGCAGCCACTGCCATTCTTTAGCATTATGGCTTTTCTGTGATATTGAGATCTGTCCTAACTACGACAAAACTCACAAGGGTCACAGTATAGAGGACTCCTAACATTTTGTTGTTCTAGTTAGTTCTTAGGAAGTTAAATGCTTTCTCATTATTTAGGTGCCATTGAAATATCCAAAAATTTTTAACTCCATCAGAAGTTATTCTGAAAGCAGCTAATCACAAGGCATCCTGGCCCTTTGGAGCAGGACTAATGTGTCAGATCGTACTTCCGGCAACCGGTGAAAACATCCTGTTCCCCAGAAAATGTACTGGTTATCAAAGTTACTGACTGAACAACTAAGCCATTTCTAGTGAGCTGAAAAACTCTATTATCTATGGATCTCGGGCATGACATTAGGAATCATAAAAAGTTACTTGTGAAAATATTTAATCAGAGGGATTTCTTAAATGAATCTAGCAAAAAGGACAAAATAAGTTTGTGGTTATCTGTGGGAAAGCAATGGAAACTGTCATTTAGAGCCCTGTCCAGCAACTAGAAAAGGTTATTCCTTCCACTCCTCAAATCCAGCATCACGGGACAGTCGGAGATGCTAAGCAAGGAAGTGGTACAAATGGACAGAGACGGATGGATCTAAGTGGATAAAACTGAGGCTCACAGCTAGCACTCACTTCCCCCAAACTTTTAAATACCATACAATCTTGACAAGAAGCATCCGTGCAGGTGCAGAGCTCACTGGACCTACCTGAGATTGTGCTGCCATGGGAAGCCAGTCAGAGCAGCGCAGGCTGGCAGCAGGACACTTGAGGAGGACACTCACGAGTTTGAGAGGTGGGTGTCAGCTGTGAATAATCTGCTCCTAAGAGGTCTCAAAAAGAAACTGAGCCTTTGATTTCAGAGTCTGTAATATCTACAGTCTGAGAAAGAGATTTCCAGCCATTACTGCCTGAGAGAGAGATTTTCAGCCAGTACTGAGCAGGACTTGTTTAATAAACATGTTTGGAGATAGCGAGCGTACGTGACGCTTCCACGTTTTACAGATGCTATGCAAAGGTTAGAAATAACTTGCCGAGAATACTCTGGCCATAACTTAACATGCCCATTACATAATAAAACACCACTTTTGCCTGAAATGGGCTGTATTCAATAGGCCACAACCTGTTCGCTTCAGGAAGTTACGAACGTGCGACAGCAAAACAGAAACCTTCACGGAAATCTTCGTGTGACAGCAAGACACCGCCAATTTGGAGCATGCTTGTGGCTCAAAAGTATCATGCAAACTCTTCTAACAAACCAAAGATAAAACTACAGTGTTTGAGTGAGGTTTTCTTTCAAGAATTGAAAGCCAAGCCCCTACTTCCACCCTACCCTCCACTTGAACAGCTCCGGAACTGCAGCACGAATTAACACTCCCCAAGCCTTCTACTGAGGCCCTGCAGTCTGCCAAAATACTCAGACAGTGCTTTGGCAAAATGCTGGCTTCAATTTGTATCCTAGCACAGCTTTCTAGAGCCTCAGGGAAGGCATAATTCAAAAGAAGCACTGATTAAGCAGGCTGAACTGCTCAACACAAAGCTTCCATTCAAAAAGCCTGATGTTTTTCAACCTGAGTTGCCAACAATATTTATCTCACTGCTCAGATCACAATCCCATATTACAGCATGAATTATAGTTAAACCCTGATACACAGCAAAGACTTCTGAGATAAACAGCACCCGAAACCAGAATTTCTTACACTAATTGGTGTTAGGTAGGAATATATGAGCAAAGAAAGCAAAAAGCAGCACAAGTCTAATGCCACAGTTTGCCCACAGTTATTCCCAGACAGAGGGAGGGCCCCAAGATGGCTGTAGAGTAAAACCCCACCTGAAACCTGGCAGCTGTTACCATTTTTCCTACCGTAGACGCCTTCCTAAAGAATTCTTTCATAACGTTTCACGCGCACAAAGCATCCTCAAGTTTCACTTCGACTGACCTACAGTAAACAGGCAATTCTCTATCTCTGCCCTCAGAAGTCTTCAATTAAAATTCAGAATGCTTCTGTTTATAGCTAATAAATGGCTTAGCAGCAGTGAGCTTACAGAACAACCACCTCCATAACCCAAGTTCCAGAAAAAATACACAAAGCTTTTCTACGAAGATAAATTGCCAGTCAGAATGCTCTAATTGATCCAAGCAGTGCAAGTTTCCTGTCAAAAACTGTGTCAGGGAAACACATATGCAGTTATCACACCACAGTGCATTCAGACCGTGCTGTCTTGGCTTAACGCCAAATAGAAACATTGCCTGCTCACAAAGAACTCAAAAATCTCACACGAACTGGCAAACCAACTTCGTAGAACAATTCTACACCATAACCGAGAAAGGCATCAAACCTCTGAAATGAAGAATGGAATACAATGGGTAAGTAATATGAAAGAATCTATTCAGCTATGCCCTTCTGAGCACAAGTCACAAGAAAACGAGCATATGTAATGGTATTGCCTCACAGGAGTTTCTATATGAAAAGACTCATTAAAGTAGGTGCTGCTGTTTCATCATCTACTAAGAGACTGGCTTTGGCTTGCAGCATTTGATTTGATTTTAAATCAATGCATGTGATTTACTACAGAAGGAACTAAGAATCCAGTAATGAGACTGCAGTAAAAACAAATTAAGTATGTGAAAAAAGAAAATCTCAGTTAGCACTAATCAGTACAGCTGCAGTGCCTATAGAGGAGCTATGCTAAGTAAGTCACTCACTCCCAGAGAATTTCCTCACCAAGATCCCAGTTCCTCTGTTTATACCAACAGTTGCATCACAATGTATCAAAACTGATTTTTTAAAAAGAAATTTTATCCCTATGACACAGTGTTTAAACAAAATTCAGAAGCAGGAACGACACTGCTTCCTAGTTATGAAGTAAAACATTTTAGACCTAATAAAAGTTACTCCTTTTTCTCCTTCCCATTGTCTAGAGCTTATTTCTCTCCTTCTACAAGGATACCTTCCAGATCTTTTTCCATTAACTGGTTTTAAGATTTTCTGAGGTCATCCTAAGTTTTCTACAGTTTCAGAATTTTTGTTGGTCTTCTTTTTTTCTAGTTTTTTCTTAAGAAAGAAAAAAACTACAATTTCTCTTTAATGCCATTGTTAGTGACATGCTTAAAGAAGCCCAGCTGAATTAGATTCCCAGTTTGTCTTTACCAGGCTTAATTACTAAGGATATTTTGTTTAAGATGGTATTATAAATGAAAGACATGTTGGAAACACGCAACTATACTGAAATTCAGTGGGAGTATGGTGAGAGAAAGGGTGGCAGCACCCAATGCTAGCATATTGTTTTGCAGTATACAAAAGAATCCCAATATTATCAAAATTTAATCCTCAAATAACTCAGGCTATTAGAAATCACTACACTAAAATGTGCTAGAAATAGTTTCTGTAACGTATATTCGAAATGCACGTGCAATGCAATAAATGAAACTATTATATAACAGTAAATTACAGTGAAGCAGCTACAACAACCACTCCGTCCACACAGCACAGGAAAAACAAAAACAGCAGGCCAAGCATCAATGTTTACAAAACCCTTTTTCCCAGTTATTTTATATAAACTTTTAATACACTGCAGATGTCTATAAGGAAACGGCAAGAAAAGATATTTATTGAACTACATTTATGAATTTCTCACTTCTCTCTCATAAACACAAGTCAGCCGGTCATGATCTGGAGGAGAAGAATCATGTTAAGACATTCTAGGCTAGACATCAAATAAAACCCTGGGAAAGCCTTGTGACCTTCCCACAGAAGTGGAGGAGAATACTGTTTTCTGTTCTCTGAACAACTCCTCCTCGGTTATTTGCAGTCTACAAAAACTGGAGTTTTGGTCCATGATTAGAAAAACGCTGGCAAACACATGGCTAGAAAGGGTGCCTGATTACAAAATCACCCTTTGGGGTGGCATGGCATGACTTAGTCAGATGTGTACATATATTCTGAGTTTCTTCCAAAGGAGATACAAAACACAGTAATAACAGCCCACCTTCATATTGCTTTTACCATAATTAAAGATTCAAGTCATTACTATATGATTGAACAAGGAATGTGAACTAGATGAGCTCTCGGGATTCCTTGCTATTCAATTTCTTTTGATAATTAAAAATAACAGACTGTGCAACACACCATTTTCGTGCCTTTTATCATCCCTTTAGCAAAGATGATAACAAACATGTTGGTGCACAACGCAGTTTAAAAACCCCACCATTCTAAAGGACTGCTTTATTCAGTATAGTTTCTCTTTAAATGCTAACAGGAACACATGAAGAAATAGAGGGGAAAAAAGTTCAAGCACTGCAACACTTAAAAATACTGAGTTACTTTGTTCCGTATTCTGGATGTTATTTGCACGGCACACTTTACTATCAGGGGTCTAATTCCACCTTCCAACTGCAGAACAAGTTTGACTTAACACAGAAGAAAATGTAAGCTGATGACTTGGGACCAGACCGGGCATCTTATGGCTACTGGATCCAGACACTGGTCACTGCAGTCCTTCTATTTTGTTAATAAACTTACCCTGGTTTGCCTTTAAATCTGACTGATTCATTTGTGAAAAGCAGTGACTAAATACCTACCACAAGAGCTGCAATTTTGTCATTTAACCCCAAAGCCTAGGTGTTACATAAGCCAAGCGTACTCCCCAGCTTTACTTTCCCCTCTAGAACATGAGGATGCAGAAGTGCTGAACTCTCTCTCGAAACAGAGAGTATTCCAGGCAGCTTGTTAAAGTCCAGCAACATTGTTTCAAAGCTCTTAACAGAGGAACAGCTGGCACACGACAGTCAGCTCAAGGAAAACAAGGTAATAAATCTTATGAAAATAAATGGAAAGGAGAAAGTGTTTACATACCTATGTTTGACAGCTGTGAATGGATCTGTAGTTTTCCAAGTGTGCTTCAGTAACGAGTTTCCTGACACAGTTTAGATCTCTTGAATACCATAGTCATGCAAAAAGAGCCATGTCTCATCTACAGGAAGCATCAGCAGAGAAAGAAAATAAAACCAAAATAGTGTAGTTCAGACTAATAGCTCTAACATTCGCAGGACATGGGAAGCTGCCAGCCCCACACAACCACCCTCCCCACCTAATTACATTCAGCTGCTTGTCATGTGGTCTTGCTGACCGATCAAGTGATCTCTTTTCCCCCTTTTAAAAGTAAGCAAAGTAGCTAACTAGATCTCCCCAAACCAGGTAGCACACCTCGAGCCTTTGCATAAACTACCGACCCTCCTTCCTTGTCTTAGGGAGAGGAAGTTGCAGTGCGTGAGTGCAACTTTTTCTAAGTATATAAAAAAATAAAATACAGCAAACACAGTAGTCTACTATATTGAAACACGGCGAGCACCAAAGTTCCCCAAACTGGTTTTATTTCCCACCTTTACAGACAGCAGAAAAAGTTAGCGATAACAAAATTAGCACAGACACCAGAGAGAGACCAGACCGTGTGAGAGGGAGCTGGAAGGATTTGGGAGGACAGTGGCAGCTGTACTGTAGGACTTTGTAGGCATCTGTGTCCAATCCTTTCTGCTGAACCACTTCTGATGGCAACAAGCTCCAAAAAGAGATCAGAGCGATGATGTTGCCAGAAACTTTCTGAAACACTGACGCTAAACCTGCAAGCACCTGTCCCTGGACAATCCTAAGAGACACATGCAGACATTTTAAACATTTAAAGGACTTCAAGGAAATAAAGTTACCGATTTAACATGTAAACCAATTCTTCGATGAGTCAGTTTCCAAGGGCCTGTTAACACAGGCCCCCAGGAGGCAGAATTCACACGTCTGCCCTGGTTTTCAATGCCGGTGTCTGCACCGAGGCACTCGCTGGATGGAGGGTCCTGCACTGGTTCCAAGGGATGAGACAGGACCTTCACAGCCCCCTGCAGTCCCCCGAGACCTCTTCCCCTCTCAGACACCCCCGACATTACAGATGCTCACAGGAGAGGACTGAAAAGTGTGGACAAAGCAAGTTTTGCACTCACCATGTAAGATTTAGCAGATGTGAGCTTTTGCAGACAAGCGTCCTCGCACAAACCTTTCTTGTCTCAGTTTCTTTCCTCAAGCTGCTTCAAGAGCAGCAAAGAAAGGAAATTAAGGTGGTGTCTGAGACTAGTCTCCAATCTTATAATTTAAGAAGTGCTGCAGACAGGCTGCTACAAACATTTAACATAGGGATTCATCTACCAGTAACAAAGACAGCTCCACATGCTTCTTAACTCACTTGTTTCAGTGCTCAACTATCTCGCCTCCTCTCATGTGAATCAAGACAATTTTTATTTTTCTTGCCCTGGTGAACATTTAAGTTCTGTTATACAGAGCTGGAACACTTTTTCGTGCCCTGCCTTAGCTTTTTCCCAGAATTAACTAAAATCTATTTCTTTGACATTTAGTTACAGGTTGTAATTTCCAAAACTCTACCTCTTCTTGGCTCAATCCAATCTTCTATAAATTTCACCAGTTTTAGAGGAATATAAAGGTCCCTTTTTTGCTCCCACATGCAATTAAAAAAATAGAATTGTGCTCAATTTTCAGCAACATGCACATTTTTAATCTTTAACTGCTTGCTTCCCTGATCAATACCGGCACATTTGCTTAACTGTGAAGAAATATTCAGACCACAAGCACCCTAGAATTTCTGGTAACTGCTGCAGAGTGCAGAAGGAGGAACAGGATAAGAAGTGTTGACAGACAAAGCAGCAACTCTTCTGCCATGTTGCAAACAGCCCTGGGGGGTGACTACGCACACTGAGCACAAACTGTCTGTCTGGAAGTCTCAACCAGCAATGTAAATGGAGTTCAAACTCCTCCACAGAGTCACATGTTTGCCATCTTTAATGGAAAAACAATTCATAAATAATCCCCAGACTTCAGTGTTTTATTTCAGGATGAAATGAGGCTGCTCAACTTGCCTCTCACCAACTTGGTGTGAGGAACATCAACTAATTTTTCCTTCCCCCCTCCCAGACAAGGGTTTTATCTGAAACAGTAAGACTTTGCCCGAAAGGTACAGCTGAAATAAAGCTTTTTTTTTGAGGGTGAAGTTATGTTGATTTCAAACTGGAGAATTATAAACTGGGAGGACATCGGTGTTTGGTTATTTATAGTCTCTGTTTTTAAACAAACACGTGTGCAGCCTCTCAGCAAATGCTGCACAGGCAGCTGAGCCAGCCCTGCTGTGGTGGCAGGAAGCGAACGCAAACCAAGCAGCAGCAGCTGGAACAGGAACCACTGCAGGCAGCCCAAGGTGAGCCTTCCTCACACTGCTACCCCAATCCTAGGGGGCTATAAGAGCTTGGACATCTTCTCAGTTTATGTAGGGGATCAAAATTACACCAGTAAAGTTCTGAAACTGTGAAAAGCAGTTTTGAAGCTCCAGCTCTACAAAGGAATAGCCATCTATTCAGTTATTCAATAATCCTAATGTTTTTACAAGTTCTATGAACAGGCTGTATGAACAAAATTATCTGAATGCATGGAATTTATGGTCTACTTGTAAAACTTTTCTATGCTTTGCAGGCCAAGGAATTTAAGAGGAAATTTGATGAGTTAAACACAGCAAACAGCGTGGAGCATTCTTCATTACGAGCGTCAGAATATTTGCCTTCATGCGCTCCATGCCCCTGAGAAAAGATGCAGGTGTCCAAGCTGTCCCGTAGCAGATGTTTCTTCTGTAAGAAAAATACTGGACTGTTACCTGCCTGCAGAAATAAAGATATCTGCCACTAGAGAGAGGAATAGAAGTGGATCTACTAACAGCCCATTTCAGATAATGCTACAGAACACATCCCTGTTTCCAAAGCCAAGAGCTGTGCCTAACATCAATGTCATCTGCCCCTGCTCTGCAGTAACATGCCAGTACCTCAGGACAGAACCCAAAAGACCTGAAAGAAGGATATCAATTCCATATTAAGGATTTTTTTCTTTTGCTTTCCTCTCACCCATATCCTTCCAGGGAAGGGGGAAAAAAAAAAAAAAAAGAAGAGACAAAGAGACAACCCACACTCACAAAATCAGCTTTCACACCAGAACTCCAGAACTGCAATGGCTGAACTTTACCAGGACCAAATCATGAAATATCCCTTTGGTGATTAAAATAAAAGTAGGTCAGGCAGGCCTTTCTGCTACTCAAAGGCACACCTGCTAAATATTTAGTAATATTATAGATTGAAGTAAAACTTTCATTATGTTCTTTCAACTGTAAGCGAATGTAGGCAATTTTAGTAATGGTGACACAGCTTTCTTTCCACATTGCAAAAGAAAAAGTATGGGTATATTTAAGATCTGTAGCATTTTACATAGAAAAGAGGTTCTTTAAAATAATCCCCTCCAAGAGAGGCTCTAGATAACTAACTTTCAAGAATTACCAGGGTCTCTTCAACAATAAAAAGTTAACAGTAAAATAATCAACAAATGAAAAGCATCAACTTTGCTTTCATAGAGTATCACACTGCCTAAAGACAGGAATCCTTTACAGCAGCTGGGCACTAAACATCAGCACTTTGAAAAACTTTAGACCAAATTCTGTCATCAGAAAAAAACCTCAAAAGATTGCTTCCCAAAATAAGATTTATGTATGGTTATATTTGACCTCAGAAAAGATTAGTAAAATTATCCCAAACAAGCGACTTTAATTGATCTGTCAATTCTGTTCGACCGCAAGTTTTTGCCTCCACATCACTTTCTATTAATGCCCATGTATGCACAGTCTATGCCACGGCAAAGCCAAGTGTAGATACCTACTCCAGATCTGAATCAAAAGGGGAAGGAAAGAACCCTTTAATACCAGAACCAGGTTTTCTCTCTCTCTTATTACAGTTCTGAAATATCAGAAAGAAAATAGTATTAAGAAATACTATCGTACATGTCCTTGTATAAGATGTTAAAACACCAAGAAATGGTGAAAACAGGTTTATTTTAAATGGCAATAAAATGTGTATGAATAAACACGATTATTTGTTCTGACTGAAATGAGCAAATGTGATCATTTTGCATGTAGAAAATGGTATTTTGGCAACATTCACACTACTCAAATGACATAATCTCTACTCAAAAGAACATTTAACCTAAAGATGGATGGATTATTTGACACGCTACAGCTGTTCTGTGAGACTGTGTCGGTCCACATATTTTAAGACTTATGAAGTGTACGCCTGACTGCATGAGGAGAGCACCTAGAGCAGCACTGCATGAGACATCAGTGGCCCTGCATTGGGTGAGCAGCTGTAAAAGCACACTAATAATGTGATGTCTCTGTCTTCAGCCTGAAGAGCTACAAATCTCATTTTAGATCAATGACCTTTATCTACTTTAAAGGGTTGATGACTAAGTGAACTTTTTTAATTAAAAAACATAGTAGCTTTACAGGAAGCTTCTGTCCCAATTTAAAGGAACATGTGCACTACAGCTACCTAAGAAAGGATTTTCAATGTTTTACAATCCTATATTAATACAGCTTTGAAAGTGTCTGTCATATTTTCATCCACACTAAAGCTTGATTGATACGTGTTTATTCTTAGCACTACCTGATCCAACATGTTATTTGAAAACCAATAAGCAGAGCAGGGTTTTCTTTCCAGCACAAGAAGACCTTGTTCACATCTTTTCTGAATCTACTTAATAGGGCAACTGGTTCTTCATTCTCCTCACAAGCTGACAACAGTGCCTTTTACACTTTAAATCTGCTCTCAGGGGAAAAATGGAAAGGTTAGTTATGTGAAATATGTGGCAGACAGAGAAGTCTGCTGCTTCTGAGCTACAGCAAAGTATTGCTTCTGCGGTGTATTGTTCTTTGATCTTCCATGCAATGAAGCACATGAAACCAAATTAAACACCTGTGATGCCTATTTTTTTCTACCATTTCTTAAAGCACGAACACCATTAACATTAGAGCTCCTTCATATTCCCATTTATTCAGTGACTCCCCAGGTTAACTAACCTGACTGGTTGATCTGCCTTCCTTCAGGGTGTGCAGGAGGAATGGGTGGGCTTGGAAAGGTGGTGATTCTGCAGTACATTACCAAAGTAGGTCTTTCAGTTCCACTGGCCCCGTTCCAGTCCCTGTGTGACTCCCAATTACTAAAAACGTTACTGCTCCCATTCTTCATGCTCCCACAGGATGCTAGGCTGAAGAAAAATTCCCTAAGGCTCAACACACCACACTGGAGATTACGAATGCAATAAGGACTTCTTGGAACAAAGCTCCAAATTTGCAATGCAAAAAACAAAGCTGAAATGAGGACATGCCTCTTAGCCTGGTTTCCTAAGGAAACAAAGCTCATTAGAGAGGGGCAGAGACACTGAATTTCTGTTATTTCTGCCTTCTCCCCCAACATTTGAATCTGCTGATCAGCTTTAACATTCCTTTACAGAGGGGAAGAAGCCACAAAGATCTGAACTTTCTATGTACTTTGTGAAAAAATGGCAGACTGGATAAAGGGAAGAGTGGGATGCAGCCTTCCCTGAAAGCTGGCAGTTACAGTTTCCAGTTCTATAAGGGAAACCCACCAGCTGCCCAAGTGGTACCTGCTGCAGCACATACTGTGACAGTCATTCAATTTTACATTTGCTTTCAAGTTGGATTTAAAAGACACTATCTATTTTAAAAGCAAAATAAATTTAAGCACATCTATTATTAAAAAGTGAATGGAATAAAACCAGTGGAGTTCTGCTGTATTAGCAGTCCAGATCTGGGGGAGGGGGGGCTGTCTTGTGCTTTAAAACCTACTAAAAAGCATGATTCTAATTTTGCGGCACGTTCTTTTCACGGGCCTTCCAAAGCCTGCTCAGCAGCTCCTCCTGACACACAGCAGGATCTCAGGCCCTGTGGGCTATATCCAAACAGACAATTCTAGAAAACTATCAAATAAAGATTTATAGTCCCCTCTTCCATTTCATAGATAAAGAACATTTTAAAAACTACTACTATAACAACTCCAACTTGAGCCTACATTTATCCAAACTAAAATTATGAGAATTCTGCTATCAAATTCAGAAGAAACACAATCAAATCAGACTACTATCTCCAAACTTGGTTAACACCGTCTCTGTACAGAGATGTCTATCCCGACACCATTCCAAGAAAAAAATATGGAAAAAATAAGTATTAGTCAGACAGTTCATGCCCTGACAGAAAAGACCTGTCAAGTTGAATCAATGTTAGAGGAGAAAGTCAGTGGAGCATGTGCAGTTACGTGCACAAGATCTGAAAGTGCTGCATGAGAAAGACTCTGTTGGAAATGGATGATACCAGCAGGGCTAGAACTAACACGACACCTGCATTTTGGGTCATATTCTGTCATGCATCAAGTTTGGTTGAGAACAAAACAAGTGGGGATGGGAGAGGAGGAATTATGATTAACCTCTGCAATTTAAAAAAAATAAAAGCCACCATAAAAAGACCCCTATTCTCCTGCTTTTTGCTATAATCTGCATTCTGAATGTTATCTAGGCTTCCAAGCAGACTTGGAAAGCACCAGCCGTTGGCAGTAACTGTAGCAGCAATTCATCTCATGCAAACCTTGCATAAAACAGTTTCGGAGCACAAGCAATCCCACAACTGTGAGCCTTGAGTGATACCCTGAAATTCTCAAAATGCACCACCACTCCATGACAGTCACACAATTATCAGCAGGGATCTCCAGGAGGAAGGTAATTTCCCTCAGCAACCACCAATATAAAATACTGTACTAGCAAGACTGGTGGAGACACAAGAGAAAAAACAGAAAACTTGCATTTTTTATTCATAAAAATGAATAAAGTTTTCTTTTCCTCCTACTCAACATACATGCTTTATTAGTCCTTATCACTACCAGCAGCCTTCAGTCTAGTCCAAGTATTCCCTTTCCCCAGGGATGTTACTGGAAAAAATTGTTTTCTTCCTTTCAGTTCACAGAGCAACCGTTTTCCTTGCAGTCTTTGGGTGATAAGAGAACCAAATGAAATATCCCAATGAGCCAGGCCTTAAGACTGAGACTGGGCTGACTTTGAACAACAGCACTTCTCCAGAGAACCTTTATCACCTTCTAATGACACATGCTTAATAGAAGTATTATACAAATTGTGCATCAATTGTTTTCAATTTTGCTTTGCATTCTGCTGTTTCTAAGTCAAACCTGAAAGGGGCTTACGCACTTGAAAGCCTATCCTTTCCAACAAAATAAACTGCTCTAATAAAAGGCATTGCTTCTACTCTTGGAGCTCAACTTACCTGAAAGTATTACTCCAGATTCAGAGTTTTTATCCACTTTGATATTTATTCCTTTATCCTGTTATCACCTTTCAAACCAATAGCTCTACACAGCTGCAAAATTGGAATCACAAACTCCAAAGTTAATTTGGAATCAGCTACTTGATTTGTGTAGCAGTGTCCTTACACCCATCCAGTGTTTTATTTGCATATAAAATATCATGAAATATTTCAGCAAGGTGTACTCCTTCAAGTCCTTTCATTCACATATCACATTTTCACAAAGAATTACTGCAGAAGTGTAGATATTACTGCAGAAGTGTAGATTTACTTTCAAAATACTCTTCGTAAGCGCCCATAAACTTGACTTTTAATTTAAAAACACTGCTCACATATATCCCAACTTCTTTTGTCCACTGCAAACCACCGATTTCTAGAAAAGTTTTACTCCTGCTAAGTTTGTATCTTCACTGCTGTTTCCTGCCCCTTTGCTACCTTACTACCGGTCTTCACATCGTCTTCCAGAAGTGCCTTTTTCTGACACACTTGATTCTTACCCATTTCCCATCAGTAAAAGAAATAGAGAAAGAAAACAGTATGGGAAATGGGTTTGCAAACTCAGGAAAATATCACTGCACTGGTTTACACTTTGATATCATCCTCAGGGCCATAGAAGCAAGGACATTTGCCTGTTGGGTTTTTTTTTTTTCCTACCGTAGTTTAAAATACTGAAGAACTTGTTAGGTCAGCTCCAGAGTGCTGAAATGTGCCAGAATGTGAAAAAGATTCCACCACCCAGTATATGCAAAACTGTCACACACACACCCCAAAGCATCCTCAGCCCTTTGAAGCCACACCAACACCGTAGGAAAGAAGTATGCTGGTTATATGTCATATTTTAATCTATATGCCATAAGGCTTATTAGATTGGAGAATAAATCACAGGTGCCGAGACTACTTATTACTATAAATCAAAAGTAAATCCTGCTGTTTTATGTATGAAAACACAACAATGTAAGGATGTTCCAGGAAAGAAAGTCAGGGCTAGGACTTATTCACAAAGCTCCACTAGAGATAAAAGGATCATTAAATCATTAAGTGATCTCAGCTGATTTAACATGGTTCAAGTTAGTCCTGCCTCCTGACAGGGATGCAGTTCTGACTAAGAAGAGGGGAAAAAAAAAGAAATGAGGAAAAGAAATCTCATAACTAGATGCTATACCCAGAGGAAGACTGATGGGGAATATATTTGTATAAATAGAAAAAAAAAAGTGTTTCTGCTATAGAAAGCTGCCTTTTAGGTAAGAATTTATCGAACCATGCTGCACTTAAACAACTTTTTTGCCATGTCTGAAGACAGTGCTGTAAACTCAGACTGTATCTGCAGCACCGAGTGGTATCTACAAGACAAAAGGAGCAAAAGCAAGTTCCAGAGCACTACATATGCCAAGCCCAGAAAACGTTTGGCTATAAATATCTAAGTAACCCTCTGTAGGACCAATCACAAGTGCAGAGTACAATAACGCCGCTTTAGTACAGAAGGGAATATTTGATGATTAATTATTTAAATCATGAGTTTAATACATTTTAAATGCAACTTAATTATTTGCTGAGACATCAACAGGGGAAAAAGAGTTGTCATTCCTTATATTCCACCTCTAGTGTCAATTTTGCCTGTTTCTTAAAACTAAATTAAATTCTAACTACCTCTGTTGACTGTGACAGACTGATCTTAGTAATGGTGTTGATCTGCTATCTGGTTATGCTGAAGGCTGGCAGACCTATCACTGGTCATTTAGCAGCACAGCAGATACCTGGCAGTAACAGCACAACCAAGAATTCAAAGGCACACAGGGGCTACTGCAAGTAATACTTGTTTCTGTAAATGTCAAAAGCTACTTAAGAATTCTTTTATCTCACCTTCTCTTTGAAAGAAAAGGAAACGTGTGATCAAGTGATAAAATCATGTGTTCCCATGTTTAACGATCGTGATAAAACAAACTTACAGTCTGGTTTTAGACATCTGGTTGCTGACGAGAAATTTTATTCACTGTGAAAATAAACCAGTGCAAGTTGTAGAACACCCTCTGTCCCCACGTCCTTTTTGCCAGACATTAAGTAGATATTAAATTAGAACCCTGAACAAGAAACACATGAACGTGCTGTTCTTTTTTCCATCTTTTTAACTATGCTTTTGAGACATCCATTTAGCATCACAAATTCTATTCCTACATTTGCCTACCATTTGAAATGCATATGGTAGTACATGCTTTCCCCTGGCTGGAAAATACTTGGAACACTCACAAAATTAGTAAAAGTCTGTGACAAGAAAGAAGGGCTGAGAGAAGATGTCTGTGTAAGATTAAGTTCCCAAGAAAGGGCAGGCAGAATAGATTTTGTAGAGTTTCAAAGAAAAACCTCTAAGCACAGTAACACATCGCCTCGCAGAACTAACTCCGAACATGTATGCGTTAGCCTGATGAAAATCTCCTAAGCACCATCCATGAGGGAAGTGTTAAAGGAGTCATACAATCAGAAAGCTCAAAATATTCCTGATGCACCTCTAAGAGATAAAAATTAAGTGGTTTTGACGGTTCTAAGCATGTCCTTTATACTTTGCTAGCACCATTAAAAATAACACTTATATATTAATATACTCTAGTTACTTACAGAGCTAGGAAAACCAATAGGTGTTTCTGATAGATTTAGCTTTCTTTAGGTCCAAGATCATTAAAGCTTAAGTTCAACCCAAGCATTGCAAATCAGGCTGAAGGGCCCTTCTGAGCTTTCTCAGCAAGAAGCCTCCCCCAGACAAACATGCAGTGTTTGGAAAGGAGCAACAGGTCTGTTGATACTCACATATGAGACTGAAGTCCTGGCTAAGCAGATATAACATTATTATAGTGCTTTCACAATAATTTACCATTTTTAAAGCCTTTTTAAAAAATTTAAACCAGACACGCAATCCACTTCTCCTCTGTAAAAAGAAACGCACGCCTAAAGCGGTGGGAAACTTGTGCTGCAGGTGCTGCAGCTGCTGCGCGAGAAGGCCCGAGCGGGGTTATTTGTTCGCGTTCAGGGCAGCAGCTGTGACGGGAAGCACACGAGGGGCAGTCCAAAGGCCGAGGCTCCGGACGTCTCGCTTCCATCTTCCGAGTGAGGCCCCTTTGTTAAAGCCCGGGTCGCTGTTCCGGAGGCGCGAGGCGAGTGATGGGGCGGCAGCACCCCGAATTCCCTGCCCGAAACGCCGTCCTGGGGCTCTGATCGAGCCAGCCCAGCCGAGCTCGCCTCCCCTGCCGCTTTACCT
>VZTA01002439.1:9819-30866 GCA_013398855.1 Mohoua ochrocephala | reverse complement strand
ACACCCCCCTCCACCCCCCCCCCCCCCCCCAAGACAGGAAGCAAATATAAGGTTACAAAACACTAACAAATACATTACCACGATGTAGACCTATTTTTTGAAGGATGAGATGAAGTTAGTATATCAAACATTGGAGTTAGTAGTTGGTACATTATGCATGGCTCAAGCTTTAACTACACTAATGGAATGCAATTAAGCATATTTTTCATACACAGGTCATTGCATGCCTAGTTTCTGCAGCGATACTGCTGGCACCCGAACTATCTTCACTTCCAAAGAACAGTTAAAGCAACGGTACAGAATATGCAAATTAGAAAGCCTCACTTCTGCCTGTTAACAAAAATGTGTAAAAATCAAATTATTCAGAAAAAACCTTGCATCTTGCTGCTTTGTTGAAAAACAATTAGTTTCCAGAGAGTACGTGAATTTTAATCGTAATTTTTACAATAAATTACTCAATATTTTGGATCAAAGGGTAGTTGCCCCAATTCTATCTCAAGATTTGCCATGTGTCTTCCATTAGTGCGACCATGTTTATGCCATTTACCTTCTCTTTTATTACGGTGTTGGTACTTCTGAGCTTGTTTTTCATGTCTGGAATTTTCAGTTTGTGTAAAAGGTCTTTTAGGTCGACTGCAAGGAGTAAACAAAAGCTTATTACTACTAAAAGCATTTTGAAACACAATTACATTTTCAAGTACAGCTTTTAACATGCTGAGGTTCGTGGAAAGTAAAATTATTATTAAGTAGTCCTTTAGCTTTTAAGAAAAATGAGGGAGGCATATGTTTGTTTAAATCATCGATAAGATGGTATAGATGAAAGAAATGCTTTCTAAGAATAAAAATGCAGCTGCCGGCACAAACTTCTGTATAACACTATCGGTAAAAGAATTTGAAATTGTTTTTCTGCAAACTGAAATTCTCACAAATTAGGTATTTAATTTAAAAATAAAGTTCATTTAATGATAAATTAGGAAGATGCACTATAAATAAAATCGTAAACCTTATGTGTTTGCCAAAACCCCGTTAAAAAGGCTATCGGGTAGCTGTTAATAGGACCGTCACCCTCACGGTTCAGCTTTCAATAGGAGGAAGTGCTACTCACGTAATATTTAGTAACCTCAAAGTAGTTAATAATTCAGACTTCCAGCCGCAGTAAAATGTATGAAATGATAAATAATACGAGTGTAAATCTGTAAAGCCCTGAGAACACCTTTAGATCCAGGAAAGGAACATAGGACACAATTCACACCGAGGGCCATTGTGAGCAAGTCTGAACAAAATTAAGTCAGGGTCAGGGTCTGAACTAAAGCCTGCTGTGTGATGAGCGCTGCTCTGGGCATACAGACCGACCCAATATTACACTAATCTGCAAGAGAGCAGTGAAATGTATCTGCCAGAACAGGACTCTGAGACACCTCGAATATCCTAAAAACCTCATTCAGCAAAGGACAACGAGGAAGTCCTAGTTAATTCTCCAAGATAGTTCATCAGACAGGCAATCAGAGCTGTTCGGTCTAAAGAAATCCTACTGGCAGTTACTGGCAGTTTCTAAAGAACCCAGCAGAAACATCAGATTGTGCTATGTACACACACAAAATTTAGATAAAAAGGTACTACAGATCCACTTTATATAACAGAATCTAATATTTCCACTAAGCCGTTCAGAAAGTCTTCTAGCATATGTGTGTTTGTGTGTGTATATATACACACACATACATACATACACATACCTGCTCAAAGACCATCCGATACAACAAGGACATTAGTTGTCTTTATAAAAACCACTTCTTTGTGTTATCAAGTTCAGGAAACATGGAAACAAACCTGGGTCCATACTGGGGTGAATTATCATAATGGAAGTAGTATCTGTAGACGTATTTGTCCAAATCCTCGAAAACCTTTTCATTGTTACTTTGGTATTCCTTCATATCTTCCAGGTAATCCTTGACATCATTAACAAAATCAGTGAACAGCATCTGGTCGTGTATAAATAATCCATTATGAAAAAACTTACTGATGAAACTTTCTAGTTCTCTCCAATGATGAAAGTTATGTACAACTTGTTGCAAATACTTTCTCATTAGCCGATTAAATTCATCCACCCTGATGGGATCCGAAACTCTGTTAAAGAGACTAATGAATTCTTGATGAGCACATTCAAAAATACCAGAGCAGCCCTTTAGGGCAAACTGATGTTTTCTATTACACAAATGATCATTGAGACATTTCTGGGAATCTGAATCTTTTTCAAATGCTGTAAAATGATGTTTTCTTCCGTTTCTGGATTCTTTCGGCATGTGAGGTCCCCTGTAATGCATGTGCTTCAGATTCTCGTAGGAGTTATGGTCTCGATAAAAAGTTCGAGCTTTCTTGTTTGCCTCATATCTTTTATCACTCGATGACTTCTCCTTTTCATCAAAGATGTTTTTTGTGGTATCTTTGAAGTGTCTGAATGTAGACTTTACAGAATCAGAGAATTTTTTCAAGTTTTCCTTCACTGCTTCTTTAGCCTGCTTAATCTTTTCTTTATGGTGTCTTACAAACTCTTTTGTGGAATTTTTCATAGCATCAAAAGTTTCTTTAACCGAACCAAAAAATGTCTCCTTTGATTTCTTTCTACTCTTACTTTGCCCTTTAGCACCTTTCTTTTGTCCGTTTTCATTAATTTCTTGTTTTTCAGTTTGGTCTTTTGCTTCAACATACAGCTTCTCCCATAAGTCAGAGCGTTGTTGCTCAAAGTTTAGCTTTTTTTCTAGTTCTACCAGTCTTCCTCGCAGAGTTTCTATTTCTTGATTTTCTCTTAATGTCTCATCATCATCATTAGCACTGTCAGGTGTTTGACGCGAACTTAACTGTTCTAGTTCTTTTTTCAGAGCTTCTGTAACATGACGCTCTTTGTCCAGTTCTCGCCTTAACATCTGTGCCTCTGCAAAGAGTGTTTCCTTTTGCCTGAGAAAATTGCTGTTTCTTTGCTTTTCCTCTTCCAAATGCTCCCTTAGTTTCTGATTTTCTATTACAATAGATTCAGTGCTACTACCTTTATCTTCTAAGTTTCTAATTTGTTGTCTTAGCTTCCTTAATTCTTCCTGAAGTGAGGCCAAAGCTTTTTCTTCCTTCTCTAGAGATTCTCTTAAGTGCTGATTTTCTGCAGCAAGACTGTTTTTTTGAGAATCAAAGGATTTCTTCTCTACCTCAGTAAAGGTCAAACATGTGGCAAGATCTCCCTTGAGTGACTAAAAGAAACAAAAAGAAAACAAGCAAAAATACCACAATGAGAATTGTTAGAATTTTAGCTAGAAAGATGAAAAACCAAGGTGGCCCAAACAGAGCTTACTTGTAATTTTGGATGCAGTGAAACACGCACAGCGAGATGCAAAAATAGAGCTGGTTTGTTTATCTCAGTTCAGTTTGTTTATCACACACTTTCTTGGCACCAAAGACCATGTGAGAAACTCCCCCTTCCAGCCAGAGGTCATCACCCCTCGCTTGTATTGGTTTAACTAGCTAAAGGACAGTCAGTTGGGTACATGAACTGTAACATCTTAAAAGGAAATCAAAATGTGCACGCTTGCTCGATTTACGTTCGGCAAGCTGGATTTACAGATTACAAAAATAAGTTAGCAGAAGCAAAGGCATTTAGCAGTTGGGGCGGAAATTCACAAACTGATTTTGAACCAAATCCGTTGCTGAAAATACACGTTCGTGTAGCTATATACTAACACAAAAGGAGCTCCCCAGTCTGTTGGCATCAGTGACAAGCTCTAGAGCATACTGAATTATGCAAAAATGCCGCTAACAGCCACGTAAAACCTAAAAAATAGAAAAAGACACACAGACACAAAGCACTCCCTAATCTTCTCTCTAGATGATGTAATAGTAAAAAAAACAGAAGTACAGGTTAAGTATTTAAAAAATTAATAACCATTGACAATTTAGAAAGCAAATTCACAAAACCTGTAGGTTCAACATGTTTTTACAAGCATTTTCTATTTCAGCTCTCTTCGTTAATGACAACCCGGCATTATATCACAGGGAAACAAGAGTCTCTGTGTCCAGGTAACTCCTAGACTACAGACATAAAACCCAGTATCTTTAAACACATTCCGAGAGCAAATTCAATCAACATAAATCTTTGTCGAGAATTCAGGGGAAAGTTCTCTGAAAGAACTTACTAAAGACAAAAATTTCATGGATTTGCGTGAGAAATTAATTTCACTTTGTGAAAAATACACGCATAATGACAGAATTATGCAATGACTTCCAGCTAAGCTCACACCTACCCCCACTTTGTGGTGCACTTGATCTCCATGCTCTTGTTGGCACTGGTAAAGGTCATCTTTCATATCTTTTAATTCACGTGTCTTTGTCACCAGCTGCTGCCGTTTCTGGATCTGCACTGTACCTACAAAGATAAAAAAGTGTCTTTTGATAGACTAACTTAGAGTAAGCAGTTAGAAGAACAGAGGAACCCAAACATTGTCTTCATTGTCTCTGCAAATTCAAAAGCATTCTTACCTTGCCATTTCTGCCTAGTCCTTACCAGTAACTGTTTCGCTGTAGCAAATTGTTTCTTCCAATGATAAACAGTTTCCCAGACCCAAAAATTTGCTTCTACACGGTTTTTTCATTAATAACAAATAAAGGAATTTTGGAACACTACATAGAAAGAAGTTAGATCCAAGCCAACAAAAGTTATGCGGGAAAGAATATGTTTGACTTCTCGGTAATTTTTTTTTAGTAACATGCAAGTCAACCAGGATAAAAGGGAGGCTGTTGGTCCATGCTTTATCCACTTCAGAACTACAACCTTGACTGTTAATTGAAGTTACATGAATAAGAGGGTATTAGCACAGTATTTAAATTTCCATGCAGAAATACAATTATTACACGCTGCTCACAAAGCAGCAAGTATTGCTGGCCCTGTCTTGACCTTCTTATCCGTAAGCAAAGGCTGCAGAGTAAGCAAATATCCTGTTTTTCAATTGTCAGACAAAGGCTGAGACACCTTGGTTTTCAGAAAAAGTATCTTCGCTGTGCTAGCCACCGATTTTGTTGTCACGAACAGCTTCTTGAGTGGTACTTCCTTAACTATACACACAGTCTCTAAATCCTAACACTGATGTAGTTTTTATATGTTTGCTTTTAAGATTCCCTTGAATTGACTCTAGAGAAGAAGGCAACAGCAATTTTCAGGTGTTTCTCTCAAGACCAATGGAGCGCATTCAGAGTTCTATTTCTGTATTTAAAGGCAGGAGGAGATGTATTGTTAAACAGAAGAAATGCTATAAATACACTTACACCGATGAATGTTTTGAGCTCTCTTAATTTTTATTTAACCTATTGTCAAGTGTGACCTTAAAAAAAGACAGTTGCATATTAAACCAAGTTGAACTTCAGTAGTTCAATTCAGCTAAGGGATGGCAACGTTTTTACAGCAATAATTTTAAATCTGCAGAGTCCTAGTAAACACTTACTGGAAGCATAGATCCTTTCATAAATGAATTTAAGTATACTGACAGTAAATTTGGTTTTAGTATTTATCTTTCATAGATACTTTTGAGGAAGTCCATTGATCCTAACAATCTAAAGCCTACATCTGAAAAAATCATCATTTAGTGTAAAGGGTTCACGTTAGGTAGAACCTGCATAACAGAAAAAACACTTAAAGCACTCTTCCTCTCCTTATCAAAAAATCATAATTTAGGTACAGTAAACAAAAATGGCATTTAGCAACACTGAAGATGAACATATTGAGGTGCCATTCCTCAGTAACTGGTTTGTATTTCCAGCTGGCACGCTAAGTCACAGTATCCTTCAGATTCCTTAAGAAACCAATCCAAATCCCTAGCATTATAGCTGTAGTCCCCCTTGCAGTTTCTGGTTAAAGGAAAAAATTAAACATCTGAATATCCACAAGGAGACATTTTTTCTGGCAAGGACTTTCTACCCTAATTTAAGCTTTACCTGTCACCTGAAAAGTTTGCCCTCTTTCAGTTCTCCTTCCCAGAGTATCATAAAGGCAGTTAACTCAGTTTAATACTGATCAGGATACAGTTATTGATTCAAATCTAATCCTAGTTGCTTTCTACATCTCTGAAAGTCTTAAGGGGGTCCTGAAGCTCTAGCTAAAAGGAAAACGCTATCCTGATATTGACCCAAAAAAAGTAATTTTATAAAAAGTAACCCTTTCCAATCCTCTTACACGACAATTAGCCTAACATTAGAAGACTGCTGTGGGAAACATTCATTCCAGGCTGAATCACAAAAATACAAAGTAGTCCTCTAGGGAGATGGACTTCTCTCTGCAAGTTTGTGTTTAAAAAAAAAACAACAACAAATCTAAAAACGGGAAGACCAAAAGCAGGACTTGAGTTCCCTTCTAGTGGTAGAAAGATAAGTTACCACATAACCACGAAGAACTTTCACCTGAAGAAGCAAAAACTAAAGCTACACAAAACTGCCTTCTTTCCGCTGAAAATGCTGCCGTCACTGTCAGCAGTGATGACAATTTTTATTTAGAAGTACAGATTCAACGAATGAACAAGTAAATTCCTTAATAAAGGTATTACCCTTAGTCCATGTTCAAAGTGTATTTTTCATCCACAGATCTCCAAGTTCTTTAAAAGGATTGTACTATCATTAACACCAATCTAAACACAGTGAAGTGATTAACAACTGAAATCTCAAGTTCCCACCGCAAGCACTATCACAGACTGGTCTAGTCATTGTGTTCCTCTATGCCTCCAGCATGCCAGCGTTCACCAACCAGTTTTCACACCAATTACTGCTACCTGCCGTAGCTGCTACATAAAAAGTGTTTGCGTGACTGGATTAGTCGTTCCTATAATCCCACATACATCAGCAATTCTCGAGACTTGATTTATTATTTTATTTTCATAATGTAAGTATGCATACATATACGGATGTGTGTGTACACAAACATACGCACAATTTAAAAAGGAAATCTGAATGCAAGCACAGCATCCACAGTACATCACTCACGGCTCTTACCTTCAGGTTTACCTAAGAATGAAACAACATTGGGATCAAGTGAAAATTAATATAAATCTCAAAAGAAGCGCCAAAATTTAAATCCCTAACACTTAGTCAACACCAAATCCAAAGAGAATGATACTCCTCATCTCCAACTGAAACACATTTTATAAAGGCATATTCTCATACAAAAAATAGAGCTACTCAGGAAAAATTATGATTTACCACCTTACTATATGAAGTAGTGTATATTAAATAGAGTTGCACTGCTGAAGGACCTCCCTATATTACCAATACAGCAGCAGTTGCCTTCTCTCATTTTTAGGTTTAGGTTGTTCGCAGAGAACAAGAAAAAATATCGGACTCACAATAAAACAGCATTTGCTACGCAAGATGTGGACTCTGTGTGTTCTGCTTTCTCTGAACTCACCATAGAAGTGTCCAAAGCCCATGCTGATGGCAATCACCAGTGCCAGGATGATGCACCGGTTCAGGCCACTGCTGAACTGGCGCTTGTGCTGCTCCTCCCTGGGCGGCTCGGGCTCAGGCTCCGCCGGCGGCCCCGCCTCGGGCTCGGAGCTCGACACCCCACGCTTCCTCGGGCGCCGTTTGCGCACCGTGGGGCTGGACTGGCTGCTGGTTTCGTCGCTGCTGGACTCATCAGGGCTGGCCTGAGATGAGAAAACTGAAAAGCAACACACACCAGTGTTTAAAATGCATTAATTACTGTGTTAAAGAGCAAACGGAGTATCAAAATCTGTAATATTTATGTAAAATAGATTTGGCGTTTATCTTTGAGAACATTAATAAAACAAAATAAAAATTCTAAATGTTACGGTTTATGCTGGAAATTATGCGAGGAATGCGTGATCTCCAAAGTTAAAAATCAATTTTTTAAAACTAAATGATAGAAAATTAAGAAATCATCACGCAAAAGCTGTATGGCACTTCCCCATACCTTATCATTCGCTCATTACAAAGTGTTTCGGTCAATCCTGCCTCCTAAAGCATCTACATGTACTGCCTCTGCAAATTCTTGTGAAATAGAAAGATTAAGAATTCAGTTTTCCTTCTCTTGCAGCCATTAAAACTGAAATATTTAATAATGAAAGAGCAACATAAAGGCTTGCTGAAAGAAGGCCTCCTAGAAGACAGGCATGGTTTTGTTACGTACTCTCAAAAAACTTCATTCTGTGACCTACATGCAACTGCAGACAAAATTCCATTGACGTTACACTAATGTAGCTATTAGAAATATTCAAAATCAAGATACAAATTTATTTAAATATGCAATTTTGTTTACACACAATATCTACCTGATACTATCTATTAACACCTTTACCCACCTTTCAAAAAAGCCGTTTGCAACCACTACTGCACAGGAAAAGAACCACTCAAGTGCTTCTCTGTTTGTTCTTTCCCAACACTCTTCTATTACCTGACTGAAGTTTTGGTAAATTGAATTGGACAAGCTTTGAGATAAGAACAAATTCCAACCTTAAAAAAATACCTTTCATAGAATTTTTGCAAAATGGTATTTATTATACCATTTGTATGTTTGCGTTCCAACGGCCCAAAAGCCATATATTCTAACCAGGAAAATAACAACGGAGCTCTAACTGTTCGTTCCCATTTGTACAAATGTTTGCTGCATATACTGTAAATAAATTTATATAATCCAGTACGTAAGTAATTACTATTTAATCTCCCTCCTTTAAAAGTATAATTTTCAAGTGCAAGGTAAATATCAAGGGGAAGCAGTACTAGGGTGGAAAAGTAGCTTTCAAGTATCTACATTCTGTACCTAATTCACATGTCTGGAATAGATTCAATGTGATCAGTGAAGTCCCCAGACATGACAAAGTGCTCCTGCTTGGACACTAAACTTGCTGCTCACAGTCACACAATGCGAGTGCCCCTCCTAGAAATATGGTTGCTCATTCTCGTATCAGACGTCATTACTCAAAATGTAAAAATATAAACACAGAGTGACCGTCCTTGAACGGTTCACAACAGAAAAATCACTTGTTCGAGCAAGGCCACGCACACATCACCGAACAGACAAGAATGCCTAGCAGTGCTAGGTATTATCTATAAAATACATTACCACTTAAGATTCTTCACTTAAAATAAATTACAGCTTGATAGAAGCGATTGCATCAAGCCCAGACAAGATTATCAGTTAGTATCTGGAACACGTGTAATTTTTAACTTCATAGACAAGCAACGTGTCAGATTATGAAAGACAACTTCCTCCCTTAATAAAAGAACTCCATTTTAGTCAATCGGTCAAATCAGACTAACCAAGCAGACTTTGCAATGAAGACAAATCACTTCAACGGTGACTTAGACATGCAGACATTTAAATAAATTTATATAGCTTAGTAGAGAAGGACACTATTTTTAGAATCAGTCATTTAAGCAGATGCATACTTCCCCAGTCCTGGAAAACAAAGGCAAGCATTCAGAGTGCATTCCTAGAATGCAGAGGTCAGATATTATAGAGAAATATACAGGACAAACTTAGTAAGAGGCATTACTCTTGCTCATCCGTGGGGTTTTTTAGGGTTTTTCAACAACCAAAGAAGCTTACAGACATGGAATACAAAAGTGGTGAGGAACAAGCCGCTTCCAGCCAAATGGGAAAAGTCTTTGATATATGCTGGATGGCAAAGAATAGGAAAGGAGAAAAAAAGACAATCAGAAAGAAAAATGCTGTAAGACACTTAGAGCCATTCATAAGCACTTACTGGCAAGTTGTCAACAATTACAGCAATTACACTTTCAGGCAAGAATGACACTACCTTACAGCTGCTGTAAGAATTCAGTACAAAGCTGTACTCTAACAGTACCAGGATGGAAAGGACTACAAATGAAACAAAGTGTGACCACAATAGCAGTCCAAAATTCTAGCTTCCGCTGTGATTTTGAAGCGTCAGAACTACACTAGAAACCAGATGAAGTCAGTTAAGAACATGATTTTCCTTGACATTTCTGCACAGACACAGCTCAGATACAGTTCACTGCAGCATATGGGCACTTCTGCTGGCTGAATGTCATTCACGAAGCAATACTAAAACACCTCTGTTTGTGCGATGAAGACAGCCTAAACAGGAATTGGTTTGCAAACCGAAGTGGCATAAAATCCTTGTAGAACATTTTAGTATCTACATTAGGAAGAATCTGAGGCTCATCCCTTTCCAACACAAAAGAAAACTCAACAGGAAGTGGATGGCAAAGATTTCTGTTGCCACATTTTGCCACCGCTAAAACTTTGGCATTTCAAATAATTGCAGAAGTACTCCCGACATTTTCTGCAACACTTGATCAACTGAATGCACAGTACTAAAGGCCATGCTGAAATCGGCTTAAGTTAGAAGAAAGAAATTCGTTTTGCCAGTCACAGATAGGCTTGGAATCCGACAAGAACCATCCATTTAAACAATCAAGCGCACACATTAAAATGTATTACAAACCTTACCGATATCTGTTCCAAATCTACATGCAAGGTTAACAGCTTTTTAAAGAAGCACATAAGACACTGACAGCTAAAGCCAAGTTCTTCAGTGAGGATTGGCTTTCATCATCTGTCTAGGATATGACAACTACAAGATCAAGTCAGATTGCTATTAAAAATTGTAAGAACACTCCATGCAAGCCATAAGCAATCAGCTTTGCACAAGCTGATCAAATTGAATCACACCACCTTGGAAAGGAAGACTGCGAGATACATGCTCTTTCACCTCATTTCCCCATCCCCTTACACAATCAGGAATCTTCCACAGCTTCTCCAGCCAACTGACTTTTGTGTACAGAAACATAGGGGGGAAAAAAAAGGCACTTTTAGAACTCATCCCTAAAAGAAAAAACCAAAGTCAACTAAATCTTAACTTAAAAATCAAGTCAGATCCCCCAGAAGACTCAAAGAAGGCGACAGCTTTGTTACAAATCTTCACTGGTTATAATTAGATGCTGTCACTTTCTGTTTCCAATGGATACTATGCAGATACATGAACATTTAACGACGTCGTATCCTACTTCTAAGATAAAACAGTATTTTAGGTAAAATCCTGCTTGTGTAATAAACTTAATTGGAAAGGTAAAAATCAGCAACACAAAGGCGTCACAGAGAATAACGAGAACAGAAGAGATTACAAAAAAAGCAGCCAAAAAGAATTACAGAGGAAGACTAGAGAACTAGAGAAGAGCAACAAAACAGGAAGTTTTTTGTTTGGATTTGCTGGGGTTTTGTTTCTTGCTTTTCATTGGACAAATATTCCTGTCCTTCCTCCTGAATATGATGCATTGCTTATTGCAGCCAAGTACCGGGCGTATCTTAAATATATAAATATATACTACATAGCTGTGAGGGTGGTACAAAGTTTTTGTAGTCATACTGCTTAGTCCTCATGGTGCCAAAGATCAATTGCCTCCCACTCGCTAGTCATTTATGCCAACTCTATATAAAGCCCAAAAAATGCCAAGAGAAAACCTACAATTATTCTTTGAACTGAAAGTAATTTTAACTCTCCAAGACATGCTACAAATTAACTTTCTATTTAAAATAGTGAACGCT
Source organism: Mohoua ochrocephala (assembly GCA_013398855.1). Lineage (NCBI taxonomy): Eukaryota > Metazoa > Chordata > Aves > Passeriformes > Acanthizidae > Mohoua > Mohoua ochrocephala. Next base: position 19,294 of record VZTA01002439.1, on the reverse strand, counting down.
TAATGTGAGAGATTGTTTTCAAATAGAAAAATTGCAGACATATATTTGGACAAAATTGCGGAGTTAGGGCACCGAGATTTTTCTAGAGACCGCAAATACTTGGACATGTACTCAACAAGACCGTTATTTTTTTCCTCTCTCCACGAAAAGAAGGTTCCCGAACCAAAGATTGGTTTGGGTTGTTTTCATGGTGACATTTTTGCACACGGTTGCTTAGGAATTTATCGCTCTTACCGGTTTCCACATGGGAAAATGCATATTGACTGCTAGAGGAGGAACCCATGTTAAAATCCTCTGAACTCTGAGCTTCTTCACCATCAGGTGGAGCTTCCTCCTGACTCTGAGTTTCTTCTGGTTTTGGAGCTTCAAGTGTAACAATGTCAGAATCATCGCTAATAGTTCCAATGCAGGACCCATCATCAGGAATTTTTTCTTTATTTCCCTAAGGAAAGGGACAATGTGAAAATTATTCAGACACATAAAACATAAAGTAATTCAAACAAACAAACAAAAACCCAAGAATTGTTAGAACTTTGAGAAAGGAAAAAATTGTGTCTTTATTTTCATGCCTTCAAAACATTTCTTGCCCTTGAGGGATGGGGCTTACAGAAGCTTCTGAATAATGTAATCTGTAATGTAATTTACCTCTGGAGCTGTCCGAGTTTGCTCAAAACCAGATAGAGTATTATCTACTGCTGGGATCTCTTCATCGTTGTTGCACTGAGCTATACGAATAAAAAGAGGAAAAAAACAAGCAAACAAACATGGGATTAAAACCAGTAACCACAAATTATGCCCACGCCCATATAATATTAAAATACAGTGTCACAATGTTATTTTTTAGGAGTACGAGCATTGACGGTTCCTTCCAAATTACTCTTATTTGATCTATGACATTACCAGGGAATACTTCTTTTATCAATAACACTTCTATACACTATCTTCCAGCCACACCAGCGCACACTGTTCTATAACACATCTAAAGTACGGACAGAATGAAAGACATTCTACTAATTTCACATATTACAGGAAAAAATACTTTTATAAAGTTGATGACCGAATAATTTTCGTAACATCGGTGAAGCAAATACTCTGACAGAGGTCCACAAAGTATATAAAAATCTACTGAAAATACCAATTTCGTGCCAATGCTACAACAAATATTTACCTGTTTCACGAAACTGCTCCTCTTTTAATATCTTACCTTGCAAATCAATTGCTTGCTCCTCTTCTTGCAAAGAAACATATTCTTCCGAAACAAACTCGTGGTTATCATTTGTGCTTCCATTTTCTGAAGTCACTGTCTCTATGTCAGAACCCTGAAGGTGAAGAGTTTAAAAGGACATTACAGTTACTGGGGTTTCCAACAGTAAAGCAGCGAGAAAGGGTTACAAAGAAAACAATATTAGTAATAAAAACAGAACCTTTAAAACTGAAGACAACTTTGGGCAAAGAAAAGCAAGTGAAATTCCAAGTAATTAACTAGAGCGAAACAAGCGTTAGTGTGCAATACTCATGACTGAGGTTAAAAAATGTCAGATGAGGACAATTCCAGGGGGAAAAAATGACAGCAATTTAGGCATTAATTAACAACTACACCAAGTATTTTAAATAACTCTTTTTATTATCTTTGTTAGACCTGTTTATTAAGTGGTATTTAGAGAAACAGAGGAGGTTTTGTATATGGGATCTAATTCTTGCTCCCAGGTCCATCTATTGCATGCAAATACGCACACCCTCTCAAAACCAGAACTTTCAAGCATACCAATGTGAGTTCTAATAAATACGATCACCAGGAAAAACTATGTATAACTTTACTCCATCTCAATTCCTGACAGAAAATTTGAAAGGCTGTTTATATAGTACATCTCTGCCATCTCAAAAACAAATCTTTAAACAAACTCTGCGTTGCATTTCTGTCTTTAATCCAGAAAGGAGCCTTAGTTATCAGTCAGCTGCCAGTCAGCAACAACACCAGAGCACAACGGGAACTGCAGATAAGCAACGCCAGGAGACTGCAGGGTACTAAAGGCAAGCAATACGCCGGACAATTCCAAATATTTAATCTTTATATTGTAATGTTTATTTAAAAGAACCGATGAGGCACCAGTAAGGCTATTAGCAAACTACAAACATGCAAAACAACTGAAAAATACTAAGTGACTCTGATCCATAAATAACTTGAGCTGTTTTTGTAAACAGAGATAGTTATTTTTGCAACAGCAGGTGTGAAATTACAGTAGCAGCAATACTTCCAGATCAGTTTCCCTGGATGTCTCATTTCAGGACTCAAGCAAACATGTATGCTTTTGTTTTTAAGAGGAGACTGTACTTCAGGAAGATTAGATACCTCAAAAAGAATTGCATAAGATACATTCTATAATCATGTCACAAAGTTGTGTTTCTTTTTAAAAGGCTTCCAAAATTAACTGCTTTGGTAAGCTGTTAAGACTTTGTATCTTTTTCTTTTTTAAACACTTTGTATCCTTTTTCTTTTTGACTACATAAGTATCACAAGTTTAATTTCAAGTGTTTTGCAGAAATTCACCTCTCATTTATAAGTAACTTATCAAAATCTGAGTGAAATCTCAGGAAAGAAAATACAAAGTTATTTGGGGTTTTTGACTTGGTTGGGTTTTATAGATAGGTATACAGATTTATTACGTAACAACTGTTCTCTGGTGTGATAGAACCACTACTTTAGTTTCTTAAATTGCGAAGAAGAAAAAGAATAACAAAATTTCAGTTTGCCCAAGCTCCACAAGAAAAAAAAAAAAAATCAAGAGCACAGCTTAAAACAAGATTACAATTTTAGCCAAAAACCCAAGAAAACGGGCTAGCTGAGTACATGGTAAACCATCCTTTTCTTAAAAACGCACAGTCAGGTGTGAATGCACGAACTCTCCGATTCGCTTCATCTGATGCTGGACCTCCATCACTCTTCCATTTCAGCAATAGCAAGAGGTCAAGAAAAGATATTATCACCTCCCTACCCTCCCACACAAAATTAGCAAGTCCTTTCTTAGGAGGAGTCCAACAATGTACAGCACTGCTTCTCTGTCCAAAGCACACATTCAGTCCAGCACACACAGCTGCCAGTTCCCTGCAGTCACAGCCTGGACAACAGCCACTTCTCGCCCCTCTTAACTCATTGCAAAAGAAATCCAGAAACGGATTCCACTGCGTCATCATCAATACAGGTCACAACAATATGTGAGAAAATAATACTACGGGACTCCAAATTTGTCTAACCCATAGTTCTGCCCCTTTCCTAAATATCCAAATCAATTCACTGAAGTATGCCGAAGTCTATGTCCCCCCTCCCTGGGTAACAGCTGTGTGAAGGGTACCTGGCCATCCCACCCATTCTACTTTCTTCATGCTCAGATTCAAAGCTGTCCTGCGAGAAGAATGCTAATAATGGCAGCTCTTAAACATCAGTGTTTCTCCATTTTTATTTCACTGAATCGGGGATGAGTAACTGGGAACACAAAATCCCTGTGTCACAGAAATCTGTTCTGCTTTGGCTAGACAAATCCCAGCCACCCTATAATCTTGTGTTATGTTAACTTATTTAGACTGCATAATTCATTTGCAGTTACAGTGTAAAATAACCGTCCCAAGAATGAAAATAAAGTCTGTACTTCACAGCTGAATAACTCAACTGCTGAACTCAACTTCTAAATCCTTTTCACTTTTATCTGAACTCTGAGTCCAGCAGCCTGTACACTCTTGTAGCCCACTTGGCCTTGAGGAATGGAGTGCATGAGTTTTCTGTTTCTTTGGGTGACAAAATTCCCAACTTGTCATCCAGCCCAAAACAAGGAAAAGAAGTTTTAACCATCTCTTAAATACTACCTCGCTGCCAACAGAAACGAAAGCACGGCCCAATATTTATAAACCTCAAACCGTATCTCTCGCACCCGGGACACGGAACTATCAAAACATGAGTACAATCGCAAGTTTGTAATAGTTTGGTTCTGAGTTATCCGTTTTCATTACAATCTGCAAAACAAGGGAGAGTGCAGTGAAGGACAACTGGTCGCTACGCATGATATTTAGCCGTTTTTTCCTACTTTCCTCCTCTGAATGAAACATGTCAACTACTGTTCCTTGAAATTTTTTCTGGGGCAGGCAACAAGTGGATGCAGGCAACGGCTAAGTGTCGTTCCAGGAAAACTGTCCTGAGGATTCTGGCTCAATAGCCTCCGCAGTTTACAAGACAATGCTAAATACTTAAGATCCAAAGCAAACAAGCAAACCAACTCAACCGCCCTACGCTCACACATCAGCCAAGATCTGAAGAGATACAAAAATCCTCAGGACTAAAGGAGGAAAGGATACTGGATACCCACTCTACCAGGTAGGGCCTCGCAGAAGTTCTGAGCAACTCGGGCCCGCCTTGTCCACTGTGGGGAAGGGAAGATAAAACACTCACCTTTATCTAGATTAATGTGTCTACACCTGAGCAGGTTGTTGAAGGCACCGTTACAATCACCCCAGTCAGCGGAGTCATTCGATCTAAACCTAAGTGCTGACCTTGACGTGACTCCTGCTCTCCAGACTCCACTGACTGCAGTGATTTCATCCATACAATGCAAACTTTGAAACCAACATCAGACCCAGACACCTATTCCATTACAGTCATGGAATATATACTTGTCCCTTTCCTAATTTTCCATAAGGAAGACTATGTAGGGACAGAGGGCTGTTCCTGAACAGCCGCTGCTGAAACTAGGATCAGATATCTTAGTAGTAGAAAAAACTTGGGAAATCATGGAATCGTTCCCTTCCGCACAAGATATTTTTCCCGCCCATTATTCCAAACTTTGTTTGTTTTGGTGAGGGTACAGATTTACAAGGAAAAGAAGAAATATATTAGCAGCAACAGTTACACAGAATGCTAATGTTTTCAGGCAGGATGGAACAGAGGAATGCATGCCACTAAAATTCTACCAACTTTTCAAAGTAAAACCTTTGCAGAAAAAGAAATTGTTTCGAATATCAAAATTTATATCAACTATAGTAAAATGTATACATTTTTTAAAATAGTAGTTTCATGATTTACTTATAAATTTCTCTTCTATATTCTCTGTTGGCATGCAAGATCCACACAAAACAAGAATTACTAAGCTGAAATAATATTTTACTGCATACAGATAGCCTTAAACTGACAGAACTTTACCAACGTGAAACTGGGTACCTCATGATTGATGACAGTCCAGCCGCAAGATGAATCACTGTCACTGGAATTTTCAGACATTTTCAAAGCACACTGGAAGTAAAAGCAGACTCTTTTAATGTGCAAGATACGCAATTTCACTGCTCTATTGAAAAGAAAAATAAACAGAAGAACGGAAATCATGATGTTACAGAACAATATGCTAACACATAAATTGTTAACCTGGAATTGANAAAAAAAAAAACAGAATAAAAGTTGAGAAAGAAAATATATTCTTTTGTACTTATTTCCTATTATCTTTTTCATACTTGGAACAAATACAGCTTTGCTAGGTACATACGTATTTCAGCCAGCCAAAAAGCTCTTAGACTAGCTAGACACACGCACCCACGGGGCTAGTCAATAAATCAATAATCAAAGTTAAACAACGACGCTATAGACAAATTTTAAGATGATTCACGATTCAGTACATGAAATAATTTCTGCTTTGTTACATGCACAGAAACTACAGTTTATTCAAGAGAAACACTGCGGGTTTTTTGAGAAGACACAGATTAGGATCTTTTGGATCTCATTTTCTTCAACCACTGGGCAAAACCAATGTTTCCTGTTTCTTTCGCTCCTTTCAAGTACTCTCAAATACACCGATTCTGAGGAAAATTGAGAGAGTACCTGGCAACTACAAAAACAGAATGAAAATAACCCAAAGTATAAATTTTATTTGTTACAATACTACCAGATGACTGGTAGCCACTTTCAGAAGAGAACTGTCCAGCTGCAGCTGCCTGTTCATCTTTTCTCCTTTTTATCAGGAATTTACCAGGAATACAGAGTATTCATTATCATTGCATATTCAGAACAATTTTTCAAGTCCTTAACCAGCAAAATGACTTCATAGGGAAGTTTAATGTATTTCTTGTTCCTTGAAATAAAAATATATCGAGTCGTTATTTAAAATTTACTGTGGATTCACCTTGGTGGAAAAAAATGTCCCAAAATTGAACAATTTCCAGTCGATTGCCTGTTATATTACGCATCAACGTAATAAAACAGCCAAAGAAATCATGGTTCAATAAAGCTTTTATCATAGAATTTCAGACACCTGCTTCATTTCTCACTTAGTTAATTTCAGTAAGAAGACAGAGGAAAGCACCTATGCGTTTAAATTTGTTAACTCTCTACTTTATTATCAATCCTGTCTTTACTCCCCAGTTCTTAACACAGAAAGTATACATAAAACTTTGAATGCGAACATCTAAATACATCAGTGTGGCTAGAAATTGGCACACCAAAATATAAAACTTCCAATTCCGTTTGGCTTTCTCACAAAACACAGTAAACACGTGTCTCATATCTCTGCATTACGGTAGTTATCGCACGCTTTTCTAAAACAAAACTTTTTTCTCATCAACTTCAACTAATATATTTACAGTTCCTCTGCAAAAAAAAAAGGCAATGGTAACAATCACAACAACGGTTTAAGCACAAATATTCACTAACAATCCACTTAGGTATCAAACTTAGAGAGAAACTGAATTTCTATTTTTTTATAAAGCCCTACTTTGAATATGGTTGTCATTTTCCTGTAGATATTTTTCTTCCTTCATTACTGCTTTTCCTGGAATCTCAACCAGGGAATGTCAGGTTGGGAGGGGGTGGGAAGAAATCTATTTTGGTTTGAGTTGTTTGGGTTTTTTAAATCACACCGCATACGACGATCAATTTCTTTTTTAATCGTGATTTATTTTTAAATCATACTTCTTCAATCATCAAAATAACAAATGCCCAAATGGCAAAGACTAAGTTCCAGAGTTTACATGTGACAAAGACATCTGCTTGCTGTCATTAATTATTCTGAATTTGACCAGGCATCCAGCAGCAGCAGCAGTCCTGTCACAGGAAGGTAACTACCAGCACCAGAACTCGTCACCTGTCAGAAACATCACTGGCTAAGTTGCAAAATCTGAAGTGAATTCCTAAAAGACAACTTCAGGGCACCAGTACAGTTTGATACAAGTGCATCTACAGATTTTGAAAGCCCAAATTGTAACAGCAGACTCTGCGCTGGACATTGCAACATCCCTCTTCCTGCAGCTAACTCAGCATTTCACCCTGGGCCCTGGCTAACTCAACAGAAACACCATCCTGCTCTCCCTCTCCAGCCACACAACAGATTGACAGGTAATTGAGCACCGCATAAACCCAATCGTATGTTCTGTTCTGAGCGTACGACCATGGCTTTGGGGTCCACGTAAACACCTGTCTTCCCAAACAAAAGTTTCAGGACCTACGTGGGTACCGACATCATCAAAATATATTAAAAAAAACCAAACAGAGAAACAAGCAGACAAACAATCATCATTTTCTATTACTCGCTTGTCTTGATAAACGGCCTGGAGTTAAAAGTTATTTATTTTTTATTCGACCAGACTATTACACTAATAGCGCATATTAAGCTGCATTCAGGTGACAAATCACAAAAATAAAAAAGCTCTTAATATTAAGACAAATAATGGAATTTAAAAAAAGAATAATTACAAGAACACTAAGGTTTATGGTTAGAACTGCTAAATTTAGCCAAATCGTGACTGATAGATAGATAGATAGTTTGGCATCAGACTGAAGGGCATCTCTAGGGTCAATGTATTCCTACAGGCACATTCAGCAAACATACACGTGTAACACAGTTATCAAAATTAAAGCATTTTATTACCTAGTTAGATCTCAAAGATCAAAAAAACCTAAAAAGCTTTAATTTAAAAATTACCTAGCTACAGTGTTCCTAAACTTCAATCACCAGCTAAACAGCTTATTTCTGTAAAAGATTAATAAAACGCACACAATCATAACTAAATCTGAGGTCAAACTCAATCCCTTAAGTACACTGAAACACAGAAGACTGCATTCGAACCCAACGGTTAAACTGACCCGCTCACAAAATCTTCTCCGGTTCGATTCTCCGCCAAATGACAAAGACCCACTAAGAACCGGTACGCTTTTCCAACCGGCCTAAAGCAGCTGGAAATGTTGGCACTGTCTTCCCGAATGCAACTTTTTAAAAAATAATAGCTTTCAGCAGGAATTAAAAAGACATAAAGCCTTCAAACTTCCTAACGAATCGAGATGACATTAATGGATTCTAGTCCAATAACAGCAGGGAAAACTGGAGGATACACTAGAGTGTTACACATCTCCCGTATGTCAGGCCAAGCCAGAAGGAAAGACTGGGGAAAAAAACCCAACCAAAACCACACCCCGTGGTGCACTGGTTTTGCATGCTCACTACATACCTTCACTGCCTCTATTGACATCACCTTTTTAATTTCTATCTAGACAAAATAAATATCCATTATGGTCAGCGTTCGACTTGTATGTATTTGGGGAAGGGAGGCAGGAATTCAAAAGTGTGAACTATTTTCCCATCCTTAGCGAAATGTAAAGCAGAAGCATAAGGTGTAAAAGCTTACAGCCATATGTATTGTTGAGAACATAATACCGAGTTATCCCAGATATGTATATAAAAATAAATCTGAGATACCACATCCTATTTATCCACTGCGAAGCAGAATAAATATCGGCCTCAACAAGTCACTCCAGTCTAAACAAACCCTTAAGTTCTATCATCTAAAAAGAGGATTTCCTAGACTAAAAAAAATAACCTTCGATAAGCATTGACAAAGACGAGTAACAGGCACCAGCAGGAACATGAATGTGTTCTGCAGAGCTTGCTGTGCTGTCATTCCAAGTAAAAACTCTCAGTTCTCTTCTACAGTCGATTCTTTGTTGCACAACAGAAATAAAAGGAGGTTCAGTGCTATTACACTTCAGGGTTCTCACGGAAGTTTATTATTTCTACTAAGTGGTAATTTCTTCCCCTAAGTAACATTCTTCCCTAAGAATATATTTAGCCACCCAAACTGAATGCAGAATATTTCCTTGTTATGAAGGAAAGACAAATGTGGCTTCTAAAAGCCAGACTCTCTCAAGGCTGGGCATTCGCTGCTCAGTCCCTACTCCTTGTCTCGCGCAGGTGTTCCTGGAGCGCACCTGAACCAGAGGGCGGCTCGGCGCCAGCGCAGTTAAAGCGCCAGGACACTGTTTATGAAACAGAGCACCTTGCATCAGCCGGCGAGGCAGCGGCAGATGATGACAGAGAAGGAAGTTGGCAAACGCCAGCGCCCAGGGCCGGGGTCGGCACGGCGGTGACCACCGCTCGGAGCCCGCTCGCCCCCCCAGAGCAGCACTGCCGCCCCGCGCGGCCCCGCTCACCCGCTCCCTGCACCAGGAGCGGCC
>VZTA01002436.1:70510-99861 GCA_013398855.1 Mohoua ochrocephala | reverse complement strand
AGGGGATAAATATTCAACATAAGAGGGAATATATGTAACTGGGACATAAGAAACAGGGGGTTATCGGGAGATCACCCTAACTTTAACATGGATTTTCCTCCTTAGAGTGTTCCCACCGCTGAATGGGCAGAGCCTGATGTGCACCAGGGCTCCACAGCCCCTCAGAGGGATGAGTCACCCCAACACATCATAATTTCTTTCTACAATGCTGAATAGATTTACTAAAGAGGGCCATGTCAGGCACATGTCTTGGAAGGACTTCACAACACAAAATGCCAAACACAAGTAATAGTTTAACTTAATAAGAGTTGTAGAATCTGTTCCGCTCTTTCATCTCAGTATTCATTACTGGCCAATATGATAGCATAGATTTCTGTCTTCTCTGGGAAATCACCTTGTGTTCAACAGGCAGCCCAGGCAAACATTAGAGCTGTGGATCATGCTAAGCAGCAGGATGCCTGGAACAGAGGGGCTGCAGTCCTTTTGGGGCACGGCTCCTGCGTGATTAAAAGCTGAGAAATGCTGTTGTCCCATTTCTTAAGGCTACCTTCAGAGAGGTTTTGAGCATACACTTTTAAGGCACCATGCTGTGAGCTCAAAGTGCTGTCCAGCTTGGTCAGTTGTAGGTACTGCTGCAGTCTTGCTGACAGTAGTTGTTAGTCAGCAGAAAAACCAGTATTAGAGCAACCACTAACTGTCCCATGATAATTACCTGCTTAATGAGGCCTTAAATCCCCTGTTGTATTACAGCTGGGGTGTTTTAATGGGAAATGGATAATGTCTCCACTGCCTCCAAATAGCTGACTATAGGGTGTAATTTTACAATTAGTGTAAGTTAATTCATGTCCCCACTGCAGCTGTGATGAATAGCACTGACTTTCCCTTAATGCTGGCCACATATTGTTACTCTTCTATGCCAGCAACTGTGTGACTTCATGGACAGTTTGATAGCTCCCTGATTTGATTTGGGGTTATTTTTCAATCAGAAAAACTTCCTTATCCAAAAGCTTATTTAATCATTTGGGCAGTATGGTGGAAGAGGATGGGATGCACGTCTGGAGTGACAAGGTATGCAAAGGCTGTTTCCCACCAGACGTATTCCCTTATGTAAAAGCTTTTGCTTCTGCAGTGGGGATAAAATGACACAGCAGAGATGATGGTTCTTTGCAATAAAAAAAGAAAAATCTTGTTTTGCTTATCTGTCCTTAGAGCCTATATCTGCAGGCACTCTCAATGTCAAACACTGACTCAGCAGAAATCTGATACGTGTCATCCAAAATCTGTACTTCTTGAGATGAGAATACTACGCAAAGAAAACATCAAGGAATCCTAATAATTTTTCAAAGTATTTGATATCATAGCCCTTGGAATAGAAGAAAAATCACTTTTGGTTATCTTTCAGCCTCAGAAAATTTAAACAGAAAGACAGAATATCAAATACACTTTATCTTGTATACACAGTGGAACCTGCCAGCTAATAGCAAGAAACAGATCATGACCCTAGAGTAACTCACCTCATTTAGAGATAGTGGAATACAATCAAATATAAACAATTTGAAATGTAAGTGCAATGCAGACTTTGCCTGTGATGCTTAAGAGCAGATTAGCTTTATAAAGCCATTTGGAGCAACCTTTGCTGCATATCATTTTGAACAGCTTAGCATTAAAAATGCTTGATAGTGCAAGTACTAAAATATTATTGCTACTTGTAACCAAACACCTTGTCTGAATTTAATAGTAGCTTCGTAGTTATCCAAATATTTATTAAGGTTGGATTTGACAACCATTCTGTATGAAGTTGCTAAGATAAGATTAGTTCAAGAAATTACTGAGATTCTTTGCCCATCTTCCTTCCTGTGGCTGCAGTGCTGTGCACTCATTACTTGAAATTGATTCCTTTTAGGATCATATGATCAAAGATACACTAAATCTGTGGAGATTGTGTTGTAAGCAAAATGAGTGATATTCTTCAGCATAAACATTTTTGAATGGCAGAAAGGTGGTAAGCACAGGAAGTTCTGAAAGGTGAACTGTGCTGCTGCTGTACCTTCACAGTACTGCAACCAGATAAGCTCAGAAATTGTTTTGAAAATAAATTAATGAAAACCACTTGTTTGGAAAATAAATTCTCTATTCTTTGAGTGCCTGTTTTCCACAACATTGACATATTTCCTACATGCTTTTCACTCATACCCTTACTTGTCCCCTGAGTGGTTCAATCTTGCTTTGGTTGCTAATGATTCAGGATGGGGGTTGGAATTAATTTGACAGTTTATCAGAAACTAAATTAAGTGATTATTGAAAAACCAGGTATTTGGACTATGGATTTTTCAGGAAATGTCAGTTCTATGACTATGTATTTCTACAGTGCACGTTAAACTCCAGTCTTCACATTAATACATTAATAGCTATGGCAAAACTCATGTCATTGTCGCAGGATACTACCATTCTTCTTCCTGTCTGTCCCCAGGTAAAGGTGACTCTGTAGCAGCAGTACCAAAACAAAATCATTATTCAGAATTCTCTAAGAGTGTGACAATCTCCTCACAGAGAGAACTGTATAGCTAGGAAGAGAACAAGTTGATCAAAATAATGTTTCCTCTACTATACAAGTACTTAAATGGTATAAAAATAGTAGAGACAGAATTCTAGGTAAAAAAGGTAGGTGGAAAATAAATAGTTTTATAATTTTTCAAAAAATGTGGACAGTGTCAAAATATTGATGTTAATTCCAGCCTAACTTTAAAGACCAATAACCATGAAAAGGGAGAAGAAAAGAAAAAGAAAAAGGAAGGACAACTTTCCAACAATTGTGGAAGAACTTTTTAAAACCTAGCAGCTACTGAACTTCCGAGTACCGGCTGAATGCAGTGATACATATGAGCTATAATATATACATATTTATGTACATCTATTTATATCTTGGGTCATGTTGAAAAACTTTGCATCTACTTTCCTGTGTTCATGTGTGTAAGAAAATGGAAGACAAAAGAGAAAGAGAGAGAAAAGACCAAGGAGAGTTCTTTTACAAGCTTATTCAGCTGCCCTTGAAAACAAAAGCTCAGTTATTCTTCAAATGTTTTAGCTGTATCTCATGAATAGGTATTATCTAGCCTATCAGTTTCTCTAGGTTCATCTAGTTTATTCTGTTTTTACTGATCTGTTAGGTACAGTCTAACAAACGAGAATGCTCTTGCAGCACCGATTGGATCCCTCAATACGAATTTCATTTGGCATGGTGGTTCTAACTGGTATGTGAATGGTGTGGTCCCTCAGGGAAAGCAGATATGACCCCGAGCTTACGTTGTGCACAGCGTAGTGAAACCCACCCAAATAAGTGGACATGGTGCCTCAGAAAAATTAACTGATGAAAAGGCACTTTTTAAAGATGGTCTAAGAACACTGGTTTTATTGTACAGGATTTGCAATACTTAATAAGCTTGTTCACATGCTCTGCTTCTGGAGCATTTGTCTTGAGAGGAATCTGAGCTGTTTCAGGGGGGAGAAAGCCTGGGCTCCTGTATAGGACCAGCACTTTGTTCTGTGTGGTAACACTGTCAACATATGAAGCAAGTACGGTCAATTAATGACTTCTGCTAAAAAGTGGAGACCGAGGCAGTGCCTGCTTGTTTAAAGACTGTAGGAAAAACACATCTGGAAGTCTGAAACAAGAAAGGAACTAGACACTATTTGCTTTGAGGGCTGTCAGGCTCTTTTCCTGTCTTTCCCTTCTCTTACGTTGTTTTTGCCTGAGTTGCCAGTTGGATGAGCAGGGTAATTAGGAGTGACACGCAGCCTGTGAATGCAGCCAAGTCCTGGAATCTGCTGCTGTTCGTGTCACAGAGGGAGGATACCGTCAGACAAGGAAAGTTATTTCCTGCACTTAATATCTGATCAGTCATTTGAAAAGTAAACATGATTGGAGGAATAACAACTGCTAGAAATAAATGTACCAGAAAAGAATGGTCCTGCTTCTTGTTTGGCAACCAGCTGCTATTCTTAGAAGTCTTAAAGGTGAAAAAATCCTAATAATACATTTATAATACTTAACTTAAGGGTACATGAGGTTTGAAAATTCTCTATAAACACCGAAAGTAATGTAAATTATCAGGATTACTAGCACCTGCAATTTTGTGAGCTTATTCAGCTAAAAGTTTTATCCAGACCCTTCTCAACGGTTTGCTCTTTGATATATCACTAAAATATTTGTATCAGCCACAACTTTTGGCATTCTCTGCTGAAGAATAAAGGTATGAGTTACGTGAAATTCCCTGGCAAGGCATCCAGAAGGATCCTCATCCAGCTCTTAATGAAAACTAATGAAAAACTAACTGTAAGTGTGGAATTTTTTTCACTGGCATGGGATGTCCAACCATGAACTAGTTACCATGAACTTTTTGTTTTATTTTTTTCTCAGCAGGTGTGGGAAATGAGTGCTTTTAAAGTGATTTGTCTGATCTCAGATGTTTATTTTAGAATGTGATTAATTGCTTTCATGAGGTTTCTTTCTAATGAATTGTAAGAGAGTTCAGTCTAACTATGAGGTATTCTGAGCTGGTTGGGAGGAACCTGACCCAAATCAATCATGTCAGAAAAGGGATCTAGGAATCAACTTTCTCCATTCTTAAATCTCACTAAAAATCCCTTTAAAAGTTATAGTATCACAGTAATAGAGTTCACCAGTTCAGTGGAAGAGCAGTATTGGAAAATTCCGTTATTCTCTTGCCATGCCTCCTTGCGTTGTGTAATCCCTTTCTTGAATTGATTAAACTTCTTAAACGAAGATGAAAAGGAAGAAGGGGAAGGTTCCCATCCAAGGGAATCTCAGGAGGTTTAACAAGAACAACTGCAAGCTGCAACCCCTGTTATCAACACAGGCTAGGGGATGAACAGATGGAGAGCAGCCCTGCCAAGGAGGACTTGTGGGTGCTGGTGGGTGAGAGGCTGGATGTGAGTCCAATCTTAATCAGTTCTGAATGTGTCTTGAAGATCCGTGCAGGGAGAGTATTCTCAGTTTACTGCCTGCTCATTGGCACAAAGTTTGGAGACAAAACATGATCCTCTATTAACCCTGAGGAAAGGTTTGTAGTCTCAAGTCAAGCTAAAGATCTGTCAATATGCTGTGAAGAGACAAGAAAGTGAGGATTTTAAAAGCTGACCTGAGGAATCAATAATACTGATACTTGATATTTTCTTCTCTCTCTGTTTTCATTGAAGCCCAAGATTATATATTGTCAGGGGCTGAGAAGAGGGGGAAAGAATTCTACCATAAAAAAGGGCCTCCTTCATAAATGGGGATTGGTTCAGTCATAGTGTGCACTTTTTTTCCTAGTAAAATCTGAATTCCTTGTGATACTTTGAACATTCTTTATAGACAAGTCATATCAACTGTATTTAGTTGTGGTTATATAAAAGGATCTGGTGCCTTTTAAATGTATGTAAGGAAAGTTAATATTTGGGGACTTGCCAGAAGACCTATTCAAACAAAGGATTTATTCTTTAATGAAGTACCATGAACATGAGTGTCCAATTAATCCACGGAAGCAATGTTAACAACGTGAGTGCAGTAAGACACAAAATCTGGCAACACACAGGTACATGGCAGCTGCACAGTTGCTGCAAGTTATCCTGTCTCACTTTGCTGCTGATGCCACTCATCTGCTTGTGGAACTAGTGTGTAGGATTCTCATTCCATAAAAGACAAAATCAAGGAGCAAACTACAAATTGTTTGTGAAGCACTAGATTCTCCTTGATTCTGCTATTCATATGGACTCTATTTTCCCAAGATGCCTCACTGGGTGAGTTTTAAGGCTGTAGAAGAGTAAACCAGATGCACACCTGACCACACAGACAGAACACCAAAGAGTCCAGTTAGTCCTGTGGCTACCTGAGAGAACCACTCAGAGCTCACAAGGGGTATTTTTTGCTTCATGTGGGTGTATGAGTTCTAGCCAAGTTTAAGATCAGACTCTTCATGTCCAGCCAGAAAGACCTGTCTATTTTCCTTTGCTTCTCTCTTTTCTGTTGGCCTTTCTTAACTCCCTTTTAGATTTTTTTACCAGAGCTGTTCATCCATCACCTTCTCTTTGGATGAGTCCCTTACAACACAGCAGTATGACCTATTCTGCTTACTGAAGTTTATATAAAACTGTGGAAAAGCACTTGGCTCTTTCAGATCTAATCCAATTTCTACTGAAGCTTGAGGCACAACTTTCATAGATTTGGTGTAGCTGGGTCGAATGCAGATTTAGATGACTTCACTTCATACCCTTGAAGTGGTCACAGGCAGATGCTGTAGAAGCAGTAGAAAGCCCGGGTTTCTCCACTGGATGGAAGCAAATGGATGGTTGGTTGCTACCATATGGGAGTTCATATGCAATCATAGGGAGAAAAAGGAAAGAAGTGACACCTACCCCAGAAAAGAGAAAGATGGGTGTGGGAGAAGGAAGATAAAGAACAGCAGTGGTGAAAGTACATGGAAAATAAAGACAACAATGGTTGCAGGGAAGAATGAATAATATTGACAGCACTGCTAAGGTGCCCAGGACAGGTGGGAATTGTGCCACTGAACCCCATACAGTAAAACAGTGTAAAGAGGAAGTAGGCCCGTTATGGATAATGAGAGGCAGCTCCACTGAGATCCTCCAGCTGCTTCTCACCACATCACTGAAGCAAAGCAGATGGATCTTTATCAGGAGCAGTTGGTTATGGCAGGTTTAGAGCACCTTTGTGTCACTGGTGCAAATCAGCTCTTGGCTTCTACTTTCTCCACATAAACCATCCAAAAATAACCAAAAGCAACTTCGTAAGATTGCAACTGGTTAATGCAAGGTTGACTCTTTTTTGTGTTTCATTTTTAGCTGTCTTTCATCAAATGACCACAGATCTCAAGTGAGAAAGGAGGAGAAGGAGGGAGATATGAACAATTTAAGAACAATTAGAGATGTATTATTTTATAAAACAATCACGTAAAGGGGAGCTTTAGGTGAGATTTTATCTACAGAATTATCAGCAGTGGATGGAGTGTGGAGCACTTAGAAGGAAGCAATTCAAGTCACTGGCCTTTAGAAAGATTTGTTTTTGTTGTTTCATTGAATTACTGCTGCAAATATTCTAGTTTAAATGCTATTTATTTAACTGGATTTATTTTAAACTTCCAGTCTAGAATCAGATGCTCAAGCCAAGGCCCTTGTGAGGTAATTTCCCTGTCAGGAAGTCCTGAGCTAATCCTAATCATCAAACAGAACTGCAGTACTGAGAGCCTGGAGAAGAGAATGCAACTTTGGAAAACGTTTCCTTGAGCAATTAGCTGAGAAACTGCCATGGAAAATTCTCATCTCTGTTAAGTTTCCTTGACCCCATCTTTTCATTCCAGATGTTCTGTCATGTTTGCTCTGACTGCATCTGCACTGCTAAGTACAAGAGGGCCAGGAAATGAGTTCAAGCACTTTACCCCACCGTGCATCTGCTAGGCTGCACTCTGCTCTGCACAAAGCAAGGCAGATCTTGCCAACTTTCCAAGACGAATCTGCTCTACCAGGGTCTGTTCCTGAGCAGGGGATGTGCGTCAATTGATGCCACTTAGATCAGAGCGCAGACTTGGTCTCTGGATGTTATTTATTTAGCTGTACAGCTATAACTTGGGGGATCAAGATGCACCCAGAGAAGTATGATGGAGATAAATATATCATAACAGAAAGACAGATCTTTCCTTGTATCATCTACCGGGCCAAAGATAAGCATAAAATAACATATCTGACAGCACTTGTTTCAGACTCTTCAAGCCCTTTCACCTCCAGCTGGGCTGGAACATTTTTGGAGAGAGAGAGAGAGATAGAAAGACAGTGAAACAGATCATGTACTGTATCAGTGAGGTAACTGGAGTTAAAAGTAACAAGTAGGAAAAAAGACCCTTTTTCAGAAACCATTCTTGATCTTTTTGGCCCTGATCCAATTAACAGATAACAATTTCATTATTTTTTTGCCTTTATTTCTAGAAAGGGATGGATGCAAAAAGGGCCTTGGTATTCTTTCAGGATTCACCTTCGAATTCCTCCAGTTATAATCATAAGCCATTCAATTCCCCTAATACATCAAGGAGGCTGAGGGGGTTAATAGTCTAGTACATCCAGATTGCTTATTCTCTGTTTCAGGGAAAATTGGTGGATCCGAAATACTTTAAACATTAACTGTTTTTATGGCCATTAACCAAAAGTTTACGTGGCTAATGTGTCAAACCAGGGGTTATTTTGTGATAATACAATGCCACAGCCTTGGAAGGAAGGAGAGAAAAGCAGCTTCTTCACCTCTTCACCTTCATGCAGTAATTGTCTCCATATTTGCTCTGCAGTTGGCTAGTCTTTGTTGCAGTCAGCAGGAACTGGTACCAATATTTCACTGAAAAGCAAGACTGTAAATCTGTGGGGATGCAGCTATATGAGACAGGCTGAGCCTGTGTAACAGCTTACTGCTGCTGAGAGGAACTGTTCTGTTTCCTCCTCAACAGCTTTTTCACTTATTTCTCATTCTTATCTGCTGACTCCTTCCCCCCTCTTTTACCAGCTCTCAGGCATGTCCGTCCCTTGGGCTCCATGTCTTCTAGAAAATTATATTTGCCCAGGACTGTGCTCTGGCACAGAGACCAGCTGGAAAGAAACAGCACCCTCCCCATCCATCACACTCTTGAAACTTCCAGCAGTTGGTGGCCATATACAAGCTGCCTATGGGGAGTGTTTTCTGGTCCATGATGGTTTTGCAGCTGTTCCTAGGAATTGTTGGAAGAGACGTAGTTAACCTGGGCCAAAACCATACTGTGGTCATTAAAATAATTTACTGTAGACGGCATAAACAATCCAGTTCCAGTGCCTTGGAGTGTTTCCTGGTACTGTTCACTGTTTAATGCATTGTCATTACTGTAACTCAGGGACCTGATTCCTCTTAGTGACTTAGTAGGAAACCCGCTCAACCAAAAAGGAAGAAAAAGCCTTTTGCCATCAACGCTTTAGATATCAGTCCACAGAGATGGGACGGGGAACAAGGGTATAATTCCAGGAAAGGAGAGGGAGAGATGGAAAACAAAGTAAAGACAGACCTTTTCAGTGTCGATTTTGCATGTCTTGTCTAACTCTACCCTCCTTAACGGCATCATTAGAAATGCATACATATAAATAGAGACATAGACATACAAATGTGTACAGAGGAGGACTCTTTGTCATGCAGCGATGCTGCCTAAAGAGATTTGCAGCATAGTGTCCGATAATCCACTGCCATTTCTCCTGAGGTTTCTACCCCTTTGGATCTGCCATCTAATTTGAATTCGTTAGAAATTCCTAAGTTTTATTCCAACTGAGTCCCACTGTTAAGACAGTAATCTAGTGCATTTTGCTTTAAATGGACCAGTGAGAGCTCACACACACAGTGTAAATGGCAGATTGGAAGAGGTGATAGCATTCACTGAGACAAGCAAAAGGAGATGACCCTCCTTTAACCTCTTACTGTGACATATCTGCATCCAAAAGAGAGTGGTACACAGCTTTCAGGAAAGTTTGTACTCTTCTCTCTGAGTCAACACTTCGGCATTCAGCAGCAGTGCCACTGCATTAGCACAGGCAGCCCCTGCCCTGGGACACAGATGTTCAGCTGGACAGAGGAAAGGCTGCAAAAACAATCTTGCATACCTGCATAAAGCCAGTTGTTTGGGCTTTTTTAATCTCTTTTTTCCCTCCATCCTCAGTTTTTTAGTCTAGGTCACCATATGATCACGTGAGAAAAAAGATCTCAAGTCAAAACTTCTGAATCTGGCATTGCTTATGGGTCTGTGGGTTAAAAAGGTCTTTGTCGTGCTGCAGAGTGATCCAAAAGTTCATTAGAAAACTGTTCCCAATTATAGATATATTCCATGTGTTTTAAAATTACCTTTCTGTCCTTATGCAAATATAATTAATAAGAAAAAAACAAAAACAAAACCTTTGAGGTTCTCAGTGTTCTGGAGAAACACTTTCTAAGGATTCTTTTGTAGTACGTACTGTTTAAAATTTCTTGCCAGCTAATTTATACTGGAAGCTCTGTGTTCAGTCATTCCATTTCATGTTTAAGATTTCCTCTAGCATGTGAATATAAAGACTCTCACTCAGCATCTACTCTCTAATTTTTTTTTTCTCCTGTAATGGATTTTATTTTTTTCCAAGGTTGGTGTGGAGTTGGTTTTTTTTTGTTTATTTGTTTTTCTTTCATGGCAGATTTCAGATTTTAGGCTAGTAAACTCATTTCTGGAAGTCTAGAGTCTAGAAGCCTTGAGATTTGGCAGTTTGGGGTGAACCTGTGAAAAATATTTTGCTTAGAAGGGTAAGTCGTGCAAGTCTTAACAGAATTAAAACAACCTTTCAGGCACACATGCTCGAGTCTCATTAAAGCAACATCCTCATGTCATTTTAAAGCACCTCTTAATTTCCATTCATAAGCTCTGACTCCTCTGCCCTTGCTTAACAACTGTTCTAGTTCAAAGCTTACTAGTAATTGCTATTGCAGTTAGAAGTTCTCCTGAATTGCAAATTTACATCATTTTGGGGGAATTCTGTTTTGTGTTGTGGCTTTACAATTGTAAAAAAGCAGGAAGTTTTCTTTATGTGCATGTTCAAAATAAGAAGAATAGTTTTTGCTAATGGAAAATGATCAAAAAATCAAAAAAAATAAGATTCATTGTTCATCACATTTTTTATTGTAAATAATAGAATCTGATTTAGGTTTATACTTAGCTGCTTTGACAAAGCATTAATGAATGTCAGTTCTATCCATAGGAGTCTGAATCTAGTTTAATAGTCCTCATTTCTTGTGAATTAATGGCAACCTAGTGTTTAAATAAAACAATTTCCTGAGATTATCTCTGACTTCAGCCTTGGAACTCCTTTTTTGAACGAATGTGTCTCGGAAAAGCAACCAAGCAGATGTGCGGATCTCGTGGTCTGGGAGCATTCAGTTTTAATGGCCCCAGTTGTGAATAAAGCAATAAGCAGATGTTTTATGCTACTGTCGTAAGTAGCGCATCTGTTCGGGGGTGGCACAGAGGTGCATCAGTGTTTAATGCAGTTTGATTCCTTCCTAACTCTCACAGATCCATCAGCTTCCTTCCTCCATTGCCTGGTGTCGATTCTATCGCTTTTGCTGTTTTCACGGCTCTCTGTCCTTGGATATCTGTGTAGGAAAATCCTCAGCTGCAAAACGAGTGGATGCATTTATCCTGGCAGTGAGTGGCCTGAGTGGAAAGCAATATTTTAGATGCTTTAATTATGCTAATGATGTAACCACCCAAATATATTCCTAGATCTTCCAGGTTGCTTGCTATCCTACCACTCCTATGGCACCTGCAGCCAAGCATGGTGCAACCCCGTCCCTGAGAGCTGGGGTCACCTTAGTGTCCTGAGAAAACAGAGGGAGATACTGAGAAAGCTGTGGGGAATGTCAGCATCCTCTGGTTTGGTGTCTCCTCTTCCAGGAACCTCTGTCTGTAATGAACCAGTTAGCACAGGTTTGGTGTGGTGTTACTTTGGAGTGAGAGAATTTTGGATATGCCTGGGAGGTGGGTTTAAAAGGAGCCAACTGTAGAGCTGGTGGTAAAAAATAACTTCAATTTTGGAAGGAAGAAAGGAAGGAAGGAAGGAAGGAAGGAAGGAAGGAAGGAAGGAAGTCCCACTGTTCTCCGAATCAAATTCCAAAGTCACTGACATTGTATTTCTAGTGGAATGATATAGTTAATCGAACAATTTTAAATCACGCCATTAAAACATTTTCGCTTCATTGAAGTGGAATGTTTTAGCAATTTTGAAGGCATTTTCCTTTTCAAATTGTAAGGGAAATCAGCATAACCATATAAAAAAAGTTCCATTTTGGCAAGAATGCTTTTTTAAAATAATTCTTCAATGGTTTCTAGATCTCAGTGAAGCAAATTTTTAATATACCTTTCCTTCTGGTCTAGTAAAGCATCTGTTTCTCAGAAGATGCTAAGCAAACTAGAGTTTTCTTGGAGTGTGGTCCTAAAATCATTGTTCTCCTGATGGATTTGGATAATAAAAGCTCTAAATGCTACCTTCTTAGCTTCCTAAATTAGCAAAGATGCATGGATACTGTTATGCAAAACAACCTCAGCGGACCACTTTCAATTGTTTGGATTAACTGACAAGAAGAAGCTGAGGGTCCTTAGTTAGAGGAATCATTTCTGTGGACTTCAAGCGGCAACAAGAAAAGAGACGAGTAAATAGTAGTTAATGGCATGAGAAGCTTGGAGCCAAGGAGTCCCTCGGTGAGAAAAGCAAGGGAAAACAATCCTCCCAAATAAAGAATACGTTTAATAGGTGAGCCTTAGAGGAATAGACTATTCAATCACCTACAAAAGAGACAGACAAGACAATGACAGGGTGGTGTCAGTGTGGGGTTTAGGGAAACAAGGCTGGAGGAAGTGGAAGATATGTGCAAATTTATGAAGATCTTGCTTTGTTATGGTGATGATGCAAAGAGAAGACATATTATTAGCATAAGACTCCTCAAAGAGAATCAAAGTGATTTAAATAACCATTAGTCCATTGAGTTCCTATTTATATTGAAAAGGAAGCATCTAATCTAGCTTTATTTAGAAACAGAATGTTTCACACTTCTTAATTATGTGTGAATAATAAAGCACCCATGTCCTCTTGCTCTGCAAAATGCACAACAGCAGGTGTATTACACCAGAATTAATAACGTACCACTGAGTGGATGTCCTCCTTGCAAACATCTGCACAGAAAGAATGATACTTTATCAGGAGTTGGTGTTATGATGGACTTTTTATTGAGTCTGAAGGGCACCTGTTATGATGACTCATGGATCAGCTTTAATGGCTGGCCTTTCATTTGTTGGAATAAGGTAGGCCAGATTTCAAACGCTCAGGTCAAGGCCATAAGAACCTGGTTCTGACTCCTAAGGAAGCAAATCTTGATAATCTTGGCTAAGCTTTGATCTGGATTTTTACTCATTGCCTAAATGTAGAATTTGAGGTATGAAAATCAGAATCTAACAAGAAAAAAAAGAAAGCTCATATCGGTCCTTCGAAACCAAAATTTAAACACAGAACTGGCTAAGAAATCTAAAGTAATTGCCATGTCTACAGCTATTACACAGCAAACATATAATGTGTGGTGGTCAACTAAAAGGTACGTTTTTGAGCATGTACATGTTAACAGAACAACCTCCTATTTCTGAAATCAAGCTGTGATTTTCTTCTTGCTCCCTCACCATCTAAGTTGTGTGCATTTATGCCCCTTTAAAAGTATTTCAGTTTAAGGAGTTAATTTTTATCAGACTGGCAAGTCTGATTAAAATTGGAATTTGATTCCGTTTTCAGCAGTCTCAGCTTCTGGAAAATGAATGCTTGGCAATATGCGTTAATTGAAATCATCAGTTCATAAACAACATTGGAATTTTAGATATGTCAGACCCCTGGTTTGAAAAGCAATGTGCTTTTGGAAACGCTGGAAAATACAGTTCAACAACCACAGGGGCATGCTTAATTTTAGCAAAAGATTCTTATTGCTATGTAATCTTTCAGCATAAACTAATGTTGAAATTTTGGAAGATATAATATCTTTAGGAAAAATGAATTCAATTCCTGCATTACATGACACAGTGCAGAACATAAGCAGCTCAATTAAAATGCCAATTGTTTTTTAAAGGGCTTTAACGTGAAATGTAATCGGGGTGGCATTTCTTTTTTTCTAGCATATTTTCTTCCATGAAAAAACTGAACAGATTGTTTTAGCTTGCTTTATTTGCATAGGCTTTCGAGGGACTTTGCATACATAATATTTCATAATCGAGAAGTATAGTAAAGCTTGAGCAGAATTCTGAGCATGAGAATGGGGAGCCATGATGAGATGTCAGAGTCACAAGGAGCAGAGCAGCAGAAAAATGGGGATATTTCAGTTGTGTCAGTCTACTTCTGTTCCTGGTCTGAGAATGAAAACAAAGATAGTTTCTTTAAGTCTGTCCTCTAAGTGGTGAGGATGTATGGGGGAATGTGGAAGTTTGGTTAAAGTAGGCCAGAGATAAACTGAAGCGGTAGGAGTAGGTAAATGCAGGAAAGATCATCGAGGAGAGGTTATATTTTGGGTCCATGACTGTGGGCCCTGATCAGCAGTTTTCACTCTCCCTGATATCTAGGAGAAAGAGACTGGATTTGCTCAGGTTTTGTCTGTCACCTTCTTTTCTCTGAGACCAAGATGAAGCTTTGCATTTGTGACAGATTAGCTGAGGCAGAAAGGTTATTTTCACTTCCCAGCTGAATGTCCATTTTGCAGGGAGGGAATCTAGATTAATGTTCTGACAACTTAGAAGTCAAAAATAGTGTAGTAAAATTCATAGACTTTCATTGTACATCAGTTTGGAATTGGGAAGGAGTTAAAGAAAAGCAGGCAGAAAACAAGCAGCTATGAATCCCTACCACAGGACATTGAACTTTCCTACCAGTGCTGTGATGACAGAAATCTCTCGCAGAACATCACTTGACCATCATGGGCAAAAGGATGACCGAGTCCCAGGAACAGCCTGGGACCAAGCTGGGAGAGAGATTTATTAGAGGAACAAGGGTGAACATTCACAGAAAGAGTAGCGATAAATTTTGTCTGATGTGCTGCCCAGTGTTTCCAAGAGGGTTAATAAAGTTGCATGGTAACTTAGAGTATGATTTGTGCATCTTGTCTTTCCTAATGCAGGCCTGAGACAGCATGCTTCACTTCTCAAAACCCATCCACAGAGACACTGTGCAAGACACTTGAGAGCAGTGAAGAAGCAGCCCGTGCTATTCTATTGCTTTAAGAATAACACACTTAACACTGGTGGAGAGTTTGGAGCACTGAGAATGACTTAATTTGGATGATGAAAGAAAGATCTCGCTCCCTGCTTTGCAGAATCATCTTTTATAGTCAAGCCTTCGAAAATAAGACCAAAAGTGACGCAAGTTGTACATATCCATTATCTAAACAAAAAGGGACACACAACTAAAATGTGTATTAGTATTTTTTAAAAAAATTGATTAATGACAGTAATTTTGAGTGGATATACAAAGCTAGCTTTTTTTTCTGTAAGAACTCTCAAATTTGCAACTATGATGGTTTTTTTTTTTTCCTGAAGAAAAGCCAAATGAAATCCAACAAACTGCCCTCATTTTTAGGGGGCGTGTGTGTTTCCCTGCAGTTTTCCTTCCATTTCCCTTTTTTGCCATCATTTTCTTTGGCTGAAGAGGAATGGGCAGCCTTTCATTTCATTTTCACTTTTTAGTGAGAGATTGCATTTGTGTGGCTGATTTTGCCATTAGGAGGATGACGTGGTGAAACACCTTCTGGTTGCTCGAAGCCAAGGTCACTGCAGAGTTCAGTAATGCTTCCTCATTATACTGCACTTAAGGCACGCCTAGTAGGCCAACATTGTGTAAAACGGCTTTTAGTAACCTACGTGGTGGACACCTAAGAGGGTGTATTTACTATAAACTCTAAGTTATTTAGGGAATTTGGCCATATGCATTATCAATTTCTCTAACCAAATCATAGAATTTCAGATGTGGTAAAAGATGTGTCTGTCTCTTAAAGGACCCTCCAGAACTGAAATTTAGCTCTTGCCTACCAGAGCCCATACTGGGTTTTTTTGGCCATTTCTGTTTCTGTAGGGTATTTTGGTTTGTTTTGATTTGGTTTTTAAATTTGCGGTTATTTTAGGGCCTCAGATCAAAATGAGAGTTCATCACGTGCTAAACTAGTTTATCACACGGTAATTAAAATTGTAGTATGCTTGTTTAATACATCTGTGGTGGTATATAGCATTTGCTATTTGTGTTCATCTGGTAACCTCTGCTAATTCTCTTTGTTTCCTAGATCTTAGGAAACTGTAGCTGTAACCCTAAGAAGGAAGCTGTAATCCGTAGAATTTAGGAAAGCATGTCAGTACAGTTTAAATTTTGGTTCTGACCTCTTTCTACAATTATAGCTGGTTCAAAACTGTCCACATCTGACAGAAAGCTAAATTTGAACTAGCCACATTAAAAACAAAACAAGCCTTTGAGAAAGTACTTGATGGACTTTCCTTTGAAATAGCAGTTCTGTTCCATACCGATGTTATGATTTATGAGCATAATTGTAAATTTCTAAATGAGTCAACTAGATGGCTACATGTATATTTTGGATACACTTATTTGTTCGTGAAGATGAAAGACCCGCATTTTGTAGGAGATGATCATGAAGTAATTCTTCAACTGAATTTTTTTGCACCTGAATTTATGAGTATTGCAAAGTAAAGCAAAATATGAAAAGGATACAGAAAGATTTTCAGAGATGAAAAAAAATCTCCTGGACAGATGTGAGAAAAACAATCAATCACTTCTCATGAGGTACTTATTTAAAGTCCTCATCAACCTTGCTCAGGATTTTATCCATCTGCAGACCTCAGATCTATCAATGGAGTCAACTCACATACATAATTCTAGTTGCTGGTACATACATATTTAAAGAAAGTGAATGAATTAAGGTGATAAGTAATGCTTGTGCCTTAGCAGCATGTCCTATTTTGCAATCATTGGACAAGATAAGAAGTGAGATAAAATCTGTCATCCAAAGAAAAAGCCTTTCCTTATGAAAAAACCCACACAATATCCCCATAGAGAAGTCCCATTCTGCTTTGTAGGCTTATTTTGTGGGGTTTTGGGTCTATAGTTTTTATTTTAATGTGTTTCTGGGCGGGGTGGGTGTTGCTTGTTTAAAGTTCAGTAAAATCATGAAGCTGTGATAGGGACATCTTCCATGAAACAAGTCTACTACGTCTTTAGCTTGATTTACAAGGCCCTTCTGAGGAATTAGCAGAGGATAAGAGATGCTGACCTGACTTTGGGAATCTAACATTCTTTTATCAGTGTTTATATTCAGGGCTGAAAAACAAGCAGAAGAAATTTTTTGGAATTTGATGTATCAGATTTCTAATATACCAAGCTGCCAAATGATTGAATGTGTGCAGTCACAACAGAACCCACTGTTCATTTATTCCAAGAACTGAAGATGAGCAGACATAGAAAACTTTCAAGCTGTGCAGAACCACAGCTTCAGAGGTGGTGACAATTACGGTAGAGCATTTTTAGGGAATGTAAGTGTTATTTGTGCATGGATACAGAATGAGTTTCAGTGTAGGAATTGGAGAAATGTGCTATGTGGAGTGTCGTGCCCTGACTGCTCAAAAGTAATTCTAGTGGCCTAATTAGAAAACAATTATATTCTAGAAGTTTCACTGATTTGAAGGTTTTCTAATGACTATAATAAAAATGGGAAATTAGAAAGAAATTAACTTTGGCAGAGTGAAAGGTGTTTCATCCATGAGACTTTATTAAAAATCTTTTTACTTCTGGGTGAAGGGAGATGCTCTAATGGGATCTTGGCTGTTCTGAGGCTGATCATTTTGATAGGGTATTGGCTAGGACACTAATGATATTGTCGGTCATATATATGATGTAAACTTAAACACAATAGTACTTGAGCAGCGCAAAAAAAAATACCCTAAATTCATCGTGGTACTTATGACTGCTTGTGACCATGTCAGTTTGAAAAGAATATGCAAGTTAAATAGTTTTGATTATAAAAAGACAATTTTGAAGAAAGTTTTTTTTGATCATTCTCAAAGACAAAACACTAACCAAGTTACCATAACCTTTCAGGCCAAGAGGTGTTGAGTGGAAGAAGAATAACAAAGAGTTGACGTGGCTTTGTTTTGCAAGAATGCATCTTCAAGTCTAGAAATACAGCAGAGCAACTTTTCTCTGCTGATTTCTGCCTGAACAAAACCTTGACTTCCTAGAATATTTTTAGCATGACAGATCACAAACAACTTCAGGAAAAGTAGCGAATTCTAATTAGAATTGATCTAGTCTGACAACTGAACAATGCTAAATTGGACAGTCGAACAGAGTTTTTGCACAGTTTACTGACCAAAATTAATTGCTCAGCCCACAGCAAGAGTTCTTTTTTCTCTTCAAAGTACTTATTTCAACACGTTTTTACTTTCTTTTCTAACAGAACTTGTCTGTTTTTTCCTTTGTTAAATGGGGGGATTATTGTTGTGAGATATCCTTGCACTACTTAGTTTTATGCTGTCTTACCAAGTGAAGCAATAAATTTGGTGCTGTGGTGCTGTTTGGGTGCTGTTTAGTCTGTGGTTTAACAAAATATAATCTATTTTCATACTTGTCAGAATATGACAAGAAGATAAATGCGTGCTGATGTTTTACTCTGAAAGGATTAACAATCCCCATCAAATTCCCATTTATCAATGAAATTGATTATAGAGAATTGTTCTTTACCGTCTGTCTCAACCAAAAGTACTCTGGCTACACCTTCTGGCAGTCAAATTGTTGCAACTGTCTCTTAATGACTGCTTAATTTTGTTAATTGTTCCTCTGGAACTCCAAAAATGGTCCTGATTTCAATGACCCTTTGAGTTCCTGTGTGTGCCACGATCGATTAGAAGGGAGGAAGGAGAAATAGAACTTTTTTTAGCTTTTTTTATTTTTCTCTTGCTTGCTATGTGAGGTTGCAAGTTGCAAAGGAAGCACTTGTTTACTGGAGCATTAAGCAGAGCATTGTTTATATTCACATGAGAAGAGTGAGACTGTGGTACTATGGTGATGGAGGAGATTTGAGTGCCTGTCCTAACTTTGGTTCAAGGAAGTTATATTCTAAATTTGAGCTGGTCTTGGAGTATTATGAGGAGTAAAATAAATCCTTAAGCTTTTTCTTGAGCTATACAAAGTCAGTCTAGCTGCCCACTGGATTATTTCCATGGGCTAGAGCTGAGGGAAGTTTAGCTGAAGACATAGACTGTTAACACTTACAGCTTGGTTTGCTTGCCAAAACACAGTCATCAAGTGTCATTTGAAATCTCCAGAGGTGCTAGGGATTTCACCACAGGGCTGGCAGGTCTGATGTGAAGCCTATGGGAACACCTGCTTTTCTGCAGTGGCAGCTGAGGGCTGTGTGGGATCTCAGATGGATCAGGATGATAACGTGTGCAAATCAGTCCTGTGCGCAGTCTGGTGAAAGCATCTCCACGTTTAGAAATAACATATGCAGAAATACCATGTTAATAGGAAACCTGTGCATGCAGCTTTCATTTTCAATATAATCTATTCACACAGCCTTAACACAGTATTTACAAGCAGCACAAAGATAAATACATAATATGCATATACATATTGTTCTGTGTCCTTATCAAATCTTTTTTTTGAAGCTTAAAGGACATACCATGTTCCACAATTTGGATTAATCTTTCATTCTCTTATGACGTTAAAAAGAAACAAAACAAAAGCCAGCAAGAAACTTCATCTATTTCTTTCATTCTGCTTTACTCATCATATTGAGGTAAACTTCTGCAGCTATTGCATTCAGTATCAACTGAGTAAAAATGGCCGTAGCATAATATTATCTACTTTCTGGTTAATCTTTTATTTCTTTAAAAATAAAGCTGTTTTCATTTTTATATGCAGTCACACTGAAAGAGCCCCAAAGACACATTTTATCTATGTATCTTAGGTTAAATTTAGCTGCAGTTGCCTATAGCCATCATCTAATTACTGAGTGCCCCAAACTAGAAACTTAATATTGTTTGCTTTGTGTAGAAAACACATACATTCCAGGTACCATACATTGCTGGGAATTCCAAAAGAGTTTGTGAAAAATGAGCACAGAGATTGTGTTCCTAATTTGAAATTAGTCAGTACTGGAGTACTGGATCCTCTTTTTTTTAATCACCTTTCTTGTAATGTTGAGAATTAAAACTTTCTAAGGAAGTAGTAGAGATACCTTTTTCTTTTTTTTTTTTTCAGAACAGATGTATTTATTCATTGTTTTTTAGCTATGATACTAAAATTGTTATAGTTGAATTCTGGACAATTATGTATGTGAGAAGAAACTGAGTAAAACTGTGCAGCTTATTCCATGCTTCTATTATTCCATGCATCACAAATAATCAAAGAAAAATTTCAGCTCAGCAGTAATGTGCTCTGTTATCAGCTTTCTGTATAAGAGGGTGTTTAAGGGAAATGGAGCACATGTTATAATTAATACATGTAGAAAAAATGTGTTCAATATCGTGTGTACCGTCAGCTGTAAGTTGCTTGGGGATGGTTTATACTTCATTTTGAAGGACTACACAGAGATTACTTTACTAGGAGCTGCATCTACTTGTACTGTATAAACCTCCAGATGTTCCTGTTTCAGTGTTTTTAAATATTGCGAATACAAAAGAGTGATTATCTCCTGGTATTGTTTTTTATCTTTTTTACAACCAAAGGATCTTAAAATGAGAAAAAAATGGATTTTTTTTTTTTCATGAGAGAGTATTAATTTATTATTCTATGCTCATTTTTCTATGGCAGTCATAATTGTCTGTGCCACAGCAAGGCTGCTGTAATCTCAACTATTTTGTTAATGCGCTCAAAAACTTTTGATATTAATACAGATCAAAACTGGCCCTATCTCTTGCCTCCTTCTTTTGCAACATGAGCTCTTTCTTCCCTGGTTCTAGTGCTGTTTATGTCCATTGTACTGTGGCTACAGAATAGATAGCATTTATTGAAACCAGCAAGTGACTGATTCAAAGCAGGAAAATAGGAGCTTCATGATCCTTTCACGAGGCTGCTGTAGGTGCTGTAAGTTTGGAAGGGTTGCAAAAGGGGTTGTGTGAGTGGCTAAAAGAAAAATACATTAAGGACAGCACATTTGGCTCAAAAATCATGAGTCAGAAATTGTTGCTCTCTCAAAGTATCCAGGGAGGAATTTCCATTGGCTGCTGCTGGGTGGGATAGATGGATTTTTAGTCTAAGCTGTTTCAGACCATAGTCTTCCTAAAGCTGTTCTGTGGGTGTGAGCTGTTGCAAAAATGTGTGCTTTGAAGTTATACATCCTGTTCACTCAGGTGCCTGTGCTCTGAAAACCATTTTTGACTGACAGAAACATCTGAGGGACCCAACAATGTTTCATGCAGCTCAGCCCAAGAGATTAGTCACTCACTCAGATTTTCTTACCAGCAAGTCAAACCCGCGACTGGGTGTGCAGATATTGTTTGCTCTCCCCATCAGCTGTGCAGGATGCTCCTAGCTCTCTTTAACTAGGACTCCACAGCCTAGCTCCCTTGTTTTTGTACTGGATGAAGCTAAAATTGGAAATGACTGACCGAATCTTCTTGGTCATGCCTTGAGTACCAAACAGTATGCGCGTTTTTCAGAGAGCAGCATGTTTACCCTCAGCACAGCTTCTTGTCACAGAGATGACAGTCCTCATTTTGTTAGTCAGGAACCTGAGAGCAGACTTTTGGGCAGCATGCCCAGGGTCCTGCACAAAGTCTGCGTCAGAGCCAGGATACTTTGTACTGAACTTGTTATAATTTAGGGGTTATATCAATAGTGATGGTGATCTTGAGAGTTAACACAAATGTACAACCTGGGAGTTAGGTCTGAGTTTGAGCTGATAAGAGCATGAAGCAGCTTGGCCCCTGTGCTATGTATTTTGGGAAGACTCTTCCCGTAACTGCTCGAGTGATTATTCTGAACAATGTGCTACCATCCATTACTATTCTTATCTCTGCTGCCACTTATCCTAAACCTGAGTCATCTATTGTATCTCAAGTGGATTTTATGAAGTGTTCCATATTTTATATTCTTCGTGATGGCATTGGCCCATTTTCTATAATCTTTTGTTGGAGTTTCCTGGACTGCAAACTACAGCCAAAACTTTCTCAGGCTGGGAAATCAAATATAAACTGGCATAGTATAAGAAAGAAGCAATTATACTTAATTGGATTTCTTAATCAGAAATGAGATACAAGAAAATCACCAAAATGGTACAACTTTTGAGTGGCTCTATCTTAATGTAATTTTAAAAAATACTGTTCCACAGATTTTTAATGTGGTTGGATACTTTGTATATAGATTTTCTGAGCCAAGTACATCCTCACTCTGTTTTCTGATTAAAGAAAAATACTCTAAGCATTAACTGCAAAAACTTAGAGTGTTTGTAAAGACTCTCAGGGAGTTTTTAAAAAACCACTTTTTTTTTTTTTTCTAACTGGAATTACTGTATTTTTTATTGTTGGTAGTAGACTTTTCCTCCTTAGAACAATATCATATGAATCTTATAAAAAAATCCTCTTTTCAAGTATGAGACATGAGTTCAGTCAGTAGCTTAATTTAGGGTGTAAATGAGCTGTGTAGCATTTCAACTTCTATGTAAAGTATTCTTGCCATGATTCTCTCATTTGAAATAGTAGTTTGGGTAGCCATAATGTTAAAAATCTGACATCTAATTCTCTGCTTGTTATTTAGGCTTTATTTTAAGGCAGCTCTCTGCAACATAAAGTCAGAGCTAAAGTATTCCATGGGAGATCTGCAGGTGGTATTAATCTTGCCACACTCTGAATAGGAAGAGAGCAGGGTCTAGAGGTAAAGCAACAGTTTAGTTTTGCACCAGGTCTAATGGAGGCAATCTAATCCATCAAATTAGCGACATTAAAGAGTGATTCATTTGACCGTGTTGCTCTTACTCCTTCATTTCTTCAGGGATGGGAATGTGCCCTATTAGGAAACCAATATGGTCTAACATGGTAGCAAGCAGGCATCTTACTGTAGCCAGATTTTCTGTTGTCATTAAAACAGTGAGTTAAACCTACACTTATTATAAATGCAGCATTTTCACAGCAAAATATCTGTATACACAACTTCCCATATATGACTAATCTACTGGATTGACTGAAATGAGAAAGTTATCTGTCTTCGCTAATATTTCATGAGAGAAAGGTTTAAACTCTTTATTTAGACTAAAATCTAGTTTCCTTCAATACTGGAAACTCAACTGTAACAGTTTTTCTAAAGGATAAGCACATTCCCTGTCTTTCTCCTGAAGTGCATTGAAATTCATTTCCAGTTGTAAGAGCCACTATAAACAACCTGCAAATATGCAATGTGTGGTGACAGCCATATTTATCTCAATGTGAAATTCAGGAATAATCTTTCCAGTTTCTGTGGGTGTGGTAGATGAAAAGATAGAACAGCCTGGCTAAGTCCTGGCTAAGTTTCAGAACAGCCTGGATGTTTCATGTTCATTTGTTCCTTTTGTCATGCCTGTTATTTGTTAAATGATTATTTCCTCCACCAGACTTTAGGATAATAGGTTTAGAAACATAGCTTCATTGCTCAGCTCCTTCTCTACATACCAGTGAGAAAGAAATGGCCCCAAGTGGAGGAAAAATATAATAACAAATGGTGTAACTGTAAGTCATAATGCCCAAGAAGCATAAATTTCTCCCATCTTCCTGCTACCAAATCTAGGCTGGTTGATATGAAAAAATATGAGGAAGCTGATTCTGA
This sequence comes from Mohoua ochrocephala, assembly GCA_013398855.1. Taxonomy (NCBI): domain Eukaryota; kingdom Metazoa; phylum Chordata; class Aves; order Passeriformes; family Acanthizidae; genus Mohoua; species Mohoua ochrocephala. The sequence continues at coordinate 76,443 of VZTA01002436.1, read as the reverse complement.
ACATCAGATTGAAGAATAATTCTTGGTTTGTTTGCATTTTTTGGTCTTTTTTTTTCTTTGGGTTTTTTTTTGTTTGGTCAGACATCTAGGACAAAAGGAGAAGACAAAATTCAGATCTATGGCTTGTTGGTGCCTCAAATTGTTGGTTTTATTTAATTAAAATACCTATGCTTCATATATTTAGGATGAAAGTGCAGCTTTAAAATATCTGAGTCTGGCGGACTCAGCTGTATTGCTCTGAGGGTGAGTATTAGTCCAGTTCTATTATGTGAGATCTGGTAGCACTGAAAAAGGAGCGCTCCTTACAAAACATGGATTCTGATATTCCTAGAATTCACGCAAAAGATAATGCATTTCTAAACCAAATGAGGTGGAAAAGTGCTTTTCAACAGAAGGAACAAGGAGAAGTGTGTTCTCTTGAAAACAAACAAAAAAGCAAATCATAAATTGAAAACATTTTAATTTCTTTCTAAGAATAGGAACAGGTAACAGTTAACCAGATCTTAAGTTCTGGGACAAATGAAAGACACATGCCTGTAGGGAAGGCAATAATGATGTAATTGATCAGCTATTTTGATATTTTAGGAAAAATAGTACCTCCACAGACATGCTACTTCTAGAAATGCTGGCAATGCTATCCTTGCAAATGGAATATGGAGAGGTATCCCTTTTGTGCTGACCCAGAGCCCTCATCTAATTTTTGAGGCTTAGTTCCAGCACCTGGGCTACCGTGCAAAGAGGGGGTTTGATGTCCTCTGGGCACAGAATCACAGAATTGTTGGGGCTGGAAGTGACTTTTGGGGATCATCTGGTCCAACTTCCCCTGCCCAGGACAACATGTGGGCAACCTGTTCCAGTACTCAGTCACCCTCACAAGTAAGGAAAGTGCTGCCTGTTTACAGTTTTGATTTGTGCCCACTGCCTCTGGTTCTGGGCACCACTAAGAAGAGCCTGGCTTCATCTTCTTTGTACCTTCCCCTCAGGTATTTATATACATTGATGAAATCACCTCGAGACATCTCTTCCTCAGGCTGAACAGTCCTGGCTTCCCTCAGCCTGTCCTCACAGAAGAGATGGTCCAGGCCCTTCAACACCTTGGTGATCCTTAGTATGCCTGTGTCTCTCTCATACTGGGGAGTCCTGACCTGAACACAGTACCACAGTACTCCAGGAAAATCCATGCATGTTCCTCTCACAGGAAAAAATTAGCAAAGGTGAAAATTTTATGGTTTCTAAAAAGCAAACAGAGCATTCAGCGAGTCTGTGGGGTCTTATTGCATGGGAGGTCTCTGCTCTCATCCCTGGTGGACCAAGCTACCACACTGTTCACAGTGAGAGACACAGGCATTCAGCTTTCAAAAGAATTCTTTCTTAATTGTTTATAGAGCCTACATGCCTATGTAAATCTTCTGCACCACCCTGCCAGTCCTGGGGAATCTGGATTACCCTGACAGCTCTATTAAACACTCCAGTGCCTAAGTGGAGGACGTAGAGGAGATAACTCTGCTTTAAAATTTTATCAGTGATTGAAATATTGCACATCATTTGGATCATCCATATTCAAAAAAAATTAAATCAAGGCAGAAGAAATGCAAATATAGTGTGTAGGTTCTTTGGCAGAGTGGGACCAGCAAGACATGGTCCTTAATGATTCTGCTTAATGAAATGAGAGCTGAGAGGAGATAATACTTCTGATAATAAAATGTGAGGTGAGAAGAAGAAATATTTACATGCCTGGCATGTAAGTTCAATAAATAAAAATAGACCGGCTATGAGTAATTCAGGACTAGAAATTAGAAGATTTTTCTCAACCAGGGAAGAAATTATTTGTAAAAAAAATATAAAATTGGAAAAGCTGAATGGCTTGAAGATGGAAGGTGCTGTATTATATAGAAAATAAATAACAACCTTGCTTCCCATGGAGGAGAGGAAAAGAGTTGATTATCTAGGAATATCTTTCACTTTGATGTTTCCATTGCTATTCTTTATCATCCTTTTTATTGCTTCAAATTTTCCCATGAACTCACTGGATGGAATTTTCCATAGCCTAGCAAGTCACAGAAGCGAGTTTTGCCTAATTATTGATGATCTCCATTCTCTGAATATGTCTGTTTACTTAAATTGGATAGTAAGAATACAGCTACCACATTCTTGGCCACGCTTAAGTAACAACCTATGATTTTTCCTTTGTGATGGTACATTACCTTTGCCTTTAATTTTTCCCTCATGTGAGGAAAGGAAAGACAGAATCTAAATATTTCCCTTCAGCTCTATGCATATATTTCAGTTTCTAATGAAAGCAATTCTTTCTTCAGTTGATTTAAATGAGGCCAAAGTTTTAGCAGATGTTTTTGAAGTGCACCTCCGCTGAAGATGAAATGTATTCACTTGTTCTCAATAATGCCTTCAGAACTGATAATCTAAAGTGCTTTGTGTACCGCTTTGGCTTTGTTATTACTTCTGCACTGGGGCTCAGAAACCACATATTTGCGAATATAATTTTTACTTGGCTAATTTATAAAAGCAGAGATTTTCGGGAAACATGATAAAATCCATATCTGCTTACTTAGGGTGGAGGACCTTTCTCAAAGACTTCTATCTCTTCAAAAGGGCTTTTTCTTCCTCTTAGAGATTGTCATATCAACAGAGGCCAATAACCCCTAGATCTTTTTGTGATTGAAAGGATGTTTGTTTTTGGAAAACTCTTCCGCCAACCAGTGCTGTTCTGGTTTCATGATGTCCAGGTTCCTGTTTTTTTCCAGATTGTGGTGCCCCAGAGTCACACTGTGCCTTTTCTCCTGATGAAATATTGTGAGAAATAGAATTGGTGCATATATATCCAGCAACCTGGGAAAGGTGAAAAACATCCCTGTTCCTGAGGCATTTGGGGCATGAGTAAGGAGATGTTTTTTCAAGAAGATGTTTTTTCAAGCCTGGACTAACTGAGGTATTGCCATGCAGTGTCTTTTCTCTGTACTGCAGTTGACTGAAATAAGACACAACTGTTTAGCCATGGGCTTTCTAAATTCTGCTCTGCTGTTTCCACATCCGTGTTGTTACAGGCACATTGAGATGCACGGGCAGGTTATAGAGGGGCATAGGCATGTAAGAAAAGAGGAAACAATTGAGACATTTTTTAAAGCAATGCTCATAGAGTCATAGTATCTCATGATCACTTAGGTTGAAAAAGACTCTTGAGATCATCGAGTCCAACCATAAAAGATATAAAATCAGTCTAACAGTGTAAAACTCAGGAGCTTGGGTTGCTTCAGCCAAAAGAATAGAGGACAGTATATTGATGAACTGAAGGAGAGGAAGGTGATAATTCTGAATTAGCTAACTAGATTCAGTCTAGTAGCTGCATACACTCCTTCAGTCATGATAACTGCAAATATGCCTACTACAGCCTCTAATTTTTCTTTTAAGAGAAGATCCTACCTGTAAGAAGAAAAATCCTGTGTTGATTTCTGTGGAAGCAAGTTCCTTATAAATGATCTGTTTCACACTTATGCCAGGAGCTGAGTGAAGCTACATGAGCAATACCACCAATCTTTCCTCATCCCAGTTTTAGTTGAATGGTCCTGCCTCTTGAGGCATCTCTGGGACCAGCTTAATGTTTCTGTCATACATACAAATGTATGTCCCTTTGTCATAGTTACAGAATGAGCAAAGATTTTCAGTGTATTTTTGTAACGCTCAGTTACACTTAGAGCATATGCTGAATAAATACTAGATCATCTGTAATGCTGTTAATGTGTGCCAACAGACAGCATTACACAGAAAGGTTATTCAAAAATAACTTCCTGGCACAAAACAGTTCGCTTTTTTTTGTGGGTGTGGGAGAGAGGGATGAGAACGGGAAATGAATTTTTATGAAAGTTTAGCAAAGTGGATTGTCTCTGTGAGTCCGGTGGGGGCTGGAACGAGCTCAAAATAAGGACTGAGGGCAAAGTCAGGAGCTGAGCTGTTAATGGAAAGAGTAGGTAATTCTTTCTTTCATCTAATTTATAATTGAATGCTAAATCGGCTCAAACTGTAATTAATAGCTTCAGCTGGAAAAAGAATACTCACTCAAAAAACCGACATGCCTGAATTATTTTATTTCTATGTATCCCCATGTCTTTTTGACAGGTTTTCACAAAACAACTCTGTGACAGTAATCCCTGTTTTGCCATTCAGACCCTTGCATCCAGCTTGCACCACAAGTACTTAAACAACAAGCAATTTGCCTGTGTTTCAGTCTGGGCAGTTCTTCTCTTGCTGCTCCATTGCCATTTTATGACATATACGTTTTCAGTTTGTCATTCCAAATTGCTTTGCACGTTTTTGTTTCTGTCATACATACAAATGTATGTCCCTTTGTCATAGTTACAGAATGAGCAAAGATTTTCAGTGTATTTTTGTAACGCTCAGTTACACTTAGAGCATATGCTGAATAAATACTAGATCATCTGTAATGCTGTTAATGTGTGCCAACAGACAGCATTACACAGCAAAGCTTATTTTTCCTTAGTCTTGGCAATGTTAAAACAGTTCAAGTTTAAGTGATGAGTGATCTTTACTTTATATAGACATCCACTTCTATTCTCCTGTCTTTTGGATTTTCTTTAAGGGGTTAAAAAGGAACTTTTTATTCTTTATTAAGTGTATATGACTTGATGAAAGATCAAAAAAGAATATTTAATGATTTATCAAGCCTAACCTTCATGCAACTAGTGTGTTGCAGTACAAGCATTGTAGTTATCTTTGGAAAGCAGAAAGATTTAATCACTGCCTCAAGGAGATAAAATGCAGTTATTACTGAAGAGCAGAAGTTTATTGGTCGCAATGCAAATGTGCCACAAAAGGATAAAGACAGACACCTAATCAGAATGTGATATCACCTAAAGGTTTTTAATCTTCCTTTTATTCATTTACTGCTACTATGTGATTGAAACTCAGGAAATTTCCACAAGGAGGTTTTGTCTTCTTGTGAAAGGAGTTTCAGCCTTTATCAGTGATGTATGCGAAGAATTGTGGAATAAACCATTACGGGGAAAAAATATTTTATGTATAAACAACAGGAGAAGCCCAGGCAATAAACAAGCTAATTGGACACATTCGTCGCAGTGATAATACTCAAGTTCAAGTTCCTGTTTCCCACTAGTCAGTGGGATGTAGCACTTTGAAGGGCTGAACAGCTCCCTTTGCTGGCAACAAACAAGAAATGCAGTTTGTACGCACCATCCCCAGTTCTGTTTGCCGTATCAGGTTTTAATTAGCTTCACAGGCAGCATGTCCTGGCTCCTGCTTTCAGGTATGAGATAGTAGAACTTTTCAACAATTCACCAACTTCAAGGAAATTTATAAACAGACCATCAAAAGAATCAAGGAAACAAATTAAACTAGCATAAACATACTAAATGAAATTAAGATTGAACCAAAATCACAAATAGAAAATTGAACAATTACTCTGCATAACACAGCCAAAATAAGATTGACTGAGAAAGGTAGTTTTTCTAATGTATACTATACCACAAAAAGGTGGCCCACGCCTTCCCCCCCGTACCAGGAACGTTAACCAGGCCCAGAACAATCACCTGAGGCCTTTCATGAATCCCAGAGGTTAAATCCTAAGACTCACAGGTGACTTCAATCCCCAGCCCTGGCCTGAATGCAAGCCCCTAAGCAGAAATCCTAATGAGATGCCTGAAACCCTAGTCACCCTAACCCAAGGTCTCACTCTAAGCCTGCAGTCCAAGAGTCTTTTCTTAATCTTAGCTCACACGTGTTAGGCCCCCCAGGAGAGCAGGGTTTGTGAGGTTATGGAGCAAATGTCTGGGGGGATGATCGTGATTGGCAAAAATCCCAGGCTCATGTGGTAAAGTTTAAATTAGTGTAACTTACTACCAATTGACAAAACTTTTTATTATTGATCCTGGTATTAACTCTCC
>VZTA01002436.1:0-69981 GCA_013398855.1 Mohoua ochrocephala | reverse complement strand
GGGGAGGCAATGGGTGATGCAGGAGACTGGGGTTGGTGTGCAGCGGTTGCTTTTACCTTCACGCTCCTTGTTTCTTAACTGGTCCAACATAGTCTCCTCCGCTAACCACAGTCCCTTTAGAGTCATACCTCCTCCTGACTCTTCTCTCTGTCCCTGTCCAGTCTGATATTTGTCTACAGCCCTTGCTCAGGCCGCTCTTTTTTCTCCAGCACTCAGGCTGTTATTTTTGGACATTTTCCCTTCTTTTCTGCCCTTCTTCTCTGTCATTTTCTCTTGTGCCTTCTACTCTAGAATAATTGTCTCTTTCCTTATCCCTTTGCCTTAGCATTTACTACCTAACCTCTCTTTGCAGAGGCTCCAAGAACTCCTCTGATTCTGTCATGCAGTGTGTGCACTGTGGAGCTGGCACAGGCTGAGCCTGGCACAGCACAGTCCATGACCTCCTCCTATTGTGCCTCGCGCAGGTTCTGTGGTGCTGGGTGAGAGCAGCTGCTGCGTGTTCCACAGGTTCCCTTCCATGAGGGGTCCCGGGCAGGGCCAGACCCCTGCTAGCCAGCTGTTCCCCACCCAGGGCGATGGCAGCCAGCAACCACCCTGCGCATTGTTGGTTCTGGTGCCCCCAGAGGCTTCAGAGGTGGCTCCTGGGTGGACAACTGAAGATTTTATTGGGCAGGACCTCAGGGAAAGGAAGGTCCCGCATCAGTGTCCCAGGAACCAAGAGGGCAAACTTCTGTTCAGCTGGGGCTTAAGAGGGGGTCCCGAAGGGGGTGGGGTAATACAAAACAGCCAATGGGGAGAGAGGGAGAAGGGGGCGGGTAATACAAAAACAACCGATGGGGAAAGAGGGGCAGAATGGGGGCTTTGGTTACATCTTGCAGGGGTACATGAATATTCATAAGAGTCGATGGGAGGAGTTCTTACAACAAACCTGGAGGGGGGTTTCTTGGACCCAACCATGGCCCCTTGGTCTTTCAGCCTCCCCACTACCACCCATCGCAACATCCTCCCACACAGGTCAACCCTACAGGCCATCATGAACACAAAAACCAACCCCCAAATCCAACCACTAACCCTCTGCCCTACCAAAGCCCCTTATGGAGTCAGGGGAGCAGAGAGGTCACGGGATACGAGAGGGAGATGCACATTAGAGGGAAAGCACTTACTTGTTTACTGTGAGGGGCCCTCTGTGAGAGCAGCTGACTGTCCATGAGATGGAGGCTGGGCAGGAGGGAGCTCAGCCAGCAGAGCTGTGAGATGGTGATGTGTGTGGAACAGAGACGGAGGCAGCCCCTTTCCTCAGCCCTCACCCTTGGGCCAAGCACAATCCCACAGTGCTTATAAAGCCCTCAGCCCTACCTCTAATTCTCAGCCCAGTGTCTTTTCCTAATCCATAACCTCAAAGCATATACCCAAATCCTGAAACTTAACACCTTTCTCTATTCTCCACCCTAGGTTGTGCTTTTGCCATCATGTGCAACCATTAACACAAAATGTTTCCTTTTTTTACTAGATATTTTTGAAAGGTTTTCTCAGGAAAAAGTATTTCTCTTGAGTGCAGAGATAGAAGAGACGTGATTCAAGTGCTGCCACCTGTGCCTTGCATATAATTCTAAGTCAAGAAAAACTATTTCACATAAAGTCTTTCTCAAGATGCAGAAAGCTGTTAAAAACCGTATAATAAAAGTTAGCCAAAATTTTTATAAGGGGTTTTTTTTGAGGAAAAAATTTTTCCAAAATATCATAGAAGGCAGGAAAATCAAAGCACTGATTCTGTATGAATCCATCATACTGTTATAAACTAGGAAGATATAGAGGTATAACACGCCCAAATGGTGAAAAGTTGTGCTTTTCCAGTTACATCAAGTTCCACGATTAGAGCACACTCATTCTTTCCCTAGGTTGTTGTTTTATGAGTAGGTGTATTTGTGTGTGTGATTGGAGTTCTGTATCACAAGTTCTACTGTAACAGGAGGCTGATATTTCTTCATCCTGTGGTTCGTGGAAGAGAAATCCAGAAAGGACTGTCAAATAACCGTGATTCAAGAAGGCCCTAAGCTGCAGAGCTCTGGAAGGTGGCTGAGTACTCTGGGAGATATATTGCTGCTCCCTCCTTAACTCTGTTGTAAATCCATTCTTTTTCCTGTTGTTGGACAGAAGATACTGGTCTAGAAGGACTTTTTGCATGAACTACTGCAAACATTTATCTTCCCTTGTGACCTTTTAAAGTAGGGTATGTAAGGGGTTTTACAGTCCTCGTTCTGTCAGATTCCAAGAAGTTTGTGGTATGTCAGACACCTACCCACAGACTTCCTTCCAGTGCTGATAAAAATCTTTCAGGATCACATTATTGGTGTGAAAATTAGTCTGACAGCTTTTAATTGAAAACTTGAAATACAAAATACTGGCTAATAGTCAATTTATATGTGACTTATTAGCTGACATTTCAAGTTGTGTAAAACGTGTGGACTCATAACCTAAAACGGACTAAAAGTGTCTAAAAATTACATCTTCTCCACATTCCCATTATTTAAACCAAATCAGAATATTTTCCCTTTCCTTACTGACTTTACCTCAGAATCTTCAACCTTCCTATCTTCCAATATGATCACTAATCATGCTTTCTTTCTGGTAAAAGTTCCCTCTATGTTTTGTCTTATCACTGAGTCTTTCTGGCGGCTAAAGGTTGCACCTTTAAATGCTTCTGTATAACTGAAGTGGAAGCTGGAGGCAAATGAGGACACTTAGTGGTGTCCAGTGGCCCTGAGTCAAACATGCCCAGATGTCTACATCTGGTGCACTCAACAAACATTCCCTCTCTAGTCAGTGAAGAGAAGTCAGGACTTGCAATCAGTGGTTCAGTTCATTTTAGCTGAGGTGTACGCATTCAAGGTGATCAAAATTTTGCCTTCCTTGCTGATCACCAAACTTGTGGGTACATCAGGCACAGGAAAATCAGAGTTTATTTTTGTATCTACCAAATGTTATTTACATAAGAAGCCCCACAGCATGTCCTGTATACCCTGTGACTACCTAATAGGCGAATAATTTGTTGTTTTGTGGCTTTCCTCCGGTTTTGGCATCACCCCTGCATTACAAAGAGTATATAATTTTTTGAAAATAAGAAAATCCAGGGAGAAGCTTTGACTATTGAGAACAAAGTATTAAGTTCAATGCTTGTGAATTCAGGCTATGCGTTTAGGCAACTGTAGAATTCCATGTTAGTAAATTTTGCCCTTGAGCTTTTCCTGAGTTGGCTCATGGCTGCCTGCAGTGAGATCAGCTTAGGTTGGTGTTAATATTAGCTGATCTCCTCAGGCTCCTTTCATAGTCACTGAAGACAAATAGGCATCTTCAGGCTCACCTTGGCTGCAGATTTAGGGTAGGATAAATCGCCTGTGGCAGTAATTATTTTTCCTTGATGACTGACAAGGGAATGGAGGATGATAAAGTCAGACTAACTGTGAGACACCTAAGCTGGATCTGAGGAACATTTATGTTGCTTTTAAACTTTCCCTGCTTAAGCCATTCATCAGGTTTTTAGGCTAAGGGATAGCTGTTTCTGATGGAGCTTCCCAGCCATCTAGAGCGTTGTGCATTTTGTGTCAGTTTTACCGGAGGTGGTGATCCGTGTTATGTCAATTACCATATTGTATTTGGTAGGATGTTTATTATTTTCCTTGTTTTAAACCAGCTAGAAGCTGTTAGTTTGTGTCTTTTGCTTGGCTAGCCCTGGCATGTCCTGTCTGCGACTTTTTCCAATACTTCAGTGTTCTGTTGGCTTGTGTTCACACACTGGAAATTAACAGAATATTTGGGGCATGTGTTGTCCTGCAGACTAAGCTCCATTTTCTTGTGTGCTGTCGTTAGCACTGTATTTTGGTTAACTCTTTTTTGCAATAGCATATAAATCCTATAGCAGTACCTTCCTTCCAAAGAGGATTGTTTTGGAATCGACCAGTGTGCCACTAGATGGCAATATTAGGTAAACCACAATTTTAAGTTACACAAACCCTACCCAAAAGGCACATCTGTATCAAGACTTAGGATGGCGCTTAAGCATAAGATATTCACTTTTCCTTGTGGAAGTGGGATTCCTTGTGATCATGTTTTTATTAGGTGCAAATTATCCTTCTGTGTTTTGTCTTCTCTTTCTTGGCTGTCAGTTATGTTTTGTGTGCAACTCCTTTTAACCTCTTCATATGTGGAAGCTCTTGTATTCTACTTATTGAATTTTTGTTTATTTTGGGTTTGATCTCTGTTTCTATTTTATCCATGAATTAAAATCCTGCAGAGAAAAGTCAATTGCCCAGTGTGGCCCGACGGCTGTTGATCTTTGAAAAGTATTTATGGAATTGTGGAAGAAGACACAAATAGCCTTTGCCAATGGTCTGTCTGTACTGCACTGTAGAAAGTAGTTCAACAGTGTTATTTTTCTGGTGCTATTTTAGCTTCTGGGGTTTTTTTGTTTTGGTTCGAAATGTTGCAGTTTAACAAGGCTTAACAGTGAGGAGGTTTCATTCTTTATGTTTTGTCGCTGTTCTCCCGTCTTGATCTAGTTTTTGTAGAAATATAATGGCCCTTTTTTTCTTGGTTTTTTGTTTGTTTATTTTTTTATATAAATTCCATTCTCCATCTGTGTCTCTTGCCTGCCCTTTCTCATGGGCTTCTGCCTGCCAAAACCTTGACTCCTGAATACTAGCCAATTTACCAAGAATCCCCTCAGGCTCTCCACCTCTTTATAGACACCTTTTCCCATGTGTATATACAGGCAGAGGGAAGCTAAAAAATAAGCAGGGAAACTATTCTATGAAGAAGGAAAAGAGATGAACAGGAGAGCTTTAAAGTGTATGTGCTTGAGCTGGTAGCAGTTAGGGGACATTTAAGAAGGCTGGAGAGCCATCAGAAAATAATGATTAGGTCCTAAGATGAATCACCAGTCCTCAGGGGAGTATTCAAAAGGTCAACAAAGATTAGGGAACATCAAAGAGGGTAATAAAGTGAAAGGAAGAAACAGAAATGCAGGCGCCTAACCAAGAAAGTAGATAGGACATTTTAAATCCTGTGGAGAGCCCTAGACTGTCCAATCATCAAACTCTACTTCTACAGTGCTTATAAAATCAATGAGACCAGTATGAAAATGGAAAGCTTATCTGTCCTACCAGAGCATGCAAGAATGAAAACAACAGCACTTTTCTCTGGAGTATTCAAAAAAGTCTACTGGGTAGGAGAATCAATTTGCCTCAAGCTGAGGCTGATACATGGAGGAAAAATCATGTATAGTGCCTCTTCTGACTCCTCCACTGACATTCACCATTACTGCTATGGACTTTTGCATCCTTGCTTATGCCTTTTACCTGGAAAATATAAAGCTATGAATTCTTAGGGGCCGTTTCAGTGTGTGTTCTTAATGCTGCTGGATCCTTATCTTACATGTGGAATCCTTACATATGAATGCCTCTTTAAATAATGGATACTGACAATAAACGAGATTGGTCAAAGCATCTGTTCAGAGAGGAATTCTAAACACTCCTCCCCCCGCNCATACTTTTTTTAGGAAATATCTTTTTGATGCAGTTGAAAAATGTCTTCTGATGACATTTTTAAAGGGTAAAGAATAAATGGATTACTTCCCCTCTCATTTTGTCTCAATAGTGTAAAAATATTTTCCTTACTCTTTGTTAGATATTTCATTTAAAACATGAGACATTCTTTCCACTTCATAATTTACTTTAATGTTTTTTATATTCTATCATGCAGTGTAAGATTATATTTTCATATGATCAATTTAGTATTTCAGCTGATAGCTTTTCCAATCTTGTCAAAACCAGAACTGATAAAAAAACCTCAATGTTTCTAAAGGAAGAAAAGACTGCATTTCTGTTTTGAAAAAAAACCAGAACAAAAATCAACAAAAACAACCTTGGAATTTCAGCTTAAAAAAAAAGGGACAAACTTTATTTCTACCTAGAGATCATTTGAAAAATTGCATTTTCATGGATTAAGCTATATGTATAACATATTTTTCTATTTTCATTTATTCCCCGCATCTACATTGAATTTAAACCTTCCGTGAATGTCCCTTATGTAATATGAAACAATTACCAGCCTAGATAAGAAAGTAAAATATCATCTGTGGGTAGGACTGCAAAATCAGGCACTGTACTGATGAAGGTGGAAAGGTTGGTGCAAATCATCATTAGCCTACTAGACTAAATGAGTCACTATTGAAATAAGGTGTAATACCACATCATAAATTGCTGGAGTGCATGCAGATGGTGATTCCACCTACTCTACAGTTAAAAATCCCTTCATGGAGAGGTGTCCTTTTTAAGCCGAATTACAGCTTTGCCGTTAAAATTCACCACAAATCAGCCGTGTCAGCAAAGCTGAAGGGATGGAAGAGTATCAGCCATTGACACTGGAAACCTTGGTTTTGTCATTATCAGACTCTAGTGCGGACCTGCGGCCAGAGCGGGATAAGTCTGCAAGGCTTTCTGCTGTGTTATTTCTGCATTAATTGTAAACCAGAACAGTCACTGTAGTTACAGGTTTGGAAAAAATAAACAAGGTGCAAAGAAACCTTTGACAACAGGTTTGTCTATTTCTCTAACTTACTGGCCTGGCCAAGCCTTTTATTGCTAAATTTTTCCCTGGCCTTTGCTTGGATATTGTTTGATTATTTTCACCAGCACTGATGAATTAATGCACTGAATCCTTCAGTCATCCAGGATTAGGAGCAGCCATTGATACCCAGTCTCCTCTGCTTTTTCCCCTACAAGGCCCAGGAGCAGAGGAGGTGTTTTATTCCAGCAAGCAGTGGATAAATGCACGGTGAATACAGTTCTAGGTTATGGACACCTGAATTTTGGGTCACAGCTTCAGCTACTGGGTTGTGACTTGGCTCTGGGAAAGATCCATGGTGCACTAGGTAATAATCTGTCAGGGGCAGCTCAGAGAGCTCTGTCAGTTTTTGGTGAAGCACAAATTTAATTTGTTCTTTTTTTTTTTCCTTTATAATTTTTCACCTGGGATAAAGAAATATAGCAGATATTACCACACCAGGAATGCTCATTGGCTGAACAACTGAAATTTAGTTCACTTATTTAAATTTGGCCTGATCGTGTATGATAATCACACTTGATGTCAGCTTAGTACGTACATAAAAAGTGTGTCGGTCAGATATAGCCACTGAACATGTTGAATATGCTTCATTGTAGAATTCATGAAAATCCTGAGACTAATTCTGTCAACAAACTAGTGTTATATCTGGAAAATGGTCTGAGCTGAGAAGTTAATCAAGATTTCTTTTACCCTTTTTCTTTTCACCTGTCATTTTTCTCAATCTTTCTTTATTTTACCTCTTGGCATGTAGATTTTTGCTTCTAAGTTAGGAAACGGTGCGTGTTAGGACTCTGCTTTGCACTGACGAATATGAAACAGAGGGAGGTAGTGTTTGGTGAAAGGCCTTGATTTGCTGGTAGCTTACGTATTTCAGGAGTTGCACAAGAAAGACTGAGGTGCTATCAACCCTCTTTGGATTTCTACTTCCACCAGTTCTGATACCACTTTAAAAAGAGTGTCTCACTTTCTGCTCATTCTATTTGATCAACTGCACCTCCAGGTGTGCACACCAAGCCAGGTGAGCTCAGACAGTGCATTTGCTCTTTGGAGGCACCCAAATGAACATTCTAGGGGCTGTGCTAGAGATTGTCTCCTTTTACATGCTTTCTATTGCTCTCGTAGGAGTTTTGCAGGTCTTTCAAGTCTTTTAGGGGGCTTCTGATTTGCGAAGCCTTGTTGGGCTGGTAGGTTGGGACACATGAAACACTGTACTACCTCGGTCAGAGGCTGCTGCTTCTCTAACAAGTGGTATATTTTTACTGTGGAGGTCAGAAAAATGTGAGTAAATGTGAAAAAATATTACTCCACTGCCTCCTACTTTGCCCTCTCATAATGTTTTCACAATGCTTAGCTTTCATGAGAGGAATAATGCCTGTTGGAAAACATAGTTTAGAAAAAGAATTCAGCAAATAGTGCCCAATTATAATGTTTATTTTAATAGAAAATATCTCATATTGGTTTTTTCTATTTTTCTTTCATAAAGATCCTATGAAGCCAAGTATAACCAACTACACAAATACAGAAAACTCTCTTTTTTAGGGTGAATCCTCCAAGCAGAAATAAAATTTCATTGAGCATAGTGTTCTATCTCCTAATAAAAAAAAGAAAAGATATTTACTTGTCTCATTCTTTGGAAAACTCATACATTAACTGATTTCTACTACTTCCAACATGTTTAAGTATATCCTTCCTCAGAAGTCTGCAGCTGTGGAAAGAGAGGGTATGAGAAGTGAAGGATGGTATTTGCAGCTGAGTGACCATATTTCATTACTGCAAATCCATCAGCACATCACATTCTGTCAGCAAGCAGCCCGTTAAAAAAAATGCTTGCTGCAATTAAAATGTATGTTTTGGTGTGAGACAAATGTATGTTTAAATATATATATATATATGAAAACATATAAAATTTGGGATTATCAAGTGCATTTCATATAGTTTCTTTGTGAGTACAAACAACCACTTCATTTTTTCATTTCATTTGTGTATTTTTTTAATCAGCCTGAGGCACAGTGGGAGGTATTTCTTCAGCTTTCCAATAAGGAAGGGGCGAGGATTAAAGCGGGGGGGTCTGCCTTCAAAGCCATGGTAGGTCCAGAGGGATTCTCCTCCTGGGGTTTTGGCATTGGAGGGTCTTTGAAGTTTTTTGGATTTTTACTTACCAGGTGGTCTTGACTCATAGCAGCATCTCCTCTGAGCTGCAGTCACACAGCACTGCAGGGAACCTACCTACTTCACTTTCTGGAGTAAAGAAGCCACAGGAAAAATTATATTTTTGCAGGATGGTTATATCTCTTATGGGAGCACAACAATCCCTGCTACAGAACCTGAGATGGAGCAGAAATCTATGCCAGATAGCGGAGAGTCTGATTCAGTTAAAAACTAACATGTAGCAGTAGTGGAAAGTGCCATCTGAATGCAGTCATTAGATGGCAGAGTTGATCAAGCAATAACCTGAATTTTGTGCTCTGTAGTGTATGCCCCAAACCAGATGGTTTAAAGAATAGATAGCAAGTAGCAGCTGGTGCTTGTATATATTCCCAAAATACCGTACCTGGCTTACCTGCCGGCACTTTGAGCTAACAGAGACCACGGTATTTGTATATCATTTCCAGAAGCAGCACTTCAGGGACTGGGGATCAGAGCATCAATCATTGAGGATTGTCAGATCATTTCTAGGCATGGGCCTTTGAAGACCTGTACCTGTGTAAATATTGACCATCATGATGCTGTCTGGCTATACATTTTTGGCAATAGCACAGGTGCAATCCACTTGTGTTTCCCTAAATACCATTGCTCTGAGAGGTATCTCTTCTGAAGTGCATCTGTTCGGCCAGTTTTTAACTGCAGTTAGTTTCTTTGGGCATCAGGCAACTTCATTAAATTACTTGCCAAGAGCAGCTCTTTGCCAGCAGTTAAATTCTGTGGGAGCTGATCTCTCTAATTTCACCTATTTTTCTCCCTTGTAACTGCAATACCTTCAGATGAAGAAGCACAGTACTGCCAGTTCTGACAACCCTTGAACCCACACGATTTCATTACTGCTCTCCCTTTTGTGAAAATAAAAAAGTATTATTTTTAATCAACCTGCTGACTCCAATAAATTATCTCAGCATTAGCTTTTCTAGTATTCCTCTTCCCATTAAGATTCCCTGCAGTCTAATTGCAGTTCCCAAACTACACACACCTCTACTTCCAGATTAAGATATTTTATATTCTTCATTAGTGCCTAAAGGTAGTATTTCATATGGGTTGGCTCACCCTAAGAAAAACTAGAGAAAGGAACTTATACAGAATTTGGAAATCTACAGCTAAAATTATCAATTTTATGTGCAGAAATGACACTGGTATGTATGTCTCCAACTG
The DNA here is from genome assembly GCA_013398855.1 of Mohoua ochrocephala. NCBI lineage: Eukaryota > Metazoa > Chordata > Aves > Passeriformes > Acanthizidae > Mohoua > Mohoua ochrocephala. The sequence goes on along the minus strand of VZTA01002436.1, from coordinate 59,997 downwards.
ATTGTTCACAAATGTGTTAAAATATATTAAATGCATATACAACATTAGCACCAAAAGAAACTTAAAATATTTCAGCTCTTTATCCCAAATTCAAAGTGGCGTACTAATCACACTTTTTCAAAATCTGAAGCCTGATGTTTGTTTTATTTCTTTTATCTTTTTTCCTTCACCTACAAGTGCACACAAAATCTCATAATAAACTGGTCAGCATTTCACACACGACAATTCTTTGCAAGTATATTGGGATTGATACCTCCTAACATTAACCATCTACTTCTGAACTTGTCACCTGGGATCTCTTTACAGTCAGTGGAAAGCAATAGCCACTTCTAGAGGCAATTCATCCCATCTATTTTAGATGCCTGCTTTAGGAAGTGTCTGCTCTAGAAGTTATGATTTCTCTCCAGTGACTGTAACAGGAGCCTGGGGGGACCGAGCTGAGATAAAAGTTCCCAGTCTCGACATTTGATCCGGTGAATCCCATGCTGAGTCTAAGGTCTTAAAAACAAGATTGCAATATTCCACTGCCTCTTTATAAGATTACTGTATGCAATCTGTACCTGTTTTGCTACAGTGAAGTAAATGATGAGGGGCACAATCCTACAACAGCATATCCTCTAAAGGCGACAAAACCACACTTGCAGAGTATGCTCATCAGGATGTTAATGTGTATTTATCTTTAAAAAGAGCGATGGGAAAATCACATCAATTAACTGAAAAAATTTCAGCAATGAAATGTGACAGAAGAATTAAAAGTAAGTTGTAACAGGTAAGCATGATACAAACGGTTTTATCACTGAGTTTTGTACCATTTACTTTTTGTTTGACTATACAGTGAGCTCATTTTCCCTTCACTGAATAAATAGTTTGACCAACTCTGCTAAGCCCAATTTTTAAGCTGAAAAAACCAATAAGATAAACAACTAGAAATCTACTTATTTAATTAGGTTTAGCATATTTGAAGGACCACTCTCTTGATATTTACTTTAGTGTGAATGACAGTAACACTATAAATTTAAAAGTGTGGCATTGGAATAGGCACTCTAGCAAATTCTATTACACTTCAAACTCTTTCTTCACAGCTCTCATCCCTAAGAATTTTGAACAACTCAGGGATGACCTATTTATAATTTTTCTGTGATTTCTTTTTTTGTGTATGTGTGTGTGTGTGTTTAGTTTTAAAAACCACAAAGAATCAATTTGCTATAAAGAAGATACAAATTGATTTTTAAAGCTTACTTTTCCAGTATTCCTTCTGCTATTACTTGCTATACACAGTGAGTCAGCACATGATGGATTTCTAAAGGCGTACTCTAAATTTCCAAGAGTTCCTCTGCATGTGGAATCCTAGTTCTTCACTTAATTATGGTCCCTGTAAGTCTTCTAGTCAATCAACAGCTGCCAAAAATGTGAATCCATTGTGAGATACCTTGCTGATCTTAAAAACTTGTCTACTAGTCTGATGTAACAGACAAACTATGACATATAAATGTCATACAAACTGTTTCGAAGGAACATCAGAAGTATTTCTGGCTGGCACTCTGTATGTATGACCACTGGCTGCTTCAAAAGGAACAGTGAATGTTCAGTGAGGGAGAAAGTGAATGAGAAAACATCTCTGGTAGATGTTTCTACCAACAGTTAAAACCCAACCCCTCAGACTGATGGGAGGATATTCATATAGACAAACCTAAAATGAGTTAACAGTAATTTCAGTGCTTTTATGTCTCCCAGAGCAGATGATCTGGAGGGCTTAATCCAATTTTTTTTTTGTTATGGTAAGTTTTGACTATGCTAGTCTCAGTACTCTTATTAACTTCTGCTTCTCTTCAGCTCTACAGAAGGTTACTAGTGTCAGTAATTTGTTTTTTGTTGAAATAATTAGAGTAATGTTTTCTGCTCTCAACATTTTGCAGCCTAAGGACAGCAGAGGACCACTCAGTTTAGTTCATTGCTTCAGGTAGCTGATATGTGAAATTAAAAAAGTAAGTCATGTTGATTGGACCCACATGGATATATCTTTCTTTGAGCTGATGAACTGAACTGAACTTTTAGAATTAGTGCCGGTACAAATAGTCATAGTTTCAAATTAAAAATACATCTTAGATGCTCTCTGCAATATTCCCTGACAAGAGTCTTTTTAAGGGGAATTATTGATATTAAAACAAAATTTCAAATTTCCTAAATGTAAGGCTGTGTAAGGAACACATAGCTTTTTAATAATTCACTTTCCTGTGAATGGTATATCCATCCTTTTGTTTATCTTAATATTCAAAGGTATTTCACAGTTATCTATGCTTTAAGACACCTTTGAATATTTTAATTGATAGCATGCAATTACTCAAAACAATTTATAACATTAAAGAAATAGAGACAGTGAGAGAATTTCATTGACCTCCAACAAAAATGCATCTAGATAAACACTGACTCTAAGAAAAAACCTTTAGCTTGTTTTGGACTGCTTAAAATTCCTTTGAGTTTTATGGAAAGTCTCAGCCTAGCAGCACTGGCACTAACTAATGATGCAGATAGACATTATAGTGTTATTGCTAGTGAATGTAATAGAAGTTTTCTGGTTTTTTGTTTGTTTGGATTTTGCTTTCTTCCTTTTTTTTTTTTTTTCCTTGACGCTCAAAGAGCATTTCTCTGCTTAAGAGCTTTATTTCAAGTACAAATTTTAAGAAACTTCGTTGCTTTTAGTGGATTTTTTTCTGGAGTTCTACACCTCTAAATGCGTCCAGACCTTGTTGGTACTTTTAAAATCTGCTCACCATTACAGGGTCCCAAAACCTCACTTTTACAGAGCAAGTAATTAGGTTCAAGACAGTCAGAATATGTAAAGATAGCTATGTATAGCTTCTTTTGTCTGACACAGAGGTATTGCAGTTCTGTGGCACTTGCTGGTATTTCCCTCTCTTAAGGAAATACAGATAAGTTCACCCCCTAAGCAATGTGCCCAAAGTCCATTCTTCTGCACGAGTGCAGAAAGCACTCGTTACCCAAAGCATTATTAGAAAGGGTGACCAAATGGGATATTATAAAAAATAGCAAAAATCCTGTCTTACACTTCATATTTCCAACACTAGAGTGTATTAATGCCAAGAGTTTAGTAATTGTTCCTTGGGGGATGCTGGGTGCCAGCAAGACGCAACAGTGATAATTGTGATACCTAAGCTACCTAGAAGATGCACTGACAACATATTGTATGTATAGGATTTTGAATATTGTGCCTTGATTCATGTTGTTTAAGAATCTCTCTGAGGGGATCTGTGTTCATTACTGGACATGATCGTCAAATCCCACTTACAAGAAATCATTTCCACGTAAGGAATACCTGAAACTGTAGAATCAGATAGAGGTTCTCATCTTTCACCAGGAATGCTAGACAATATCTGTAAAGGTTTAGGAATACAGTGACAGCTACACATTTAATGTCATCCACAGTCCTCAGGATTTGTAGAAAGAAAAAAATAAAAATGTTTAAACTTGTAGTCAGGTAGGCTTGAAATGACCTGAAGTTTTAGAAATAGTGCTATGGAATATTAGAAATACCCCTCACTAAACTCTAGGGTTGTCACGGGCAGAAACAGCGTTTGGTTGACAGGCACTTTAGCTGTTCCTGGGACCTTTGTCCTCATTAGGATCAGCATCTTAGATGGAGATGGATGAATTACCAAAGTCTGGGATATAAAAAGACCTACAAAAAATTGCAGCAAAATCCAGATTGTTTCAACCAATAGCAGCTGGAATGCAATCCAGTCTGGAATGCAATACTGATAAAAGTCCACCTGTTTAAAATTGCGCCTGCAGGTTCTGGTGCTGAGTGGGACAAGCTGCTGCGTGTTCCTCAAGGCCCCTGCACGGGGTCTCGGGCGAGGCCAGACCTCTGCTAGCTAGCTGTACCCACTCATGGCCGCTGTGGGCCTTGCACCTCCCTGCAAATGATGGTAAGGCGCCCCAGAGGTGATGGAGGTGGCCCTCGGGCTGGCCGCCATTGCTTTTATTCCGTAGACCCCCCGGGAAAGGAGAGGGCCCACATGGTGAACCCAGGAACCGAGAGGAAGCCTTCCGCTTGGCACGGGGGTTATAAGGGACACCCGAAGGGGCGGGGTGATACAGAACAGCCAATAGGGAGAGAGGGAGGAAAGGGCGGGTGTTACAAACCAACCAATGGGAGCAAGGGGGCAGGCACGGGGGATTTGGTTACAGCTTGCAGAGTACATGAATATGCATAAGTCGATGGGCAAGGCTTTCTCCTATAAACGGAGAGGCTTTCTTTGGACCAAATTATGGTCTAATATCTTTTTTGACCTCCCCTTCCCAACTCAATGCAACATCCACCCTCACAAAACAAAGCTGGAGGTTAAATGGGAGGGTTTATATCCTGTGTTATTAACTTCTGGTATTGCTGTAAAGGTTGAAGAAAAGTATAACTGGATCCACCTCTTCCATGTTAAATGACTTCCCACGAAACATCGCTTAAATTGACCACCATTGACCCCGCAGTACTCTGTCAATCCTACCTTGGAGATTAAAACTGGGACCGTTTAAGTTTACCAAAGCTGAAGGAATCCCAGGACCATGTCAGTTTTTTTTTCTTCTAGAATAACCTCAGCCAGGGATTCAACATCTGCTTGGCCAAGCGGACCATGGGAGACTATAAGTCAAGGACAGTGTATTTGGTGTGCTCACCATCCTTACGGAGTAATAATCACTCCAGGCTCAGTTCCAAGATTTGAGATAGCACCAGCACAACTGGTTTTGGTTACCCTGCAATAATTGTCGCTGCAATAAAAGGTCACTGAGAAAAACGTCATTGAAGCTGGGGCTGGGAAAGTCTAACTAGAAAAGGCACAGCCAGACACACAGACTGGTGCTGGACATGCAGGTGGCACAATCTGCCCAGTGCAGAGGAGTTATCCACAAAACTCTTTAAAAGTTTTATTATTGGATGAGGATGATCTTCTATATCTTCTTAAAATAGAATGGGTTACCCTGATTCTGGCGTTAATCCTTCTTTGTATAGGCATTTTGGTACTTTTTCTTTTATACATTTCATCAAAAAGAGTGGGCAAAACCATTGTCGAAATGGGCTCAACCACACATTAAAAAACTCGTTCTCTGACATTTATTCTCAAAACTGTAATAGGTTTAGGAAATCTATACAAAGATATTGAAGAGTCTTCATTAAAAACCCCATCTATATATGGACAGCAGTGCCTCAAAAAACCAAAAAAGGGAGTACTCTTATAGAGAAATTTGATTAGCTGTATTCTTCTCTCTGAATATTCTCATTTACTGTTACTAGCTTAGCACTAGTAGCTGAAGTTGTGGAAATCTTAGGCCACTACATCTGGTTGAGTGTAAACTTTTTGATAAAACTAATGCTGCTAACACACAAACAGCTGCATCTGGCAGATGTGAGTGGAATGAAGAAAATAAGGGCCAGGGAAACATATCCAAGAGAAAGAGATGACTTCAGCTCAGTGACAGTGTAAACTAGTAAGAAATCAAGAGACCACCAACCAGAATTAAGTGATTGAACTTGGGGTTGCTTGGTGGGTGGTATGTGTATCACTGAGGAGCACAATCTGGGGAAGAGATCACTTTACAGAGGCATCCTGTTTGAGCTATAATCTGAGAATTAATAAAAGAAGAATTGGAAACCCTCACTTGGACCTTACATTAATTAACATGGGACCCTAGGGTTGGGCCCTATTATGGTGGTTAGTGTGTGTAAACCAGCTCCTCTGTGATGCCATATTTAAGAGGGGGAAAAACTGCTGCACAACAGCAGTTAGAAGAGTGGCAATAAATCAGAGAAACAGCCCTGTGTACACCAAAGTGCAGAAGGAGGCAGTGCTCCAGGGACTGGAGCAGAGATTCCCCTGCAGCCTGTGGTGAGGACCATGGTGAGGTAGGCTACCCCCTGCAGTCCATGTAAGTCCCTGGTGAAGCAGGTATCTACCTACAGCCATGGAGGACTTCATGTGGGAAGCATGTGGATGTGCCCTGAAAGAAGCTGCAGCCTGTGGGAGAGCCCATTCCGGAGTTCCTGACAGGAACTGCAGCCTGTGGAGAGGTCCCCACGCTGGAGCAGGTTTGATGGCAAGACCTCTGATCCTGTGGAGGAACCAAACTGGAACAATGTGTTCCTGAAGGACTGATCCCCATGGAATGGACTCATGGTAGAGCAGTTCTGGAAGAACTGTGGCTCATGGGAAGGATTCACAGTGGAGGGGTTAGTGGAAGATTGTGTCCCGTGCATGGGACCTCATGCTGGAGCAGAGGAAGAGTGTGAGGAAGAAGGAGTGACAGAGAGAACACATAATGAACTGACTGCAGCCTCCACTCGCCATCACTCTGTGCTGCTCAGGGGAAGGAAGCATAGGGGTCAGGAGTGAAGCTGAGCCTGGGAATGATGGAGGGTGAGGTGAAATTATTTTACTTTTTTCCTTATTTCTCATATTGCTATTCTGATTTGATTGGCAATAAATTAAATTAATTTCCCCAAGCTCAGTCTGTTGTGCTCATTATGATAATTGCTGAGTGATCTCCTTCCTTATCTCAACCCACAGGCTTCTTGTCATTTTTTCTGCCTCCCCTGTCCTCTTGGGGAAGGAGAGGGGTAGAGCAGCTTGGTGGGCACCTGGAACACAGCCAAGGTCAACCCACTGCACTGACAAAAGCCACACTGATTTAACCAGTGAGGCTGAACTGAGGGGTTTTGCTTCTCTAATGTCTTAGTGGTATTTCCAATTAACATCTCTTTTCAAAGAGGTAACACAGCTTTGTCCTACTAAAGGAGGTCTATGCTGCCAGACGACAGTGAAATTCTGAACAAAAAGGTATAGAACAACTTGAATAAAACTTAATAAATATGAAAAACTTTTCTGTGTGAGATGAAGTCCTGACTCCTTGAGGATAAGTATGAAATGAGAATACAAATCAGAGAGTGCTAGCTGACTTCAGTGTGGTCTTTCGGGAGATCACAGGTTATCTTTACGTACTGCTTCTTCATCAATAACAGATGAGCTACTATTTCTTCTTACATGTCATTGCCCTTTCCTCAAAAACAAAAGGATGAAGTGGAGCACTGGGGGGAGAAAAAGGTGAGGGAGAGATCCATGAGGGGGGATAATTGGATCAGTTTTTTGAACTACACTTTTATAAAAAAGGCTGGTGAATTTGCTAAGTCTAGTCTTTTCTGATACTGCTAGAAACTTAATTGGCTAAGTTAATTGGCTAGAAACCTTTAAATGCAAAAGACTAAATACATAGAACCATTAAATATAAGGAAAACCTGCTAACATTTAGGGGTTAAAGCTATTTTTATCCTTCTGAGGCATAAATTGATGGTGTATTACCATCAAAGAAGACTTTCTCTATTCATACAGATACACCTGTAAAAAACTTTCTCTATTCATATAGATACACCTGAATATAACTGAACTTGGAGTGTACCAAGAAACAGNNNTTTTTTTTTTTTGTGCCACCCATTCTTGTAAGACCTGAAAGGACACAAAAAGGAATTTCTAGTCAGGCGTCTGGATGACTCACTTTTCACTGGTGTTGGCTTTGCCAGTTCCAAAGATTGGTGTTCTGAAGATACAGTACACATTTTATGTGACAGTAGGCTGAATATTCATAAGGTGCTTGACCTGATGACTTCAGAAAAGATAATTATATTTACTGTCATTTCTGATGGCCAAGTCCACAGCTTTTTAATGCTGTCTGATGAACTGAAATATGTGAAGAGGAATAAACATCAATGTAAAATTTTTTAATGTGGCATTTAGAAGATAGTAATATTTCTGTTTGGACACTGATGGCCTATTGGGTTAAGCAGCACAATAGTCATTGTCCCAGAATTACGTACATTTGTGGAAAAAGAAGGAAATATTATACTGTTTACTGTGGACTGTGCCTGTAGCTGCAGGCCCCCATAAGATAGAGGCCAGTGTGAGGCCCACATCCTTTAATATATTACTTCAAACATGGACTACTACAAGGAGTACCACTGCAACCAAGACCCATCAAAGCTCTGTAGCCTCAGTGAATGCCCTGCAAACACTAATGTTTATATGCCAAATCTCTTCAGAGATCATGAGTTTATGTCAGATCACTACATCCCATACATCTGCCCTAGAACACCTCAATTAGCCTGGAAAGCACATGTGTAGGTAAAAGCCCTAAATTTCTACATCTGAACCGGTCATTACATATGAATTAGTTTAGGGATATGATGTAGGACCCATGGGAGACCTGTGTCCTTCTGAGACAGCAGTTTGACACTAACTAGGATGTCTAAAATCTCATAATGATATGGTGTCTAAGATGCCACCAGATGTTTGTGTCATATCTGAATTCTGCCCCTATTGCTTGTTTTCATCATTACACTTCACACAGCTGTCCACTTGCAGTCCAAGATTTTCAGATGGAACTGGAAGACATGATCCATGGTAAGACATCCACGTCCTCTAGAGCTGCAGGGGGAATGTCAGGTTCCTGACATGCACTTCTGGTCTTCATTGATCCATGGCTGTCTCACATGTGGACACACTTATCTACTTTTAGGTGTGTACCACAGGTAACAGGAGAAATCGCAGGCCTGTACAGTTCTGTAGCTTTATTCAGTGGATCCATCTACAGATCTTATGTCTTGGAAATGAAATGCAGTAGGATGTCTATGCTCAGGCAGCTGAGCCTGGAGTTCAGATTTGACCCTAAGGGTCTGACCCTAGGCTAATAGTGGAGATTAAATATGCAGCCTTTCTGCCTGAACTCGAACCTAAAATACAGGCACTAGTCCTCTCAAAGTTCTACTTTATCAGTAGGAAGTAGATGATGCCTTTGAAAAAAGAGATTACTTGTGCCTGTGTTTTCCCTGATTAAAAAGTGACTTTTTCATGCATGAAGAAACATTTTCCACGATACATCAGTGGATATAATTTATCATACTATTCAAATTTATCCTATGTGGGAGATAAGACCATATGGAAAACAGCTAAAGCGCATTTTAAAAGCCAAGGAAAGGGAACTATAAATCTTGAGATATGCTGTGCTGGATGTTATACCAAATAGTCTGACATAAATTTTTTTTAGCCTCAGCAGAACAGTAGAGAGGTTTCAGGGAAAAAAATAGGGGAATATTTTCGGTTGCTTTCCAGTGCTTTCATCTAAGAATAATTTTAGGCTCATTCTTTCCTATGAGTCTCCATATCACACAGTAGAGGGGAACAAATATGTGAAGTGGGATTGTACATCTGTTTGTGTGATCTATAGCAACAACTGCTATCAGCAGAACTGCTAAAGCAATAACCTTGGGTGATAGTTCTGTGGGTTGAATTACTTGGCTTTCTGTTACCAAGCTGATGCTCACGTTGTCATCATCTCCAGGCTGTAGTCAGTTCAACTGGCAGGCAAACAAATAATCAAAATAATCCATACTGACCCTTTCCCACAACAACTACTAACTTGAATTTCGTTTTGGACATTAAATCTCTCTTCTAGCCATTTGAATTATGACACAGTACTATCATTGTCAGAGGAATATATCCATTTGATTTGAAATAGAGGAGACAGAGGCATCAGAGGTTTTTGCATGAGGTATCAGATCTATGAGCCGCTGGTATTTAGTGTGTTCTGCTGGATCAGGCTGTTACTGTGGGTTGTCAGTGAATAGTCATATGGTCAGACAGGATATTTATTCATTTGCAGGTGAGGAGAATACGGTTTGGCATGACCAGACATCTGAAAGGAGGATTGGTTTTTTGATTATATGGTGCAACGCTTTGAAAATCTGACTATTAAATGCATTTATAAAAGTGGTGTGAGGCAAACAAATGTGTCTTCTGGTGTCTGATTTTAGGTTTACAGGCTCTGCTTACCCTCACCAAATTGAACAAAGTCAAGGAGCACTGTCCATACTGTTGAGTCACTGAAGTGGTCCCGCGAGAGCTTTTGCCCGGGCCAAGTACCATTTTTCCCAAACAGTTCCCGCCTTGACAGCTGGTGTGGATAGGGCACCATTCCTAGCAGGCAAGTTGAGCACTGTTTTGCATGGCAAAAGGAGTTTATGTGTATGTACAGAGGCAGCTCCGTGTCAGCTGGACAGTTGCAGGCACCTTCTGTAGTACAGACATTGCCTCGGGTTACAAACTCACACCGTCATTTTGCTCTGCTCTGTACACTCAGCAAACATTTATCACCTGCCCATCTATCATGCACGTGGCAGCTCCCAATCAAATGTCAGCTATCTAACAAAGCAAGGAAAGGGAACCTGAATTTGGCTCCCTTCTTTTTAGATGTTTTCAATACGGCATCATAGCCAACCTTTCAAGTAAGAGACACTGCGACACTGGGACAAAAAGGGGCAGCAGCTCCCGTGCTGCAAGGTTGCATGCAGCAGCAATGGAATACACTACTTTGTGTCAACCACAGTATTAAAAATCCTCGAACTGAATTGCTTAGAACATGAAAGCCTCAAATTTAAAAACATTGCTTAAGCGTATTGCTGTTTTGAACCCGTTCTGGGGTGCCTCAAATAAAGATCTCTGCTTTTTCTGAAGGGGAAAGGAACAGGTTGACCAATATTTCTGAAAATTATCCTTTTTTTGAGGTATCTGATGTTAGGAGAAGAATCAGGTAACCAAAATAAGAAGTTAATTTAAAAAAAAAAGGGATAAAATCCTATTAGGTGCTTAGAAAGAATCAACACATACCTTCATGATAGCTGGTGTTTTGGTAGCTTGTGATTATAACAGGGAAAAAAATCTGTTCTAAGGACAAAATTGAAAAGGAAAAATATGTAATGAAACTCACAGGACAGCATGAAACAGGCTATAAAAGCAGCATCAATATCCTAGACTGCTGTCTTAAAGCATTCTTTAACACGGTTTCTATTTAAAAGAAGGTTCAAAGACTTTCTCTTTTATAAACTGCATTTCCAAATTTCTTTCTAAATCATCCTGCTGCATTTTTTGGATGTTGTTCAGAGGTAGGAACAAGTAGAGCACACATCAGCTTCATCTTAATCCTTAACCTTACACATGACAGTGAAGTGCAAGCCTCTCTGATGTTCTGCATCATATATTTAATTTCTAAGAACTTTAAATCTCCTGAAATGACAAAAGTAACCGACACATCTATAAAATAGGACATCAATCAGATTCTCCCTGCTTTTGAATCACAGTTATAAAGGGAATATTTTCAAATAGGGAACTGTCTCTTTTATTTATAGATATTCAGCTGGAAATAAGGGAACAGTAAAATGTTTCCTCCATATCTTTTTCACTGTATGAAAACAGGGTTACAGATCAATTGATTTACCATCACAATCGATTAGATGACTCTCTTGCTATCTCTATTGTGACAGTAGACAGGCGCTCATATGGATCTTTCATTAGAGGAGTCACTGAAAAGCAAAGGTTCATTGCATGCCTAAATGGCTTGTAGCTGACTCATTAGGCCATTAACTAACCATTAATATTGTTTAAACTCAAACCTTACAGACAAAATAAATTATAGTCACGTTATCCAAACAAAATAACCTTAACCTCCTTAACAAGTATGTAATTATGTGAATTTATTACCATCTGATCCCACTGAACTGAGGGGTTCATTTCCAGAGCTATGAAGGGGGAAGATGAGAATACATCACCTTCAAGATAAGTGCTACTGGGAGGCAGGTGTCTCAGTCACTGATATGCTCTGTAAGGCATAAACCCACAGGGTCCTGACTTGCCTGGTTAATGCCCAAACAAAATTATCTTACACACAAAATGCTTCCCCCTTATGCGGTACCAAATCTCTTCTTATTTATTTTTAAATGTTTTTGCATTTCTCAAATGTGTTGCATGTATAAAATGGCCTTCTCTATCTCACTGTGGTACCAAGGCTTCACATAGACTAGCAGAATATAACAACAATTAGCAGTAATTGAATGACGAGGCATTGGAAATTTTCTCTTATCATCATCTTTTCAAACTTGCAAATTCTGTATGTGTGATGCAATGATCTCCTGAAATTATATTGAAGAAAGAGTGTAAAAAACCCATAGCATATGTTCTGAGATACAAAATAAACTTATGTCAGTGTGCTTCCCTTGGAAGGATGCCAGACAAATACTGCTTATTATCAATAATATAAACAAAATATGTTGCCAGCTATATACAGGGCTTAAAATAAGCAAAAAACCTGCGCTACCACATTGCTGATATCCCAGCAGGTCAGCCGTAATGAATGCACCAGTTCTCACACATAATTTTTTACAAGATAACTTGCCTGAAAGTGAAGCAGTCAATAGACTCATTTGCAGACACATTTCTCTCCAGGAAAAACAACCATAATACAATATCAATTGTTTCTTTTGGGTGTACAAAAAATGTGGATGCTGAGAGAGGAAAAAGACAACAATAGCACATAAATTCAATGACAGATGTGCAAGGAGCAATGAGAATGGAGTAGTATTGGTAATTAGAGCTGAAAATACAGTTTAATGTTCTTACAGAAGAGCAGTCAGAAAATTGCGAATACTGTAATATAGAAGATAAGTTAGTAAATGAAAACAGTTGTTATTAATCAAAATGGCAAGGGGACAAAAATCCCTCTAACTGTGCATGTTTACTGGATCAAAATATTACCACAGAAGACCCCCCATTCACACCAAATATAAACATAATTTTATATTTTTATACAAATAAGGCTTTAACATTTCGTGGACCACAGTAGCCCAGCTGAGGGGCAAAATATTTGCCTCAAACATATCTTAAGGAATTATTGTGATTGAATATTTATCATACAAGTAATTAATTTTGTAAAAAATATGATAGCTTATTTAAGAAAGTCTAGTTACCACACCTCAAAAATCCGGTTAAGAGTATTATTTGGTGGAGGTTGGTAACACTCGCGCTCACTATCCTTCCAAAAGGGTGGTCTGGAAACCCAGAGATTTTGCATTTTGCAGCAAGATGCATGTTATAAAAAGGGAGCTAATGCCCAGGGCCAGACCTTTCAAATGCATTTTAATTATTTTCAGTGCACTGTCAGAACTTTGATACACGCTTGTGGAATCATGCAAATACCTCTTTATAGAATATATGTCCTATACCCTAAGGCACTGAGGGGATTGAAATACACTTTGGTGAAGTTAGGTGTCATAATAAAGTGAGGTAATAAGAGCAAGCCACCATATTACACAATTAGGAATCTACTTCTAAATCTTCTGGTTAGCATGCCTATGTTTTATATTTATGAAGGAGAAAATGTCCTGATTTTTCACAAACTAGTATTTGCAGGACAATGAAAAATATGATGCACCTTAGAATTGCTGAGCAAAATTAATTTGGTTTCATATTTACTCATTGACCTCAAGAGCATTTCCATTCAGTGCTATAGGATATCTGCAAAAGATTTATTCAGTTCCATGTCCATATATTGAGGCGAGGACACAGTAACCCAGTGAACTAGATGTAGAAAAAGATATTAATTACTTGAACTGAATTGTGAGTTCTACTTCTAAACCCAGTAGTTTCTTATCTAGGACATTCTGGTAAACGGCAGTACAAAAAAATATTTAAGCTTGTACATGAATTTAATAAAATGAGTAGGTCCAGTCAGCTCAACAGTGCCAGATTTCGTCATCTATCTACCATGCATAGGATCTAGTAATAAGAGATTACATGGAAGGATTTCCAGGGAGTCTACCAGAATTTCTGTATGTAGATAAAACATGTGGTATTAGACTGACATCAATTTTTAGGTGAGTTGGATTATGCTTGCCAGGTTCTTGTTTTTCCGTACAGTCAGGGCAAGGACCCCAGTTACCCAACACACACTGGTCTCCAAGCTATTAAGTACCTGACATGAGGTCAAGTGAAGGAGGTTTGAAAACTTCACATTTAAAAAAACCACAGTTTAGAGCAACACGTGTTCTTATAATGGTGTTTAAGATATTATTGAAATCAGCTATGTACAATGAGATGGAATATGAATGAGGTGTAGTTACCAACTGATTTCCCTTGGATTCTTTGCTCTCTTTGGAAAATGTCAGTGATATATCTGAGCAGCTTCTGGGATCTCCTGTTGTCTGCCACCTTACTGGACAGAGGATGGGAGTGGTTTCCTTCCTTTTAAAGGTGTCACTTGCACCTCTTCAGATGTTGCTAAGTCATCCCAAATACCGATGGGGTTTATTCCTGGGATATTATTTTTTTATATATATACAATATTTCACTTTTGAATTTCACCGTCATGCGTTTCCTGAAGAATTTCTAGGGTGAGAGTACATTCAAGGTTTTTCATGTCTCCCATTCATTTTCCAAAGTATGACATATTAATTCAGGGCTGTGCCCCAAAGGATCTCGGTGCACAAAGCATTTCTCATGGAGAAACCTGCCTTAGCACTATGTACAACAGATCCAGCTTTTGTAAAGAGCAAAATACCATCATTCTCAGTGTACCTCTACCTGATTATTTAACAAGGCTGAGTACAAGGTGCTGTGCCTGGGTCAGGGAAACCCTGGTATCAACACAGGCTGGGGGATGAGCAGATGGAGAGCAGCCCTGCTGGGAAGGACTTGGGAGTGCTGGTGAATGAGAGGCTGGACATGACCCAGCCATGTGCACTCACAGCCCAGAGAGCCAAACGTGTCCTGGGCTGCATCCAAAGCAGCGTGGGCAGCAGGGCCAGGGAGGGGATTCTGCCCCTCTGCACTGCTCAGATCTCACCTGCAGTGCTGTACCCAGCTCTGGGGTCCTCAGCACAGGAAGGACATGGAGCTGTTGGAGCAAGTCAAGGGGAGGGACACCAAGATGATGAGAGGAATGGAGCACCTCTCCTATGAGGAAAGGCTGAGAGAATTGGGATTGTTCAGCCTGGAAAAGAGAAGGCTTTGTGGTGACCTAATTGCAGCCTTCCAGTACCTGAAGGGAGCCTACAGGAAAGATGGAGAGAAACTATTTACATAGGCATGTAGTGATAGGGGGAACGGTTTCAAACTGAAAGAGAGCATATTTAGATTAAATGTTAGGAAGAAATTCTTTGTTGTGATGGTAGTTGGGCACTGGAACAGGTTGTCCAGAGAAGTTGTGAATACCCCATCCCTGGAAGTGTTTAAGGCCAGGTTAGATGGGGCTCTGAGCAACCTGGTCTAGTGAAAGGTGTCCCTGCCCATGGTGGTGGTGGTGGGTGGAACCAGATGATCTTTAAGGTTCTTCCAACACAAGCCACTCCATGATTTTATGATATAGTACAAGAGCAAGTTGGGAAAATATGATGACACCAGTTCAAAATTTTGCATACATGTATGTCTGTTAGGAAGTATATAAATGCATGTTAAAAAGTCCATATAACTACTCAGGTTGCCCTAAAATTGAGATTTCCTACACAAGAAATTTCCCTGAAAATGTGAAAATATACTAGCTTTTTTTTTTTTTTTTTTTTGGAGAAACACATTTTCGTATTTTCCAAGTCTACTTTTTGCAACATTATTATTGTTTTCCTTTTCCAAACAGCAATGCCTTCAGGCATATTATCTTACACTTGGCTGTGCATTTAATATGCCAAATAAGGCAAGGATTAGTCCAGAGACTTTTAGTTAATGGATCTGCAAATCAAATACATATGTCAAAAAGAGAATCCAAAGGAAACTAGAAATTAATATCCACTTCATCTGATCTCCCATGAAAGGTGATATGCTCTGAAAAATGATAATTAAATAAGACTCATCTAGACTTTGACACACAACTTTTTGAATTTTAAAATAAATCCTTGAAGTAAACTGATGATAGGTTTGCCCAACTGGTAATACTTTTCAAAGAAACTGTCACACAAGACTTCACTTCACTTTTATTTTACATGATCAACTCCCAGTAATTTTGACGCAATGTTACTTAGACAATCATTTAAATACAGAATGTCAAATACCAAGTGCACATATTCCATAACTCCAGATCTCATCATGTTCTTTGCAAAACTTCCTCTGACTTTTTTTCTGAGGGAAAAATTCTGTGCTAATATTTAGATGCCAGCTTTTGTACCCAGGTTCTTGATAAATAACTGTGTGGAATTGAACTGGTGACTGAATATTTAAAGATTAATACAATGGAATTTTGGTATTTTGTTTTCCTGAGCAAGGTGCAGCAGTTGGGAATTAGGTAACTTGACTGTGGTCTCCAGTCATCAAACATTGCCTTGGCTGAAAATACCCTAAGTAGAAGCACAAAATATAAAATAATCTATGTAGCCTTAATGATCAATGTTGACTACATATCTGTGAAAGATGAGGAAAATAATTCATGTGTTCTAATGTTTTCTATTTTGAAAATAAATATCCAAAACAGAAATGGGTGATCGGTCACAATTTCTCACTGAGGTATTTGTGTGTAGTTACTTGCTCTATTGTACTCTCAAGAAATGCTTCTGCAGGCTAACAAAATTTTTAACTGCTATGATTAGGAATTAGTACTGTATCCCTGCTGGTTTTCCACATACATGAGAAGAGGAGTGTAAATTATAAAAACGGAAAATGAAAGGAGGGAAATACACAGGAATTTCTGTAATTGCTTTTTAATCTGCTTTTTAAAACAATATTCAAATATGATATCTCAACAAGGAATGGTGTCATTAAAGTTGTATGTAAAATACAGCCTACATTTACTTATTTTTTCATAGACTGTAGGAAAGTTGGGGATTTTTAAAGAATTTCTTCCTCAGAACAAAAGAATATACTGTTTGTTACATCGATTTCATACTGTCTTTTCTTGTTTTCAGTATCTTGCAAAATGCACTTCTCTGTTAGCTGCCTCATCACTTTATTGCAACATACTTGCTTTAGCACTCCATAAACCCTAATCTCAAGGCATAAAATCATTCACTTCATTCACTCTAGTGTCCATCCTTCCTATGCATTGAAGCATATGCCACCTCTTCACCAAGCCGCTTCCTGAACTTTTGGGTATTTTTTATCTCAGGGCAATGGGTAGCAAAATACGTATTTTGTGTGATGGAGTACAGGAATTGCAGCAGAACACACAATACGAGCAGAAGAATTCGCTGATGGAGCTCTTTCTACAAAAATGTCTATTATCTGTGAAAATTAAGGAATGCTCAGCTATGGTGTTTTATTTGTCTATTCTTTGTTCAGTTGCATGTTGCCCTAAACTTACTCCACCTTTCACTGAATTGATTGCCTAAAGAGGTTCTGTTGGTATACAAATTATTTGTCACGTTGCCATATTTATACCTTCTTAAAATAAACTTTCAGTGTCTATGTATTCATACTTTTTATATTGGCATTTAGACCTTTCAAAAGCGACACTGAAAAATTCATTCTTGTAATTTTTTTTTTTTTTATTAAAACCCTGGAATACAATACTACGACGAATTTTGATTCAAAATGTAAGGGGTGTTTTGAAGTGTCTTAGACACTGGGGATTTTCTTCCACTTGCCGCAAGTAAATGTCTTCTTGATGTAACATCTGAAAGCCAAAAGCCAATAAGAAATGTCAGACATCTTTCCCAAAGGCCCAGGAATTTGGGACATTCATAAGAAAGTGTATTTAGACATGTACATATAAGAAATCGCTACGCTAGGCATTTATCTCAGCAGTGTGTAGCGAGCGTTCCACACACCAAGCAAAACTCTAGCCCGGAAAAGGGAATTCCTCATTTCTGTGCCAAGGGCAGTGGTCTCTGGGGCAAGACAAAGGCAGTCCAGGACATGGATCTGCTGGACCAAGTCCAGAGGAGGGCCATGAAGATGATCAGAGGGCTGGAGCACCTCTCGTATAAGGACAGGCTGAGAGAGTTGGGGTTGTTCAGCCTGAAGAAGAGAAGGCACTGAAGAGACTTAGAGCAGCCTTCCTATACATGAAGAGGGGCTACGAGAAAGTCCAAGAGACCCTTTTTTAGAAGGGCATGTAGTGACAGGACAAGGGGCAATGTCTTTGAACTGAAAGATGGTAGGTTTACATTAGATGTAAGAAATTCTTTTCTGTGAGGTTGGTGAGGCACTGGAACAGGTTGCCCAAAAAAGCTGCAGATGCCCCTCCCCAAAGGTTTTCAAAGCCAGGCTGCATGGGTTTTGAGCAACCTGGTCTAGTGGAAGATGTCCCTGCCCATGGCAGTGGTGGGGCTGGAATGACAAGATTTTAAGGTATTTTCCAACCCAAACCATTCTACGATTCTATGGTTCTACGATGTATGCTATTGTGCAATGTCCAGCAAGAGTTTGCCATCTTCATAAAAATTCATCTTAACTGGTGAAGTTATGAATCTTTCCAAAACCAAAGTTATCACCTGGCTAAGTAAATATTTGCAAGAGTTTAGGAAATAAAATCTCCAAAACCTGGCTCCCTCAGGATGTGGCTTGATACAATCTATTAGGTACATTTGA
This sequence comes from Mohoua ochrocephala, assembly GCA_013398855.1. Taxonomy (NCBI): domain Eukaryota; kingdom Metazoa; phylum Chordata; class Aves; order Passeriformes; family Acanthizidae; genus Mohoua; species Mohoua ochrocephala. Next base: position 41,599 of record VZTA01002436.1, on the reverse strand, counting down.
AATGAATAACATACAGTATAGGTTAAAAATAATATTGGTGACTGGTATTGATCTCTTTCACAAATATTCATTTCTTGGCAATGCATGAAATTGTTCTCAGATGGGATGTTCCCATTCCCCTCCCTCCCCCACACTCTTTTTAGTTATTAACTCCTATTGTCTGGTAGTTGAAGCATGACACTGTTGGCCCTGTGCCACTCACCTCACAGAGGGTGGCACCATGGCCCGCAGCAGGTGTGGGACTCTTGGATCTGTTCCTTCTGCTTTCGTCTGCACCTCGTATGGGAACTTTCCTTCCAGACACGCCGTTTCAATTTCAGCTACGTGAGTGTGACACTGCCTTGTCAGAAACAAACAGCTTGAGTTTTTTGAGCATCCTTTGGGTGGTCCTGCCTTTTTTATTGCAACGATACAAAACACATAAAAGGTGATGAGCATTTCATGTGTCTGTGCAGAAGGGTTTTGTAAATATGTAGCTGACTGTTTTTAAAAACCAAAGCAAGGCATCCTCAAAAAAAAAAAAAAAACTGTCTGAAGAAGATTCATCTACATTTGGGCATTTTGGGGGAAGATATTTAAATGTTCCAGTTATTTTCCTGTAAAAATAAATCAGTGTAACACCATATTTAGTCAACCAAAATTACGATCTTCTAACCAAATGGTTCCCAACTTAGAGATATGGATTAACTGTGCATGTTATCCTATTGACTGATATTACTTCAGGTTTAGATGCATAATCACTCGTACATTTATACGTATTTTTACCGCTAATTTTTAATTCTTGGTCATGACTAAGTATTTGTGTTCATAAGCTTCATAAACTTTTCTTCATAAAGGAAATGCTGACTATTTGGGGTTTTCATCTCTATGTAATGGTTTATGAACTTAAATTTACCACCATGTATATTACCATGTGTGATATATTGTATCATTTTCCCGTATAATACCTTCTCCTTAATTCATTATGTTTGGCCAAAGTTTACATAGGAGTTCACTAGGTTTATAGGAAGACAGCTGGTAGATGTACCTGTTTCTAGTTTCTGAGACCTGATACAGAGATTAGAGGTGATGATTGTTGAAGTAATTGTATCCAATATCAATGGCAAATAAAAAAGGCATTTAAAGTTCCTTATGGTAAAAATTTGGACCCCTGGGCCTTGGTTCAGTTGCCCATGCCACAAGAATAGGTGCCTAGTGCCATTTCATATACTGTGGGATACAATCTCAGGTATGAAGGTAAGTGAACCAAGTAAAAAGACTGAAATCTTTAGAGTTGTATGGATTAATTTCACTTCAGAGGCCAGTGCCTTTAAATCTCCAGTCCAATTAGCAAGCTGTATGGCTTACTGATTAAGAAAAAGGTAGAAAGTACAAATATTATCAGATTTCTTAGTCATTGGACATGTAAAAGAAGTCTGTTCATATGAATCAAAATGTGAGGTTAGGTGGCACACTGACTTTGCAAAAATACAAATTTAGGGACTTGATTCAGTTGCCTAAATGTGCACATGCAGTGGCATTCTTTTCCTTTCTTTGTTACACTATCACATTTTTGTTTAGACTGTTAAAGGGAAAAGAAGGTCCAGGGAGTGGATTCTTCCCACTTTGTTCCAGAGTGATGTAACTCATGGTCCTTCTGAACCCTGCATGGAAGCATGGAACAAATTTCTGCTTCTGTTTCAGAGGAGACTCTGTGTCCTAGTGCTTGTTAATTTTTTCCGGGCAAAACTGTTGTGCTTCATATGAACAATTCAGTATTAGTTGTTGCAAATCCTGAAATTATACAAGAGCAAATGTCCTCATTCCAGTACCACAGAATTAACTTGACCTCTGCTCTTAGAACACTTTTTTACACCTTCATCTACATGCATCACTGCTGTCCCGGTTTCAGACAAAATTCAGAGGAACGCTCTGGGAGGAACGTCTCCTCTATAGAAGGCTAGTTACAGCCACCCCTCCCCTACCAGGCTCAGGAAAAAATTCCTCAAAGGAAAGTGAAAGGCAAAAAACCTATTTATATAACAAACACACAGGAAAAGAATAATGCTAATTAATAAAACCTCTCGCTGTGGAGAGAGAACCTGGGAAGATTTTAGAGTCCTTTCCGTGGGTGTGGTCTCTCTCTCCCTCTCCCCTCTTCGGAGCTGGGTCGGCTCTGGCCCCTCCGGGCTGAGGTGTGAGGTCTCCCAGTGAGGTTCTGATGTTCTGGTGTTCTGAACAGTCCAGAACAGAAGAAGGAAAAAACCGAAGGCCCAGGGGAACAAAGGAATTTAACTCTCCGTCTCTCTCTTCCGAGAAAAGGAGCCAAGAGCTGGGGAAAGCAGGAAGGTGCTTTGCTCTGCTCTGCAGCAGCAGCAGCAGCAGCAATCTCATCTCCTGTCCTTGAACAGAAAAACTGTTTTGAAAAGTTCATCTGGCTTTTTTTATTTCTCTTGCACCCGGTTTTAAAGACACAGAAAGGCACAGGAATCATGTCTGGGCGTAGAGCAGGCGATAGGGGATACACATCATAAAGTCAGCCCAAGACAAGTGCAAATACATACTGAGAAAGCACAAGACAAAAGAGAGTCTCATGGTTTCAGTACTCATAGTGGATATGGGATTAAGACAGTAGTCTAAAGAAGTCTTCTCAGTTGCACAAAGGACAAAAGTGATTTAAACCAAATTTTCCATGCAGTTTCTCTTTGTGCAGTTTGGAAGACTCCCTTGATGGAAGTAGTGTCAAACTCGGCACACTGCAGTTTTAACTTCAAATAACCCCAGCAAGATTTGACAGGGAAAAAAAATAGTTTAACAATGACCCATTGAAAGGTCTCATTATCTTTCCCATACAGTGCACATAGGAATAAGCTGTTCACATTCCTTTTAACCTTGCTGGAAAAGATTCACTTCTAATCAGAAGGGCTACACATTCATGAAGAGGAGAAAGATGTTCCATTAGTATGCAGGAAGGATCCTTTCAGGTTAGTCCATATTTGGTTTGAATTAATTCCCTCTATATTAAATACAAAGCAAAATCCAAACCTTCTGAATTTAATTTAATGTGCTTACACACAGGAACTTTTTCATTCTTACTTAAGCACTGCTTGGTGTCATAACAATCATTACCATGTATTGTCGTGATTCATCTTGTCAAAGATCCACTTATGAACTCCATACTATGTGCTGACATTATACATTTGAATAACTGCGAAAGAAGGTTTGATAGGATGTAGCACTTCAAATGAAAGGCTCAATATTATGCTTTGACATAGTACATTGTAGCAGCTGTGGAGGAAAAGTCATTAAGATGGATCATGTCAATGTGTAGTATGGAGCCATTAACATTAAGATTTTTGACATGATTTATCTTAATAGCTGGATATCTATACTGAAATAACACATTTTGTTCTGTTAGAGATCCATATGTTAACAGCTCAAGGACAGTACTGAATGCATGCTGTATTGCTCTGAGTATGCAAAGAGGAGCGCACTGCACTTGTGAGCTTGGTTTGCTTTGCCTGGCCCAGAAAGGGGGACAGAGAACTCGCACTTCTCCCTGCTGCATTTCCCTTCTTCACAAAATCACGTACTCCTTCCTGAGGGAGGGTTCTGGGCAGAGCGCTCCAAGAGTAATTCACTCTCCCAAGAAGAATTGTAATTAGAGCTCCCACAATAGTTAAGCAGCTGGTGTTCTCTGACTGCTGCTTCATCAACTGTTCGTAATTGCTTCATTGTTCCCTTGTGCTCCCTTCCAGCTGATGGCTTCTTCCACCTGTTGTCTCTCATTTTACACTTCGAATGTGAGCTCTTTTGCACAAGTTATGTTTATACAAGACATTCTGTGATAGCTTACAGGCAGTCTCATAATACAAACCCCCATTATGTATTATGACAATGATAGTAATAATAATAATAATAACACTGCAAGATGAAACTTGTTTAAATACACTGCTTTATTTCATGTGCATTGATAAAAGAGGCAGCTGAGTTCATGTTGAAGCCCAAAGGCAAATGTGAAGCTTGAAGAAAGTCTACTCTGCTCTTGGCTCTGAATCTGGGAAGCAATTGTGAAGTGGGAGGCTATAAAGTGTTGGCTGAAAGAGAATTAGAGTGGCAAGCAATGAACAGTCTCTGCTTGATTTCTTTTGTGCTCTGCAAAACAGGAATTTTTATATGCTTAGAGAAATATGCTGAAAAAAACTGATTCCATCATCTGTTTATCTTCCCTTCTGGTACAGGGACATCATACTTAATTTTGGTTGGTCAAAAGGGGGACTACACAAAAGATGCTTTTCCAAATAAAATGTGCAGATATTACACCCATAGATCCACATGTGCTAGCTCTGTAACCAGCTGTTGTAAATAGCTGATCTCTAAGTGCCAGAACATGGGCTAAAATGGACATTTTTAAGATCAACAGAAGTAATAAAAGTTTATCCTTTTTTGTGACAATAAAGAAAGAATTGCTGCTTTGTCCATTATGAAGCAATGTTATAAAACTTAACAAAATAGGAGCTTTTTGAAATGCTTTGTTTGTCTCTTTGTTCTGATGCTAGATGTTTGGTAAATGTAGTTTAATAGCCCTGCTATGAAATTCAGCAGAATGCTATGGAAGAGATGCTTGCATATTTTTGAAGAAGTTTCGGGGGTTTTTTTGTATAAGAATCTGCTCAGGTTTTTCTAATCCATTATAGTTGCTGCAGAGTCTTTCTCCAAAAAGTGATGTTAAAAATTGTTTTTTCTCATCAATATCTAAAATTAACATACTGCAAAAGATAATTATAAAACAATCATTCAGTGGGATTCCACCTATAGTTGTTCCTAGAAATCACTCTAGCCTCATTTTACTGCAGAGAACCATCAGTTCTAAGGAGGGATAGCTACTAGTAGCAGCTGTTACTAATGTTTAAAAGCCACAATAAAAATATATTTAAAAAAATAATATCAGATACTTCTTTTGTGGTTGGCTACAAACAACAGGTATCTAAAATCAGACTAGTTGAGAGTTCAACATCTAAATATTAAAGATCAATAATAACTGAAGTGAATTTCACCTGTAATGTTTTATTGGCTCAAAAGAAGTTGAATGATGAAACAGACAGCTCACAGGGTTCTTCCAGTGACATCATCAGAGCCTAAAAAGTTGGCAGTGGTCTGAGAGCTCAGGATGGAACAGACGAACATTTTTAATGATGCAAAACTGATTTTAATTTAGTAGCAGAACCATTTTGTTTGAGTTACTTTCATAATATACTTTTCCAACAGGGGAAATATCTCAAAGTTTACTGTTGGACTTGTTCATCCTTCTCTACCTGAGGAGCAAGTCTGTTTGCCAGTGGCCAAAAGATTTTCTTACAATTTGGAAAGCTCTGCTCTAGAAAAGGTAAAGTGAAGCTTTGAAGCTATTTCTGTACCTTTTCTGCAGTTCTCACAGTTGTCTACTTTGTAGACAGCATATTTCTCACTCAGTTTTTTTCTTCCCAGAATGCTCTAAGCATCTATTTTTCATTTCATGAGAAGCAAAAACAAATGGTGAAGCATGGCAAATTCTTGTTTGACAGTCAATCCTATTTAACAGCCTATCGAGCCCATTTGCTGTTCACTTCCAGTGCTGTCCATAGAGGCATCTGAGAATTAACACGATGGTTTTCTCTAGGTAAAGCTCTTAATTATCCTTTCTAAACTCATGCTATACTTTCCCACCTGTGGGGAAAAAAACCTGACTGCAAAAGATGTTTCTTTGGCCTGATGTTAATAAAGTCTTTGTAGCTTTAGCTCTGTTTAACTTTCATGAGTCAATATAACACTATGTGTTAAAAGATCATGGTGTTTCCAAAATCTGGGGTGGGCATGACTTTTAGTCACACTTAGTTTGATCTTTTTAACTGCTGGAGCTGTCTGTCAAAGGGTAGATTTCAGTTGCACCCCACTGCTATCTTTTTGTGTTTGAACTTGATGAGGTGTTTTATTGGTGACTAAACAGTAGTATTTTAAACTGAGGCAATATGCAAACTATATCTTACTAAGGTGCTGAATTCTTACTTCTTAAAAACCACAAATAATAATATATAACTATCTCCGCAGAGGAAATCAGACTGATTGCACTATGTCTGCACAGGTGAACCCAGGAATGCCTCTGAATACCACATATGCATGTCAGAAGTCTCCCAGTTTGTGGGTGGAACCTCAGGCACACAGTGAACATTTCCATGGTCAGAAAAGCCAGTAGATCTTCTGGATAGGGGCCAGAGTGTCTTCAAGCCATGTCCTGAGAGAGCAGGGGTAATAAAACGTAGGTTACTTGGGACGTAGTACTAGGGTAGGTCCGAGAAGAGATTCTGAGGCCCAGATCCCTGATCGTTCTCAATGATTGCTTGTTAACTTTCTCCCTTTAGGCCTATCTCTAAAACAAATCTGCCTGAAAGGGATTTGTCCCTAATCAGAAGAGATGCACATTAGTTCCTGTCATTTGGCCTTGGTGCGCAGCTACACAATGTTTTTCCTTAACTGCAATGGCATAGCTGAAAAGATTTTACAGCAGTATCTCAACAGGCTTTCTTCTTCAATAATTTCCACACAATTTTTCACTACACTTACATTTTCATGTGATTTTTCATTATGTTGTTAAAATTTGCTACGATGTCCATGTTTTTCAAGAGGAAAAATAGCTCCAACAAACTTTTTTTCTGCCCAAATTTAAGTTCAAATGTGTATTTTTAGGCTAGTATGATTGCTCAAATAGTACATTGCAGATATAAAAATTCAGCATTTAAAGTTTAAACCACAGCTGAAAGTAAAAAAATTTAGGATTTGAAATAGGTTAAAATAATGAATATCAGCATCTCACTCATGCCCGTGTGTATCACACATGAGTGTTTTGTTGTATACAACAAAAACTCTGAAGGAAAAGCAGTTGAAATTGAAAATTCTGATTTTTGAGTCAATAAGAACTGATACAGTTATCTTTCAAGGAATAGCAATCAGAAGTCAGTGTTCACAGTGAAATTACAAAACCAGAATTTGCTGTACAGCAACAAAAAGATTGGACTATTTATCCATCAGTATTTCAGTTAATTCCCTCCTTATTCTTGTTGTCTTGGAGGTACTGGTCATAATGAGGTCGGAAGCCTGGAAGAAATAGAATGGTCCAAATGTTCTGAAATTTAAAAAAATTTATTTATTAGAAAAATTCATATTTAGCCTGAGAGAGTTTACAGTTCTTGTAGACAGCAGTAACTTAGAGGTCCATTTGGATCCATGAATGCTCAGGGATAATGAAAGTTTGTGTGTGGAATTGTAAAACCAAGAACTAAAGAATATGTGGGCAGTTCTAAATAATAAGATGCCGCTTTTCAGAATTTGTGAGTAAAAGACTTCTACACTTTCCTTCTGTATCTTTTTGCTCAGCTCCTTAAGATGAAAACAATTTTTTTTTGCCAAAACGAATGCTGCACAGGCAGAAAATGGGGCTTTCTTTTCCCTTAGAGGATAAAGAGATATTTTGCCCCCTAAGACAGAGGACCTCTGGGAAATAATCCCACCATCTGAATTGAGGAAGCTTAGTGAGGAGTTGGAATGGGGTACTGCCATCTGCAGACTGAGTCCAACTCAAGATGTGAAATGCCATTTGGAGCTGCTAGCTGACCATCAGGGAGCCTAGGCTGATAAAATCCACTGCCTCTCTGAGCTCCCCCAAGTTCATTTGAAGAAATGAGGGCCCATGCATCAGTCCTGGTGCATGATACAGGAGCACGGACCATGATGCACAGAACATGGCTTTTCCTCCCTGAAACACACAAGGCTTCAGAGCGAGCCTGGGCAGAGGGCCCTGTGTGGTGGGAAAGCGGGGAGCTGTCCTCTGCCATTTCAGAGGGAACAGAAGTGAGACAAGGAAAAAAAGAGATGCATTCCATCCTAGGACTGCAACAAAAAGGAAATGTGCTTTTGATTGGAGCTTTGAAGAGACATAAGATAATCACAGTATGACTTGACTAGAACAGGGTGAACTCTTCCAAGCAAATAATTTATTTGGTGAGTCAAGGGCCCTTTAATAATCAATAATCCCCCTCAGCTTGGTTGTTATTTGATGATGTTTGACTACACAAATGTATTTCATCATGTGTATTGGACAAATAGCCCTGCTTTAACTCTGCTCACAACTCATCACTATTTGCCTTTCATGGTGTGTGTTTGGAGCACCAAATTTTCACAATGTGGTTTTTACGCCTTTATGAGTTACCAAAATTTTTGCAGGAGGTAAAAGAGAATTTCTGATAGTCCGGTGAACACTTCCAATAAAGCCTTTATGTAAACACACTCACTGGAGAATGTCATCTGGCTTTCCAATTTCTCAGTAAAGCACAACATTTCTAAAAATTTCTCATAGGAACCACAGTGAAAAAACTGTGAATATTATTATAGAATATTTGTAGGCTGAACCCAGCTTTGTCCACATTTGTCTAGGTTGTCTTCATGTTATTGTACAGTGATTCCATTCTGATAATATTTGTCTGATTTCAGTATTTGTTTCTAGCACAGCATCCTCCTTCATATGCTGTGACCTATGCCAAAAACGTTACACTTAGATATTCTGTGGTTCTCTGCAAACTGCCTGCCTTTGTCTTGAAATAAAAATGTTAGATCTGCAAAACCAGCTGCCTCCTGTGCTCCCAGGCTCATCTCAGTACAATAATTCTATAAAAAATCATTTATATTTGATTTTAAAGCTATTTTCATAGCTAAAGATAGAATTATTGTTTTTGTTAGAAGCAGTTTCTTTCTGAGCTCTCAATCTTTTATTGCCTTAATTAATAGCCTTGAAATATACTCCACTGTGGCACAACATGCAGTCAGCATGCAGATTATACATTTTTATAACTAAGGCATAAACCCTCTATTTTCTTTTTAAGAGCTCTGATATTTGAGCCAAGGTGAATTACCAGCTTTTATCTGCATCACTTGTCTGCTGCTTAAGAGAATTAGTGGCACTGGTTGGCTTTGCGAGGACAGCTAAGAGTAGCCAGATCAATTGCAACTCATAGTCAGAAATCAATGAAACACGTCTCAGTAAATCTGACTGATCCCTGGGTCACTACAGAGTGCATTATCCTGGCCTTACTCTGTTACAAGATTAGACCCAGAAATAATCATAAGTGAGATTCTCTCTGCTCTTTTGAAACACTCCTTACACTCCTATTGCTGTTCTGTGGTGAAGAAACTTCAGAGACAGAGTGAGAGCAATACCACCATGCAAATGAAAGAGGCTTCGCCCTCTAGGTCATCACCCTGGAAGGAAGACAAAGTACTGTTTCAGTCCTGTCTGCAAAGAAGAGGTCAAACAAAATTTGAAAATGTAGACGTGGTGTTTTCTTAACTAGAAACAGAAACACACATGCGGGATAGAGGGTCAAACCTCTGGACAGAGTCAGTGAAACCTTCACTAAATTTAACACAGTTACATCAATTTACTGACGATTGGGATCTCCCCAGAATGTTGCTGAGGGGCTGCTTGTAGAAGCCTGCACACCTTTTGAGACTTTAGCTTTGTTTTCAATAACCACAGGCTCTGAATACCCTTCAGAAAGTGAAGTGGAGGAAGAAAATTGCTCTTCCTAATCTAATTTGCTGTATATTTTTTGTAGAAGGGCTGCAACAGAGCTGAGCAGAGCAAAGCTCATGCCTGCTGTGCAATGACCCTCTATCCCGCATGCGCTGCCAGGACAGAGCCTCCAGTGAACGTTGCATATCCTGTGATTTCTTCTGATTTGGCACTGTGGGAAGGTGCAAGCAGCTGCTTCCCTCTGACCACATAATAGTGCAGCAACTGCAGCAATGCAGCCCAGGTGAGTGGGCTGGCAACCCCACCAACTCATGCACAAAAATGTGGTGGGAAAGGTGAGAAAAACTCAGGCAGGAGATCAAAAGGCAATACTGAGCTGTAAAATGGTGTGGGATATCACCTTGATGAAAGCTGTACTGGAAGGCATGTGAAATTACTGGGTTGTGCAGTTGAGAGTCAAATGCCAAAAAGGTTTTGTGAGGTGGTAGTTCAAACCTCTCAAACCTCTATGCTCTTCTAACAAGAAAAGCCTACTTCAGCAAAATACTCACACCTGTCTGAAGGGAAAATTGTACCTTTATTTTTGGGTGATAGAGCATCCACAAACACCACTGTAATCAATGAAAGCAGACGAGACAGCCAGAATGTGGCTGTGTTACACACTGTTCTGCTCACTGACTCGGTACATACACACAGCACTGAGTGTTCACAGGATGTCTGTGTTCATAAACCAGAGTAAAGAACATTTGAAAAAGCTCCCCTCCCCCAACCTTACCACCTCTGCTTAACAAACAGTAGTCTAATGAATGCAAATTACTGCTAGAATGACATAGTCTATACTTAAAAAAAAAAAAAAAGGTTGAAATATTTTTTATCTGATATACAGAGATCCATAAAAATAGCTATTAACTTTGGAATGAGAGTACAATGTGGAGTTTATTAAATGAAGAAATACAACAACATTACTTTTATGTACCATGAATTCATTTCCATGGTTAAGGATTAGCAATAAGAAGCTCTCAATATGGAATCAGAGACTGCCAGCATGGGTGCAATAAACTTTTCGGAATGGTTCATAAGATTATACTAATTAGGGATAATCTAATTTGAACAATTTTTATCTTCTCAAAAAGTAATATGATGTCACTCTATGGGAAGAGTCACTACCCAGGCTCCAGGGATATACTAAAAAAACCACACACGTTATCTGTAATATTAAAAATTATGGTTGATCCACGAGACAGTCTTAGATCTACCCTTCTCCTCTCAAAAGATCCACCATATAGACTGTTAAGCCCCCATAATTATCTCCCCTACTTGTGACAAGCATGGGCTAATCAGTCTCTGAGGGAGTTTTCCTGCGGATCATTGAGAAGCGTGTGTATGCTTCACATTGCTTATCAAGCTATTTTGTACGCAGAATCACATAAGAGCTGACAAAAGTTCATTATCCTCATCTGGACTAGAATGATTCCAAATTAGGAAAAAGAGATAAGCTTTTTTTTTTCCCCCATTCCCTTTCTATTTCCTTTTTTTTTTTTTTTTTTCAATAGGGGAAAAAAAATATCTCTAGCTTGCATTGCAACAAAGAAGATCTTAGCTAAGAAAAAAGCAAGCTAGGTTCTAGCAGACTTTAATCCCATATTAAAAGATTAGAAAAAACATCTGAAGAAATCAGAGATAGTCTAATTGAGGTTCTCTCCTTTAATCCTGTGAGTAGACTCCCCCTTGGATACCAGGATCTGTCAGCACGTAGTCTTGGGAATTCTCTAAGGAAAAATAAACCACAAGAAATGGACATACAACATGCTCTTTCACAGTTAAACAGAGAAAGAAGGAAAAAAAATCTGAGAGACGGCAATATCAAAACATATCCTCTCCCAAGAAAGAGAAAAAAAGTCAGGTACAATATAAAATAAAAACAAAAAAGTGGATGAGAAGAACCACAGTTATTTTGGAAGTTCTTTGAAAACACCTACAAATGTAACCCAAAAGGAAATCATCTGGCTTGGTTCTGCTTTCCTCATTCAGATCAAAATGCCATTTGTATTGCATCTTTGCTTTTTATTTTGCTAGCAATTGTATTTCCGTTCAACTCACTGCAATATAAATGTATTAAAAATGAATATTTGAATTAGTCCTTTAGAATGATGTTTAAAATAAACTCTAGAGTAACCAGTGCACAAAGGAAAACTAGACAGAACATTAATATTCATTTGTGTTTGTCTGACAAATAAGGGCAAGATGTATACAAAGAGAGGTATTCATAAAAATTCACTGTAACACCAAGTCAAACTTTTTCATATTAGAAATTATTAAAGGAAGACACACTTCATAAGGGTGAAAAACACCAGTAACATTAAGCTGGGATTCCGTAAAACAGCACCAGTTTGAAAGTGAGTGACCAATACAGCAAATCTATCCATTTGACTGTAAAGCTGCAGACTAGAATTAGATTTCAGACCCTTACAAATGCATTCCATTGTTTTAAAAACTATTCTCCTTTGCTTTATATTTTCTTTTCCATGTTTGGTGATCCATTTCCCTAGCAGCAGGGTTAAACATTTTTTTAATTGGCTATTATGTAGTGGACACATGGAAATGCATTGTGTTGATAGCTCGCTATCTGAAATTTTAGTAAAGGGAAAATTAGGAAACTCTTTGTAACAGGTCACATTTAATGGCAGTGTGTTAATTTTGACCAAAGCTGAAAGAGTCAGATTTTAGAGTTGTGTTTTCAAGCTGTACATTTGAGTAAAAACAGAGAAGATAAATAGAGTGAAAGATGAAAAACAAAATCATAAAAAAAAATAATCAGAAGGTACTTCAACATGAAAAATCAAGGTAACATTGCAGGCAGACGCAATAAACATAAAAGAGGTTTGGGACTGTTATTTTTATTGCCTGGAAAATTACTGTGATTCATTGTTCTAAATTATGTAAAGATATATAGATAATGGAAGTATGAACTGTATAAACACAAATGTGTTTGCCTTCCATTCAGCATATTCTATATTAATATAAAGCGGGGTTAAATCACTGTAAGTTCAGAAAATTTTCTTTTATTTCCTCTATAAATTAATTCAAGACATGAGAATGTCATTCTGAAAATTTTAATATACAATTTAATATTTTATTAACAATGTTTAAGAAAAAGATTCATATGTTTCAGTAGTCTTGTTATAAGGCACTACGAAATGTGATAGGAATCAGTGGAAGGCAGCAAGTTCCTATGGCTTGGCATAAAGACTGTGAACAAATTAAAACAGTTTAATGCTCTTAGTGTTTCAAAATTCATGACAATCAGTGGGGGGAAAAAACCCTAAAAGTGCCTGATCCAGCATGGCTGGCATTGGCAGATTTTGCCTTTTTTAAGGAGAGCTTTGTCTGTGTGAGATGTATAAGAAGTGACACTGCAGAGTTGGAGAACAACAGCGCCCAAACCCCAGGTCTCCAAGAACCTCATGGATAAGCTGAGTACCTTAAACTGACATTGAATTAAACAAGAGTGGAAGGTACTGAACATGCATTGAATTCAAGAGTAGTTGAGTTTCTCAGCACTTTGACAGATCAAGACCCCAATTTTTGTTTTGTCTTTTATAACAAACAATGCCTCAAGGCAAGTACATACAGTCGGAATTTTGCATGAAGTTAATTGTTCACTATACATAAAAATGACTCCTTAGTTTTAATGAGACTCAGACACACACTGACCCAGTCACATTATTTTCCGGTATGTGGACTTCTTGGTATTATCAACAGTACAAACTAATTTGCAGCAAGATTTTTTTTCCTCTCAGGTTAGAGAGAGGTTTGATAGGAACTAAGCCCATGTGGGGCTGCATTAATTCTGCAAGGGGAGTGGGATGGAACATTATGCCTTGATGGTTGCAGCAGATACTGTGCATTGTACTGTAATTCCTTCTTGCAAGTTGTGCAAAAGGCATCCAGGTTTTCTGGCACAAATCAAACAAAGAATAAACGTAGTGCACATTTTCTGTGAAGCAGTGAGAGATATCGTTTGTTACCATTTGATCAAAGAGTTGTGTAACAGTTTTGCATGATATACAGTGGTAAAGAAACAGGCATTTTTAATCTTATTACAGCATGCATATTCAGAAATATTCTTGCATTGGCACTAGTAAATCTTTGGAGAAGTTTCTTACAGGAATGTATGGAAAGCATGCAAATTTATAATGAACCTGTATTTCCTTTGGAGAGTTTGATAGCCTTTTCAAACAGCTTGTCTATTATCCAAAATCCTCTCTGCAATGATACTTAAGACTGGTGACTTCAAATTAATATAAGGTAGTTGGGACAAAAACCCTCTGTGCACAGATTAATTCTGGTAAATGACAAAATAATTAAATAACACATGCAACAGACTCCAAAGGCAGATGTTTACGACAATGTAACACGTGATAATGTTGGATGGTGTGTGAAGAGGAGAGAAGAGCAGCTTCTGCTCTAAGATGCCTGTACTTATTGGTTCTGTTGAAATGTCATCTATCAGGACACAGAATTTGATCTATATGTGGTAGAAGCATGACTCCTAGGGAAGTGGCTCTAGCACTGTGACCAGTCATTGCCGACAGGGGGAAAAAAAGACTTTCCATTCAGTTAAAATGAATACTCCAGGTATTTTTGCCTCTGTCTAGGCTCTGGTCCATTGATTAGGAGGCATTATAACTTTTTTACTGAAGAACCATTACTGCAGGATTGCCTTTGGTTTTCAGATCATGGGGATGTGTGTTGAATCAGAGCACGACTTTTGAGAGTGGGACATACTAGATTTAAGTACCACATCAGTGATGCATGAAGTCAAGAGATTTAAAAAACTTACCCTATAGCATGTGAAATTTTGTTTGACAACCTTTAAGGCCAACGCAGGTAAAAGAAGAGACATGGTGATTTGAATGTATATCTGAGCTACTGTTTTTTTGCAGGTTTGTTTTTTCTTTTGCACAGATTGCATTTTCACATGTGGCTCTGAGTCACAAACATATAATGTGCAGTAATCAGAACTTGTGAAGCAAATGGATAACTGATCTTCCACCAACATACAGCTGGTTAATAAAATTTATATTTGCACATATATGTGCACAGTTATGTGCTGGGAAGGATATATTTTATATTTCTTTTTTATATAGTCTTGGTGTATCAGGGTAATTCTTGAATATAACAAGCCCTCCCATAAGAAAATTTGAATAAGTTCAAATTACTGATTTCTAAAGCTTTTCTTTTGAAAAGATCCATTCTTTCCTATCAAGTGAACATTTTGCTAGGAAAGACTGATAGATTAACCTGTTTCACCCCCTTTGCTCTCTGCCTCTTAATTATACAGACTCAAGGGCCTTTACTCATTCTAGGTGTGTACGTAGCCAGTTTTGAAAGCATTTGCACATGTTAGTAGAGAAAACTCAACTCGACCCATTCATCTTTTCTCCACCAAGACTACCTATAATTATCCCAATTTGTTCTAAAGTGCTTTCTGTCAGAGAAATCAGGCTCATTCTTAACTCTAATGAATTTTCAGCTGAGTCCTGTTTGATTTCACAGATAAGAGTTAAATCTAGTGAAAAAAGGGGACAAGAATGCTTAAAAACTACCGTTTATCTGGTGAGAAGCTAACAATACTCTTTTCTTATCTCACAAGTCTGAAAGTCAGAAAAGGGTTTTTCTCTCTACTAGTGTAATTTCTGGAGATCTGATATACTCTTCCCATTTGGCTCAGATCCTGTTTGTTTTTTTATGTCAGGTAGTAGATGGAAGCTTATGGTGTGAAAAAAAAAAATAAAGAAAACCTCGACAGATATCTTTGTTAAATATTTTATAAAGATGTCAGTGTTATGCATCTGCCTGTTTTCTTTCGTCTCCAAATTAATAAAATTAAGTGTAGACCTCTTAAAGAGATACTTTCAGAAGTAGGAAAAAATCTAAACCCTCTTTATCTAAATGATTTTCATATGCTTAAGAGACTTCTAGTGATGAAATTTCTAAAGATCTTAGCCTTCAGGACAATCTTACTTTCTCTTGAACAATTTAGTCATCTTTCCCTGGCCATGAATTGAACTCTTGATTTCAAATTTGGGTTAACAAAATATTCCTAAAGTGCTCAATCTTGCAAATGCAATATTATGCCTCATAGTCTGTTTGATTCTAATTGATAGGGGACAGACATATTAAACTTAGATTTAATATTTATAAATACTACAACTTTTCAGTTTCTGCTCCCAAAGGAGGTCCCTCCTAGAGGCTGTGTCCTCACTGAGCTTCTACTGCAGCCACACGTGATTTGACTCCTCTCACTGTAACTACCACTAATTTGTAAGGGTAACCTGGATAATCAGCTTGTGCGCTAAGAGTGTTTTCTAGTGATGCTTCTCCATTGAAACTCCAGCTAATTCTCAGTGGGATGGTGTATTTGGAGCAAAGCACCAGCGTGAGGGGCTAAGTCCAGCCACAAAGGCAGGACACACATAGATCAGTGTAACCCCTTGGCCAAATCTGTCTCTCGACGAGGCAGCAATGCACTAACACAGTTTCCCTGTGCTTAGCTCCGGAGTTAATTCACTTGCAGCTGGACAGGGATCTTTTTATTGCAGTTCACAGGCACAGCTAATCAAAAATGAGTGCGTATGGACCAAGAGAGATCATCTTCACACTGATGTTTTTGAAAGGCTAGGTATGGAGATTAATTAATAACAAGGAAAGTCCTCTATAAGAGAATGGACTATTAGCAGGGGTGCATAAAACAGGTCCCTGAACATTATATGAACTCACTGTTCCTAATAGCTTGACCTGATAAAGCTCACAGCCTAGATTTTGTACACAGGCATAGCCCCAGAAAGGGAGAAGTCGGCAGATAAGGATCAGTGGAAACACAGCTACTCTTTTTTTTCTCTGTAGAAAAATCAATATTATGGAGTTTTTTCCTTCTTTGGCTTTAGCACCTTGGTTCAGAGTTAGAAGCACTAATTCCCATACTTCAAAATGTTCTGAAGTTTCCTTCACATACTTTCCCAAAGATGAACTTTTACCTAGTGCTGTGTGAAATCGTTCCTTCTTCCACTGAAATGTGAAAGTGCACCCAAAAAAGGCACAGAGAAAAGATAAGTAAAAACATAAGACTTGTTTAAAGAGGAAAGGGTTGAGTTTTGCACACACCTGACTTGGCTTTCTTACAACTTCTGACTGCTGATTTTGTTATTTATTTGTGAACAATGACATCTATTCTCCATTGCCATTTTGCCCATTACATATTTATTGAAGGGTTTTATTTCTTCGCTGTCCCAACTTTTAATCATTTAAATTTTATTGCTCTCATTTTAACAGAATTTTCTTTTTTCAGAATGAGACAAATACGTATTTTAACAAGTCTATCAATTTAATTGTTTAGATGATAGGTGTTCTTGTTAGGAAATTATAAACATTAATAAAATTTTATGAAATAAAATGAAACTAGGAAATTTGTTTCTTTTCATTCTTTATGCTACCAGCATTTAGCATCTTGTAAATATTCCATTTGCTTGTAGACTTGTAAATTATTTTTCATGTATGTAATTGACTTTATAACTGTAGCTATGGAGCTTACAAAATACTCCACCATCTAAATACTAATGCAGTTAAAAGAAAAGTGGAGCTCCTTGGGAAATTACACACCTAATTATTTTTTGGTGCTACACAGCTAATGATTTTTTTGGCTATAAGCAGGTGTCCTCAAAGATGCAAAGGGAATAGTGAATTAAAAACGGTTCCATTTGCAGTGTTGAGGCACTATTGGAGTTTTAGGAAGCCACACCAGAACTGTGTAGAGCTGAAGTTTATAGTCATTAGTCACATACATTGGACAGCAGGAGAAGTAAAAGACAGACAGAAAAACCGTGATGGCCTGTGCAATTGTCTGCACTCATATGTCTTTTTGCAAGAGTTTGGTGATTGATGTGCTAAGTACTCTAAAAATCATGTAGCTGTTTTCAGAAATTTTGCAAAACAGGAAGAGTGTATAACAAGCTGCATTTTTTAAAGTATTTTTCACTTTTCTCTGTCCTCTTTACAGGCAAGGAATTTCTCTTTCTGTGTCAGACAAGGGTTATTCTTTCTTGTATAGTTCTAAGTGTCTTTTCATTCGTCCTTTCCCCATTTTTCATCCTGAAAGGACAAGTTACTGTCACAAAGAATCCCCTACTGTGCTTGCTTAGACAAGATTATTTCAGTGTTCAGTGGCTTGGTTAACCTGTTCAGTTACTTAGAGGCAGGAGACTATCATGTGTGCCAAATGGCCTGGAAATTTTTAAAGAGAAAAGTGAATGGTAAGGTTGAAAGATAAAGGAAGCAAAAAATATTTGAACAACTTTTTCTAATGCTTCTGGTGAAGACATCTCCCTTTCATCTCCTAAAACTGATTGTAGTTGAGGGACTATTTGAATCTCAAGCCACAGTATCTTCAGAAAGAATGCACATGTATGATATGCCATAATACTCCCTGGTTTACATTATTTCCTCTTATGCTTGTAAGTTCCTCCTCCATGGAGTTTCTACATTTGTGACACGTAAAGGCAGCAATCTATAATCCTTGTTTGCTTGTGCCCTAGCAGGCTTTTTGTTCTTCTGGTTCTTTCACTAGATCCTCTTTAGCATTCCCATCAGATTGAGGCTTTTTGGTTTCACCTTGGTGGCTCTGAACTCCTCAGATCTGACTGCTTATCTCGTGACACTTCTTTCTAATACATTACCTACTCCTCACTTTGATGCAGTAAATTTCCACCTTCCTTCCAACTTTCCATGTGTTTGGAATGCTTTTCTTGTGTATGTACTTTCTTTCCTACTGGCTCCTTTTACTTGGAATCCTTTCTGTCTTTCTTAGCACCCTTCCTCCTTTTAGAGCCATTCTCAAAACATTTTTCTTCTCAGTAAGACAGCTGAAAATGTAGGGAAAATACCACAGCTTTGGAACTGTACAAGGATATCTATCTGAGCTAAATCATCACCTTCCTGACACTGTGACTTGGGATAGGAACATCTCAACAGAAGGAGACATCTGAAGTAATTCAGATGAATTGCAGGCTAGCAGCGCCCATTTCTTTGGAATGGTGGAAAAGGGAGCCCAGGGTCACTACAGGTCTATATACTGTGGACAGCAAATCTGCAGAAGAGTGATCTCAGCATGTATATCCACATTTTAACTAAGTCCTGTACATAGTTATTTAAATAACTGTGAATATAGGCATAATGCTACTTGCTAAGTTTCAGATCTAAGGGAATATTGACACATTTTTTGCTAAACATGCAAATATAAACCAATAAAAATTAAAATACAAAAAGAGGAAAGTTTAGCCTTTCTTTCTCATCTATCTATGCTGTGTTAGAGGGACCTTATATTTCTTTTACTCTCTGAGTTGAAATCCAAAGGTGAAGAAAGGTAGACCTGAGGAAGCCTGGTGTAAATAAGAGGTGGATGGTGTCCACATCCTTAGTATGACCCGGAAACTATTTTGCTGAGTGCTATAATCTGAGAAATAATTGAACATTTTCAATAATTTCTACTGGTTTCATGCCTGGAGAATTCTTTTGTCTGTTCTGCATGCCACTGAAGAATGAGGAAAAGAATTTGACTCTGTAGAAAGATTTTACAATTTTATATAATGCATATGGCAACTGGAAAGGACATCCAGCTAGTCACAAAGAGCAATTGAAATATAGTATTGCTTAGGGAAGGCATAATTTTACAAATTAGTAAAGGCATTTTTTTCTCAGTCAAAAGGTTTTTCTATTTGAAATTCTGAAATGCTTGATTAATGAAGAAATTATACCATTCAGAAATCAGTTTTATTGTGTTTTTAAGCAAAATATTGTCTTATGGGTATTATTAAACTGATCAATAAAGCTGTACCTAATTCAGTTCTTTAAACTTCATTTTTGGCAATTTGTGCCATTAAAGTTATAGACCCACCACAAAGTAAAACTATAGACTAAAATTAATTATTAATTTAGGGCCCAGAGCTTATAGAAATCTAAATTGAAGGTATTCCTAAAATTAATGTTTAGTTAACTGGAAACACTGAAATTACCTGTGTATTTAGTTGAAAAACCTAAAAACAGTTTGAACAATACAATGTTCACGTGATGAGATGTAATTTACATTACGATATCTGTCTCAGGAGCTAACATTTGATCAATCCATTTGATCAATCAATTTGATCCCAGTTCAGTTCCTAGCTACTGCTTGGATGTCTGTCTTGTTTGACAGAGACACAAGCTGTTAAGTCTTAAAACTGTATGCAAAAATTGGGATGTGACCCTTCAGGGCTGAGTGCTTCATTGCCTAGTCTTCTGTTGTCTAGCCCTTAGGTAGAATTCAAATGCCTCGATAAGGCACAATTTCTCTAAATAATGCATTGGAACAACACCTTGCAGTGGCCATTGGCACACTGTGAGAACTCGTCTTGAATCTAACCCAGTGTCTAATGGAAGAGCCAAGTTTGAACATGGAGGTGCCGTTAATACAAAGGGGCTTGAAGGAATATGTTTCCGTGCATGTTTTGGGATTAGGGCACCCTAACTGACAAACATGGGTTAGTCCAGCAGGAGACAGAGATTTGCCTTTCTCTTTTGGATCAGAGAAATTGTGCAGCCAGGAGGCACTCACAGGGACCAAAGCTGTATCTTCCCACACTTAGGACATCCAGCCAATGAATTCTAGGTGATTGTCACTACTTTTTCTTTGGTACTTTTAGCTTTGGATATAGAGAGCCTCTTGAACATATAATGATTTCATATATATGTTTGCGTGTATGTATACAATTATATATACTTATATAAACAATTATATACCATTATATATACAATTATAGATGCACAGCTCCTACTGAATTGTAGTGTGTCTTGGCTATTCATTGTTTTGGTGTAGCAAATTCCTCTGTTTAGTCATTGTCCTTTAGTCACTCTTCTTGTTTTATTAATTGTTTAAAAACTCCAAAGGACTGGTATGAAATACTGTCTTTTATTTTACTGTTTATCTCTCAATGTGATTCTAACCATTTTAACTGTTTTTGAATAGATGAACTTAATGGTGTTAGTCGGAAATACCTAAATGTGAGCAAAGAGTCTATATTTTCTGTACAACATTATTGAAAAAATTTTCATTAACCTGCAGGATTGCAAATTGTGAGTATCTTGCCTGCATGTGGAAAACACAGAAACCATAACTAATTCACCTCTCTGTATCCTGACCAAGTAGATTTAAGGATCTCAGAAAAGTCATGCTAATGCCATACATGTTGCCTTAGAGGCCATTATTTGATTAAAAGTGCCAAGGAGTAGGGTCTTTCTGGCAACCTGCCCATTTCCCAGTTTGTAAACTCTAGCAGGACAGCAAATGAAGTACTTCTTGACTCTCTTCAAAATCTTCTCTTAAATGTGGTTTCTGTTCATCCAGGTGGCTTAAGGAGATTCCTTCATTTCACAGTGCAGAGGTGGTGTGCTTCATTTCTGTGGCTAATCCTTCAGGCTGTACACAAGAACTTTGTTTTCCATCCAAATGTCCTGTCTTCCAAGAGCTCTTTGCTTCTACTGAAGTTGGACTACAGTACAAGGTGCAGGGTTCACAATGCGTGAAGGAATAAAACCAAGAAACCCGTCTCCATAACCCAGTGAGACTGGATTTCACAGGTGAGGCAGTGTTTCCCTGATCTTTGCTGTTCCTGAGGTGCTATAAACAGCTCCTCTTTTGTTGCGGTGGATCAGCCCTCTGAGGGGCTGCAGAGCCCTCCTGTACATCCAGCTTTTCCCGTGAAGTGGTGGGAACAGCCCAAAGGAATAGAGTCACAGAGATAGTGCTCTCTCTCTCTCACTCCCTCTTAGCTGGGGTGATTTCCCGGCATCCCCCTGTTTAATAAGTTCAAGCTGAATATGCACTTTCTTATGTTAAATATGTATTCCCTCGTTGACTATGTATTATGTTCTGGAACCTTTGGTTACCCTCGATGTCCCATTGGTTTATCCCTTCCTAGTCCCTCCTCCCTCCTTCCTCTATTGTTACCCTGGCTGTCCCTCAGATGTATGCTGTTCCCTGAATGGTTATTGTGTTTCCTTTTTAACCCTGGATCCTACTTGATTTTTTGTTCTTTGCCTCTGGACCCTCTGGAATAAACTTGTTCTTGGAACCCACACAAAGGACCCTTCCCTCTCCTTTACCTCTGGCTCATTCCCCACATAACACCTTGACGAGCACTCCTTCCCTCTCAGGAAGGACAGTGAAGCATTGCCAGCTGCCAACTCCTGCTTGCCAGGGATGCTGCAGGAGAGCCGCCGATTCCCTCAAAACGGAGGCTCGAGGGAAGAAAGGCGGTGCTCTTCCTCTTTCTCTCATGATTAAAAATAACTGTGGCTACCTTTTCGGTAGGAAGTCCAGTCCTATCAAGCTGTCTCCTCTGTGGTGGATCCTGTTTTAAGGACCTCGAATCAGGTGCATCATAAGCCTTACAATAAAGCCTTCTGAAGTTATAGAATCACAGAATCAGTTAGGTTGTCAAAGAGCTCTGAGATCATTGACTTCCAAGCTATGGCCGAACACCCCCATGTGAACAACACCATGGCACTAAGCACCATGTCCCATCTTTCCTTAAACACCTCCTGTGACAATGACTCCACCATCACCCTGATCAGTCCATTTCAATGCCCAATCACCCCTTCTGTGAAGAAATTCTTCCTAATGTCCAGCCTAAACCTCCTCAGGCACACTTGACTGTCCTCTTGTCCTGTCACTGGTTGCCTGGGACAAGATGCCCACCCCCTCCTGACTACAAACTCCTTTCAGGGAGTTGTAGAGAGTGATAAGGTCACCCCTTGAGCCTCTTTTTCTCCAGGCTAAGCAACCCCAACTTCTTCAGTTTCTCCTCATAAGACTTGTATTCCAGACCCTTCATCAGCTTCATTGCACTTCTCTGGACTTGCTTCAGCATCTCAAAGTCCTTCCTGAATTGAGGGGCCCTTAACTGCACACAGCACTTGATGTGCGGCCTCACCAGTGCCGAGTACATGGGGGCAATCCCTGCCCTTGCCCTGCTGGCCACACTACTGCTGATACAGGCCAGGATGCCATTGGCCTTATTGGCTACCTGAGCATATACTGGCTCATGTTCAGCCGCTCTCAACCAGCACCCTCAGATCCCTTGGGGTTTTTTGTCCTGTAGATTTCTGTCCACCGAATTCATTAATCTGATAATCATTGTCCTCAAAAATAAGAGAAATTGATGATGAGAAGTGATCTCTGAAGGCAAGGATCTTGAGAGGTTGGAATGTTACAACTGCAGTTATAAAACCGGTTTATTTAATTCTTTACTTTCTTAGCACTTGCGTTATTGTCTCATGAGTGAGGGTTAGCTGTGCTACCTCCTCTGTATGCCAGCGATGAAGGGGACAATGGGAACTAACCTACCTTTTGTCTTTGCCCCTTTCTGAATTTTACCTCTAAGGAACAGGGCTATCAACTTGTGACCTCAGTGGGGTCTATTCACCCTCAGCAGGGTGAAAAGTATCGAAAGACCAGTAGGTGTTTGCAGTCTTGTGATCTTATGAGCACAGGTGTATAATGAGGTATTTGAATGAAAAGAGACAATTTAGTATTTGAGCCATAATTATCTTTTTTTTCTGGAAATCTTTCTGAGAGTGGGAATATAAGACAAAAGGTTTTCAAGAGGCACAGTTCCAGGACTAGTGTCTGGCCCTACTACTTGGATGCCTGAAATTCAGAGGTTCTTTTGCAGATATTAATTGCAAATAGCAGCTTCTGTGACATTTGATTGTTACGGCATTGAACTGGAGTTAATCAGTCTTTCATCAAACAGACGAGATATGTATGGACTTTTAAACAACTAAACCAGTTTCCAAATGAGCCTGTGCGATGTAGTGGAAATGGAAGTGGGTAAACAAAAAAATGGCAGTTCAACCATTGTAAAATTAGGATTGTCTGGTCTACTTTAATTTCCTTATAATCCTTTGAACACTGGCTTTGTGCACTGACACTGGACTTCTTTATTTGTACTGGTGTTAATTAACGTGGCCTCCTAGATAATCAGCCTATCTTTGTTAAAATGAGAAGGTTATGCACAAAAAGAGATGTTGTGTACAGGTGAGGACTAAGCAGAAAACGTTGTAGCAATTTGCTGAACACGGAGGCTTATTGAGGATGCAGTCCTGAATAATACACACTAGCTTTGCTCTTCCCCCTTTAGTGTGTGTAGAGAAGCCATGAATCATTCATGGTCTCCCAGCTGAGCGGGGCTTCAAAGGGGCTGGTTGTGATTGGGTGTCCTGGGTGAATTGCTGCGCTGCAGAAACGCCCGCACCCTCAGCACTGGAGGGGTGAGGAAGCACTTTCATCTGGGCCTCCAAAGTGTTTCGGGTCACAGTTCACCAGGAGATAACGATGTAGATGTACATTCAGAATTAGCTGCAGAGATACCTGTGTAGTGCGGTGTGGAAAAGTGAGCCAGTTAGATCCCCAGTGGATGCTGTGAATCAATTACTGTGTTCTGAATACAAGGTTGGCTGCAGGGGATAAACAGATGTCAGAGAATTTTTCCTAATAAGACCATAGTAATAGAAGAGCACTGTCAGCTTCGTTTTGCATTCAAAATCTCATTTCCTCTTTATATGACCAATTTTATTAGGCCTCTAAACAAAGATATTTTATGTAACTGATAGCTGTATAATGAGAATAGTATCATTAAATTTCTGGTTTTCTTTTTTTCTTTTTTAACAAAGACTGAAAGAGAAAGCAGAAATGAATCTTGACAAAGTTAGAAAGAAGGTGTGTAATTTAGAAGGCTGGATGATCATTTCTTTTCCCTTCCAATGAAAGACAGTATTGAATGGCTTGCAGCTGCCTTTTATGCTGAATCATAATCACCGACATTCCAGAGCAAAATATTCTTACAGCCAAAGTTGGTGATTAGTTTGTCCTGTTCTCTGTATTTTCTGCATATTTTGTCAATGTTTGGTATATAAAGCTGTGATCAGAAACAAGAAATAGCTTTGGGTTTAGTTAATAAATCTTACAACAGGTCACAAACTTGCAGTTAGCACCATATTCTCAGTATTTTTCATGTCTGTACAAAAATCAAAATATCAAGACATAGGAACACACTGTGTCTTTCTGCATATTTTGAGAGTAAAAGCAATGAACTGTTAGAGATACTTATTACCTATCATGTTACTCTTTCAAATAGAACACAAGTACGGTATTACTTGCATAAAATTTGCAAATACTGAAACACTAGACTAAGGGGATACCCTTGGATGCATCACGTTCATAAATTGTTCACAGGCAGATTATGCTGAGTGTTTTTCTTTTTTGAAAGAAATAGATGCTGATGTTTTTTTAGTTCACGCTATTGCCATGAAGATACTGTAGCTTCATGTGGCAGAAATCGGAGCTAAATTTGGCTTTAAATACTGGTTTATAATAAATGATTTTTAGTGCAATGCCTAAACTTGCAGCACATCTCATACAAAATCTTAATTCTGAACACTTCACAAGAAGGGAAACAAAAGAGAACTGCAGACAGCCTTCAGAACATTTTTGACAAACAGGTCAACCATCTGAGAACCTCTATGAAGTTCTGCTCATATACAGCTCATACTTGCCAAATTCAATTCAGCAGTATTTGGGTAAATAAGGCATAGGTATAACTCAAGGTTTTGTTCGCTGAAATTAGTTTAAGCAACACAGGCAAAGACATGACCTAACCCCCTATTGCTGAGTTACCTAAACCTGGCTTTTGCTCCCTCCCCGGGTCTGACATATGCATGGCAACTAAAATTCGGAAGTGTGTCTCTTGAGACAACTACATTTGGGTAATATGTCCCTGTGCAGGTGGTAACACAATGCTTCAGTCCACAACCTCCCCATCTCAAGACCTGAGCAGTGCTCTAATTTTGACTTTCCTGAGGTATGTCTTCATTGGAAACGTGGAAACAATACCAGCCACAACAGTATTAAAACCTCTCCTCACACCTGGCTGTCCCAAGGGTTTCTTTCCAGGACCAGCTCTGCCCTAAACCCTAATCACTGTGCTGACACCACTGCCCTGAGGATGAGTGCTGCAGCCTTCCCGAGCCACTGTTGGCCACATTCACCATTGTTCCTCTGACATACACCATGTTGTCTACAACACAGCAATCACAGCAAGCAGGGAGAAGGCAGCAGTCAGAAACTTATTTCAGAATCTTTCTCTCCCTCTCCAATTCCTTTAAGATCAGGATATACAATAGTAGTAACCTCAATGGATCTTCTATAATGATGCATTATCTAGCATTGCTTTTAATCTGTAAATTACAATTTTTGTGCTGCAGCTCAGTGGTGGGAAGACAGTTAATCCCTGTCTTATCTTCTGAAACCTTTCCAGCAATTCATCTTTAATGGGAAACTCTGCTATTTCTCTCCAGATGGGGCAAACAGGGGAGCTCTATGTTCACATTCATGATTCCCCTTCAAAACAAGCCATGGTGTTTGGTTGCTGAGGTGGCATAAACTTGGGCATTCATGATCTTCAAGATGATCATAAAATCAAGTGTGGAATTGTAATGGCTGAGATCTTTTCAAAAGAATTCTGTGACACAGGCACTTCAAAACCCTGGACAAGACGATATATGCTAAGTAGCTGCATAAATTTTTTAGATGAAAAGGCTGATGACTGCTTAGTCACCAGTCTCTCCTGAATTTGAACTCCTGGATTTTCATGTATCTAAACCTCTAAGGTATTTGCAGGAACGTTATTGTCAGAATTCCACTACAGCCTTGCAAACACAAACTTAATGCGTGAGGAAGGAACTATAGAATTTGCTGCTGCTCATAGAGAGATGAAAAAATAGTGAGACCTTAGTCATTTGTGTTTAACTGTGTTTTATACTGTTGAAATTCAGTCCTTTTTCATTTAG
This sequence comes from Mohoua ochrocephala, assembly GCA_013398855.1. Taxonomy (NCBI): domain Eukaryota; kingdom Metazoa; phylum Chordata; class Aves; order Passeriformes; family Acanthizidae; genus Mohoua; species Mohoua ochrocephala. Next base: position 15,117 of record VZTA01002436.1, on the reverse strand, counting down.
AAATAAAAGATCTTACGTATTTTGCACATCACTGAAAATTAGTGTAACATCTTTTGCTCCAGTGGTATTATGCTCAATTTTAACACCCATGGCTGTAATACAAAGAAAGTTCAGAATTTCTGGTATTCAGCACTAGAGCCATGACTCTGTGGGGCATTGTCTCTCACTAGTGACAACTCAACCAATAATCTTATCAGTCCACAGGTGTCCAGTGGACAATAGTATGTGGAACAGTTACGCGAAAAAAAATCACAAAAGGGAGCAAATAATGACAGCAACTGGGAGACTTCAGGGGCAGTCATATTCAAGGGACGTTACCGGGAAAGAAAGGTCTACGTGTTTCTGAATAGTGTTTTTTGCAGCATTAGACTCACTTGCTTTTAGTTCTTCAATACTGATTTGTAACAAGGAAATGCTGATTACTTTGGGATCTCTCGGGATCTGTGCCATAAGAAAGGCGCAGGTACTCAAAGCTGGTTAATTGTTTAATAACAGTAACAGAAGAAGTAACAGCAGTCTTACATCCTTTCTGACACTGCGAACCCAGTGGTGCAGCTCCAGATGAGCCCTTCACAGTGATCTCAGCAGACAGTGGAAACCACCTCCCTGATGGTGTTCAACAGCATCACTTTTGTTCTCACTTTTCCAGGATTTTCTCAAGCAAGCAAAGCTAATCTTCCACCTGCACAGTACTGGGCTTTCTAGATGGTACATGAAAGTTCACTGAGACTGTAAACATTCTGACGTATCTCCACAGCAGCAAGCCCTTGCAAGCAGTGTGTCGAGGTGGTGTGGTCAAAGGCAGCTCACATGAATGTCACAGTGTGTCCTCAGGTTGTACAGCAGTCAATTAAGCGGAAACACACGGGTGTCTACAGCCAAGGTGTATGGTTAAACTCTGCTAAGGTTTCTGTGAAGCCATGGTACCCTCAGGTACAGTGTTTTCTGCAATGGCCTATTATAAATACATGCCTTTAAGTTTCTCATGGACACTTTTTCAGATTCTGTTGAATAAGGAGATGAAGGAAAAGGCAGAAGAGGGAAACTTAAAGAATCTCTCAGTTTCTATTCACAGGATCAAAAAATGGCAAGGTAAGTGTCTAGACTCCATGGATGTGATATACGCATTTGCACAGCATATCAGAAAACATGACAATGGGAAAGGAAAGAAAAATGAATGAATAAAAATATTTTCCTTTACTGATATTGAGTGAAGCTGTTTAAGTTTATATATTGTAAACCTGAAATGTTGTTCACTGACCCACTTGCTTTTATACACACTACCTTTGTAGTTTTCTTGTGAAGATCTAATGATACCAAAAAAGAAAAATATATAGAAAGAAGGTTTATCTTTCATTTAATACAGCTGGTAAAATAAGAAGATTATATGTTTCTGAGTACATATGCATTTTCTGAAGTCTCTGCCAAACCGATGTGTTCAGTGGTGTACTTATTTCAAATAAATTCTGTGCTCGTCCCGAAAGATCTTTCCCTGGACATTCATCTGCCATGTAGAAACATGTTCAGGTCCAAAGATTATGGTTTAAACTTCCAGTCTTTTCTGTCATGATGGGTTAATATGGCATTACCTGGAGAAAACTGAAATGATAATTGGTTTTAAACACAAAAGCTCAAACAATCAATTCCTAGGTGTTTGGAAGCATCGTTCCTTTGAACAGTTCTTGTGTCTTCAACGTGCCTATTTCAATGGGCACATGGAGTTTACAATGTGGTTTTATATTGTCATCAAGAAGACCCCTGAGCCTGGAATTTGTAAAGCTTAGGACAATGGGTGAAATCATGATGTGAAATGTTTTCTCTGGTACACTGTACTTGACTAGATACCCAAATCTGCTGGTCAGTTCCCTCCTTCCATCTCTCTCTTTTTCTGAAAAACTTAAACTTGTAGTTGCTTCAGTAAGACACATTGCAGGCATGTGACTAATAATTTTAACACTAAAAAAAGAAAAAATTTAAAAAAAAAAATTGCAGCTCCAGACACAACTGGCATTACTCTTTGCATCTTTGCTAACAGGTTTGAACTACAGGTCAAATATTCATTTGACATCAATCAGTAAAAATACATTGAATTTAAAGATAGGAGGGTCTATTTACCCTGGCTGAAAAATCTAAAACTACACCCAATACGAAATTAATCAGAAGGGAAACCAAAACTATAATTTTACTGAGATCAAGGGGAAGCTTCAGACTCATTTTTAGAAACAGAGTTTGCAATGCATGCTGTAGGGAATAAAAATACGTGGGTTTAATTATCAACAACAGGCCTAAGGACACAATCAGATTAAATTTAAACATGTGTGTAAGAAACAAAATAAATATAGATATAAGGAGATGGGAACAGATACAAATCAATCTCGAGGGAGGTGAGAAGGAAAGGGATTAATAATTAAAATGTGTATACTACTTGTTTATTCTTGGAGCTGTACCTGTGAGCATGACAAGTATGACTTCCCCAGACTTTATGACGCTGTGTCAGAGTTTCATGAGGGATTGAAAAAGAATTTAATAACTGAGATCAGCCTCAGCAGTAGTAAGCTATTTGTGTTTATCACAAAACTTAAATGCATGAAGTCCGACAGTCTCCATCTTAAATTGTCTGTACAAATATGCAGTAAGTGGCTTGAAAAAAACTCCTCCCCATTTTAAATTGCTTTGTTTTGTGCAAAATTGTTGCCATCTTTTCTAGCTTAATGCAGAGCTTCTAGACGTACCTACACAGCCAAATGAAAGTCAGAGGAGTCAAGCAGTACAATCCGGAGTACCTATATAATTAATTTTCAACTTATTTCCCAGTTCTTTTGAGGACCGCTTCAGCTAATTTTCTTCAACACATCTTCTCTAGAGAGTATGCCCTAAGCACTTTGGATGTGATCCAGTCTGTGCTGCTTGGCCTTGGGGCCAAGTATCAGTCTTTTACTCTCTTTTTTTCCCCCAATAATATTATTAGAAATGGGATGAAATATTCATCTTTGCAATACAGGTACAGGACCGGCATGAATTTTCTCATTTTCATTCCATATGAATTCATAATAATTATCAAATTTTAAAGGTAGTGTATAAATGTTTGTAAGTATGCACCTCTGGAAAGGCCTTTAGATTGTGGGGGTTATAATGGATGTTTCTTTTCTTCAAAGATCTTTGATTTTTTTTTTTTTTGGATGTTGTGGATTTTCTTTCTCATGCCTCCAATCTTTCTTATTACCTTGATTTTACAGCTTGTCTCAGCTACTGTTCTCCTGTTAACATAATATTGCTCTGCCTCAATGAAAAGGGCATCTCCTCTAAGAAATCCTTAATGGTTAGTTTTGTTTCACTTTTTCCCCTCCTTCTATTGGAATTATTTTCCTCTGTATATCTTTCATCACAATGTTGACTGTTTCCTGCATGGCCGGTCTTACACAGGTCACCTATCATGAAATGGAGTATCAGATTTAGGGTGTCCTGTGGCCCTGATGATTTTAATCTAGGAGCTGTCAGGTCTTTCCATATCTCCTTTTCCTACATATTATGAAATTGCCAGCTGTAAGGATGAAGCTTTCCCACAACTGCAAAAAAAAGAAAAGAGGATGCACACTCAGCAGAACTTGCTGAAGGAAAACAAATAATAAAAAAGGTGATCTTAAGGGGTGTCTTCTGGGAAAGAGAGAGGAATACAGCTTTAAAGATGGGCCTTCATGCGTTAACTTGCAAGGTTCTGAGATACTGTGCTAACAAACATAATGTAAAATTCAGAATATGAAGGAGCAACAATAATTATCCATTCTGAGATCTGGTAAGGATATATAATAACTCTTCTACAAATGGAATTTAAAGACCTTCATTTTGTAGGGCTTTGGTTTTAGGTAACGTGGAAGAGAGAGAACCCAATGCAGATTACTTACCTGTGGATAGGGCATAAAATCCATGTCAGCAAAAGCAGTTCCTCTCAGAGAGCTTCTGCAAATAAGTTTGTGATTTCTCACTTGTTAGAGAATCCAAAAGAACTTTATCGGTCATAGAAAAAAATGTAAGGACAAAATGAACACAGAACCATTTTCAGTTTTATCTTGGGACATCTTTATTAGATTAAAAAATCCTGATTTATTTACTTCACAACACAGGAGTTGCTCCATTGATTTAATTTGAATATGCCCTGTCTATTCTTATGCTTTCTTAATTATTTTAATGAAACATGATAAAAATCTCTACAAAGTTGTACTGAAATTGTTGTTGGTGATTCCTTTTTCTTTTAAGCGTCAGATTCTAGTCTCTGATGCATAAACTAATGCTTAATGAGTTTCAATTTACCATAGATACACACATAGCCCTGGCTTTTGGTTTATATAATTTCGAGATTATGTAAAGCTAAGAAATAGTGTATGTATGATATCTGCTAAATAGTATATCTGAAAAAATGCAAAATAGTTCACAAAACTGAAAAAACCGTATTTGGGCAACTATATGGTTGCAATAAAATCTTCTATTTTATTTTATTTTTACAAATCCTAACAACACTTGAAATATCTCCCCTGAGGTTTTGTTTTTTCCCCCTTCTGAATATATACATTTTTATATTTGTTTGGTTACTAAGACTGAGGCTTCAGACCAAGGAATTGGAAGTTGCAGCCTTTCGACAGCCATTGCTTTATTCTTCTATCATGAAAAGGATCCTAAGTAAAGAACACCAGCAGTGACTTGCATCGCTCCTGGGCATTTTTTTGTTCTTGTGATCTAAAGTCCACTTATTGTGTTTTCTGTTATTTGGAGGTCACCAAACTTTGATCACTAGGGGGTAGTGTGGGGCTTTGCCTTGATCTCAGGTTCCGCATTCTTCAGCCTGATGTTTTTTGAATGTTTATATGAAAAGCTTACACTAAATATCCCATATCTATGCATACATCTATGCATAATGTTCAGAAATTCATGGATTTATAAAATCATATCACACTACCAGTGGAAATTAAATGTGTGGTGTTCTGTTCACTTATTGCAAACTTTCCTGTATTCCCCGGGAGGAGCCAGATATTGCAAATGTCTGTTAATCCTCCTCATTTTCTCTCTTCTCCCACCACACATAAATATACACGTACACAAAAAAACCATTCACACACATACTTACATTTTGAACCGCTGACAATACAATAACAGATTTAGAAAACTGCAAAAAGTGTGACCCCATACCCCATATTAATATTTAATCAAGTGCTCACCATACATTTCAAGTTAGTCTGAGAAAATTAATTAGCCCGAAAGATGCTTGTCCTTTAAAGGCACTGTAATCCCTTTTGAAAATGTAAATGAGATAATCCTTTGGTGAGTGCAAGCAACTGTTCATTTAATTCAGTGCGAGGTTTTCAGGATGTCAGTAGAAACCCATCCTACGTCACTGGAGTTTATTGGTTATAAATTTACCATCTAAAGAATTTCATGGAGAAAAAACGGAGAGAATTTGCTCCTCCTTCACTCAGATCACTTCTTCCCTCGCGTAAATCTGAGTGTGACCTAAGAAGGGAATGAAAAAACCCATTGGGGACCCTTCCTTTTCTATTCTTCTTAATTGATTCCCTTGTTATCAGGAGACTAAGAGGCATTCTTGAGATCAAGGAAGGTCTAACACTATTTGAACATACTGTGAAGAAGACTATGAAAAAATGGATTTCAAAAGTATGAATAACTGTTACCCTCCCACCTGCTACTCTCTTGATATCTCATAAATCAAAACTGCCTCAATTTCAGGTTGTTAAAGACTAGATATCCCAGTTTGTCTCTGATAGAAATTTAAAGTTAGAATTTTTCCCTCTTTTGGTTACTGTAAAGGGATTTTTTGGCCACTAAAAATATTTTCTTGCTTAGAACTTGCCTTTTTCTGGTTTCAAATTGCTGAGGTTTTCTGACTAATCTAACAACTTCTACCTCACTGTTCTCTTCAAGCATAAGTGTCACACATACATTTTTGTGCCTAAGCAACTATGGCATGGATAGTCCGGTTTGTTTGGGTTTTTTTAACTTCTGATGGTTATTTCATCTCTTAATAAATGACATATCCTTTTCCTATAAATCTTTCCTCCATGTTTCCTACTGTACTGTCTGTGAAGGATATATACAACAGCTAGTCCCATGCATAAATAATCTCCCTATGGAGGACTCTACCAGTTCTTCCTGAATCTTGTCCTTTTTGTTTTCTTTTCAGACAAATGGACAGATCCAAGTTCTATAACACTTTGAGGACTCATTTTGACAAAATTCTCTGAAGACCAAATATTCTTACTCACACAAGAAGCTCCAACAAAGTAAGGGATGACACTAAGGTTACACACTTAGATGTAAGAACTCTTATCTGAAAAGCTGCTACTGTGTGCAGTTTTGGTCACCACAATATGAAAAGGATACAAAGCTATTAGAGAGTGTGGCAAGGAAATCTACAAAGATGGTAAAGGGTCTAGAGGGGAAGCCATATGAGGAGTGGCTGAGGTCACTTGGTCTGTTCAGCCTGGAGAAGAGGAGGCTGAGGGGAGACCTCATTGCAGTCTACAACTTTCTCACAAGGGGAAGTGCAGGGGCAGGCACTGATTGCTTCTTTCTGGTGACCAGTGGTGGGACCTGAGGGAATGGCCTGAAGTTGTGTCAGAGGAGAGGTTAGTTTGGCGATTAGAAAAAGGTTCTTCACCAGAGGGTGGTTGGGCACGAGAACAGGCTGCCCAGTGCAGCGGTCACAGCACCAGCCTGAGAGAGTTCAAGAAGTGTTTGGACGATGCTCTCAGGGTCATGGTGTGACTCTTGGGGTGTCCTGTGTAGGGCCAGAAGTTGGACTTGGTGATCCTTGTGTGCCCCTTCCAACGCAGGATATTCTATGATTCTACATGAAAATTCAGAATAAACGTATCTGAATTTGTAATGTACTGGAAAACTGTTGCAGTGCATCTTAAATCCTTAGGTCTCACTGAACTTATATTCGTTCTGCTTGTTCACATGGACAGACAATTGGCAATAGCTCAAGGCTTACATGTAAGAGATAAGCTTGGGAGCATAGATTCTTTACTCTGTGGTGTTTGGGGCTTCTTCAATATTTGAATGTGGTCCAGTTTTCAGAAGCAAAACAATACCATATGTAGGTGAGTCTGTATCTGTAAATGGATGCCTATAAAGGGATCTCTGTATAGCAGTTCTGACTCTGATTCTTTGTGTTTTCACTTACAAGGAAGAATAAATGTGTTCATGTTTTATTTTTAATAGCAAAGGATCTATTTCACACTGTGCTGGTCTCTTTTACTTCATTGTTTAAATAAAAAAAAATTTAAAATCCCCATAGTAAAAGACTTCTTCCAGTGTAACAAATGCATGAAATATTTCTCATTGATGATAATATTACATTCTCTAAACATTTCCTACTTTTATGAACTGACGTTCCTAAAAAACTATGAGATAGCAGCTGTTCCTCTCTCAATTTTCTTTGGTGACTAAAAAGGAAAAAAAAAGATTAATTTAGGGGAAAAATAATGCCTGGTGACCAATTAAGAATATTCATATTCCTGTCTCTCTCTCTGCTCTGGCCCATCACATTCTCATACTCTGCTCTACTGTTCTGGGTAATTTATTCTGTGTCAGCATCAGTTTTAGTCCCCTCTAATTCACTGACTGCCAAGTTTACAAGATTATGTACAGCGATTTCTGTGCGGTGGACGCCTGTCCACCAGGGACTCGGTGAGCTGCAAATGTCAACCTGGACTTAAACCAATGGCCTAAAGCTACAAGGTAAGTGCAATTTCTTCTGATCCAACATAGCTCTTGCAGGTGTTGTTTTCAAAAGACAGGAATGTTAGCTGTCTTTTACAGCACTAAAATGCATGTTTGGCATCAGGGAACCCCCTACCCCCTGTACATGGAGGCGCAGTGAGAAATTCATGTTGTTCTACTTTTGGTGGTTTGTCTTGTCTGTGCTCCCCAACCCACTTTCCGAAATTGGAGAGGAGCTTGATAAAAGGCAGCAAATCTGACAATGTCATATCAGTTCTCCCCAGGGAGTTTATGCACTGATATAAAATCACTGGAAAGCAATCACCAAGCAGCCAGGTTACAGCTTTGGACAATCAGTGCCTAAATCCACAGAGCAATTTGAGTTACTTACACCCTTTTGCCCCCTCCTCCCTTTTTGACCTGCTTCCCCTTATGCTGTGAAGAGAAGTATATATTTTTGCTATTAGACTTTCGTGAGCTGCGCTGCACGGGAAGTGATGCAAGGTCACGGGATGGGAGGTTCACCTCTAAATAGCACCATGCAATCTGATGTGACATATACATTTAAAAATCACTTCCAGGGATATTTTCAGCAAGAGGAATGCACTCTGGGTAACACAAAACCAAGTCAGTTAATGTCAAATATCTAAATCATCTTTGAGTATATCAAAACATATTTATTCCTGACACAGAACACAATGAAAACAAATCTTATTTTTCCTCTTTGCCAGCTTTAGCCTGCCTTAAAACTGTTGCTCCTTCCTCAGGTTCATGTGGAATTCTTTTTCTGTACTGTCTTCTGCTAAAATTTCTGTGATATCACCCAGATCGGTCATTAGCTCCATAATACACCAGTGTATCTGAAAATAAGAAGGACTAGAATGAGAAAAAGACAAAATAATGTGGCAAGAACAAGCTGAAGTGATTATGAATCCTTGGAAAAAGTTTTCAGGCAAATTATCACAGTTTAATGATTCCAGTGGAGCACTTAGACCTCTCTCAGGAACAGACTTGTCATAACTTACATGAAGAATGGGTTCACTTTCCTCAGAGCTGTCACTTTACCTCAGAGCTGAAGATCTGGTTTGGGCCACAGTTTCATGTATTCTGCCTTTGTGTATAATGAAGTCAACGTGCCCTGTGACCCTGGCAGCACTTTCCAGATTCTCTGTCAGGTGGTGTCAGCTCATTTCTCTCATGCAAGCACGACCGGCCTTAAGGCTGCTCTAAAAACCACATTAGCAAATAATCCAAATTAATTTAGCCTTCCAGAAAGGGGCTGGAAGCAATGGGGGCTGCACAATAGCCTGTCATCATTGGTTTCCAAACATTCAATCTTCTGGCTCTGTATTGGTACCTGTTTGTTATTTGGTGCTGTTTCATGAATCAAAGTCTCATAAGTGTTACATTATGCAACATGCCATGCAAAAACCAGTGCTACTCAACTTGTTTATTTTGATTCCAAATTCCCTAGCTTTCAAAAAAATACCTTCTAGCAAATCAGCTCCTATCAGGATCTGAAGATTTTTAACAATGGATGTCTCCAGCTGCTATTTCTCTCATAGAAGAATGGGTATTTTTTTGTAACTTAGGCAAGGAAATGTTACCTGCTCTCAACTGAGACATCAGTTATAGTTCAGATATTGAAACTAGTAGCTGCGGAGTGAACAAATATATTTTATGCACGTTAACAGCTACTTTATGTTCCACAGCCTTATCAGGTGTTCCTTTTGAAAATGATCTTCCCGTGGGCAGCGTAACCTCCACTATTTTCAATCCATCTTGAGCTCAAACTCTCCACCTCCATTTTCAGGTGTCGCGACACAGGTCCTGTGAAACTTAAAGTACTTCTGAGAAACATCTGATCATTTTGCACACTCAAGGCAGCATTAGCTGTTAAAAGCTGATCACTTTGTTCTCATTACTGCAATAACAAGGACTTGTTTGCGGTATCAGCTTAGACGGCAATGATGATCTATATGCGCTCATTAGCTCCTGAACAGCATTTATGTGGGACAGACAGGAAGAGATATTGCTGTTCATTTCAGTTTGTATGGAGAAAAGCAGTAATCTGAATAGAATGAAATATCCAGCCAACTCCAACTGTTGTAGTTCTCTGGCAACGCCTGGTGGAAGCCTGCACAGCTTGCTGGATACTTGCAGTGAGGAGGGACCTTTTGCAGTGTATCCATGGTGGAGAACAGACACTGAGTTATGGGGCGAGGTTTTGTTTGGCCTTGCCAGCTCCAAACATGCGCAGCTGGAGGGTGTGGGTTTGTGCACTCGCTTGCCCTTTCAATCACATACATGCAAGTGCCTATTCAGAGTGAATTTTACAATTTTTCATATATAATTTAGACCTGTTATGGGCATATACTGCAGGATGAATACATGAAGAAGCCTGCATAATTTATGCCTCATCTATTTATGCCCTTTCCACTATGGATAACATACAGTGTGATACTAGAAAACAAGTCTACTGTCTTTAGTAGATACTACCCCAAAATCCCTGAGCTTAGCTTCAGTTCTTCCAATGAAATCCTCATTTAAAAATTAGTATTCAGTGTCAGAAAGATCGTGAGTTTGATGATAGCACTCAGCTTAGAATCTAAGCTCTTCAATTGACAAAACAATTGGCATTAAGGTTATTGCCACTGCACTGAGTGCAGGTGTTTGTGTGCTGGCAGTGGGGGCTGCAGGGGGCATGGCTGAGCCCTGCAACCAAGGGGGTGGCACCTCAGGGGAGAAAGGGTTTAAGAAAGGGCAAAAAAACTGACCAAGAGGAGAGTGAGAAAAAAAAGTGTGAGAAACAGCCCTGCAGATCAAAGTGAGAGGAGGAGGAGGAGGTACTTCAAGTAGCAAAACAGAGAATCCACAGAGGAGTCTGCCAGCCCTCGGAGGAGATCATGGTGGAGCAAGTATCCACACTGCAGTACGTGGAGGACCCTGGAGAAGTTGGATATTCCTGAAGGAAGTTGCGCATGTGGAGAGTCTATGCAGTAGCAGCAGATAAGTGTGAGAAGGAAGGGGTAGCAGAGAAAAGTCATTATGGACTGACCGCGGTCCCCATTCCCTATTCTCCTTGTGCCATTATGGATTTATGGAAGGTGGTTTAGATTTTGTCTTTGTTTCTCATCATCCAACTCTATTTTAAATTGGAAATAATTTAAATTATTTTCCCCACAAAGCTGTTGTGCCTGTGATGGTAATTGGAGAGCATCTTTATCTCAACCCCTGAGCTTTTCCTTCTTATTTTCTCCCCTTGCTCTGTTGAGGAGCAGGAATGTGAGAGCAGCTGGGTGTCTGACATCCAGTCCCTTGTAGGGGTGACAATCAAACAGTGTCCATAGAATATCACAATAGAATTATCGTGATCATAATTATCAAACAGTTATCATAATAATTCTCATGAGATATTCTCTGAACACTGTTAGGTTGTCACTTCCACAGGTGACTGTGACGGGCTGATCTCAATCCCTTCTACTGGTGTGAAAACAGGTTTTATTCTTACAGGTCATTCTGTGTTGCTGTTTTTTAAGAGCTTTTCTTGAAAACACTGTAGTAAGTGACAGAAGACTGCTGTCCGAAATAATTTCTCCATTGGGATCATATTCTGGTGCTTCATGTCTGGATACTGGATGTAGTCCTTGAAAAAACACTATTCATGAGATCCAGTTTCTCTGGTTCTGCAGGCATTTTAGTCACAGCAAGGTATTTTGTGTGATGTTGACAGAAAGGATAGAGGACCTGAAGGAGACAGACATCTCTTTGAGTGGCCACTGGAAGGCAGGCATGAGGCTTTTCAGATAGCAAAAGATGACTTTGATTTGACTGCCAAATTCAGTCCTACCTGATCTAGAACACGTGGTGCTTCAATTCAGATTTTTGTATCAATGCCGTGTGATTGGTGCATAAATGCATACTTGAAGGCTCACCGAGAACTCAGGGAAACTCCATGGCTCATCCTTCCAAAGTGAGCCACAATCAGTACAAGATAATAAAAGAAACCAGTATTCTACACCTTTTAAAGAGAGTGAACAACATCTGGTACCCAAAGTTAAGTTCTTGAGTAAATAATGACGGTGTTACTAAGAAAATACAGAGAAGAAATTGCCTCGATGTCATATTAAAATCCTTTCTCCTACTGTTGTTCAAAGACAGAATCATAGAATATTCTGAATTGGAAGAGACCCATGAGGACCATCAAAATCCAACTCCTGGCCCTGTACAGGACAACCCTAAGAATCACACCATGTGACTAAGAGCATTGCCCAAATGCTTCTTGATCTCTGTTAGGCTGGTGCTGTGACCACTTCCTTGGGGTGGAGCCAATGTCCAACCACCCTCTGGGTGAAGAATCTTTCCATGATTTCCAACTTAAACCTCCCCTGACACAACTTCAGGCCATTCCTTCAGGTCCCACCACTGGTCACCAGAAAGAAGCAATCAGTGCCTGCCCCTGCACTTCCCCTTGTGAGAAAGTTGTAGACTGCAATGATGTCTCCCCTCAGTCTCTTTTCTCCAGGCTGAACAGACCAAGTGACCTCAGTCACTCTTCATGCGGCTTCCCCTCCAGACCCTTCACTATTTCCATTGCCCTCCTTTGGATGCTTCCTAGCAGCTTTATATTCTTCTTATATTGTGGCACCCAGAACTACCCCCAGCACTCGAGGTGAGGCCGCCCCAGTGCAGAGCAGAGCGGGACAATCCCCTCCCTTGCCCGGCTGGTGATGCTGTGCCTGATGCCCCCCAGGACAGGGTTGGCCCTCCTGGCTGCCAGGGCACTGCTGACTCATGTTCCATTTGCCATTGACCAGGACCCCCAGGTCCTTTTCTGTGGTGCTTGTCTCCAGCCTTTCGTTCCCCAGTCTGTCTGAACATCCAGGTTTGCCCCATCCCAGGTGCAGAATATGACACTTGTCTTGTTAAACTTCATATTGTCAATGATTGCCCATCCCTCAAATTTCATATGGGAGCACCTAAACATTGCCATTCCATTTATGGCACATCAAACTGTTATTTATTTCTTTGACAAACGTCCAACTTGTATTTTGAGCTTGGTTTCCTTCTTGTTGTCAGTTGCTTGGTACCATATGTCACTGATAAAAATTTCTTTACATGGAGAATGCCTATAGTTAGAATCTTATTGAATATAATGAAACCTATTATAAGCAGCCACAGAGAGGTCTAGCAACATTCCAACTGCTTAAGGGGAAAAGGTTCTAAATAATACTGGAGAATAACTGCACTGTCAATGTGTTCCCAAATACTTAGGGACAGTTGTAGAGATCAGAAGTCTAGCTGTTTGGAGTCATTATACATATTTTAACTCCTTCCCTGGGGCCTTGGTGCAATTCAGTATGTTTTTGTAATAGTTGAGGTGACCCTGGAATGACTTACACTTTCAGTTCTTTTATGCTTATACATGTCTGACAACAACATCAGGACCAAACAGAGAACACCTAAGTAACACAAGAAGAAAATATCCTCCAAAAGAGAAGCCATTAGGTACTAGTGTGAACCTCAGTGAAACTACCTTTTTTGTGGATCCATCTCTCATTGTCTGCCTTCTCACACCTATGGTCCCTCATACCATGAGCTAAAACAATGGGTGTATGCTAATAAAGTAAACGTCCAGAGTGACGTCCCCAAATCACATTTAATGTTATATATTTATAATTTTTTTTAAATATGTTAATGAATTGCCTCTGCTGGGTAAATAAATTTGAAAGCACGTACTATGTCCCCATTGGCCTTTCACTTTGGATCAAGAGGCTGCTTTTGAACTGGATTTTCAGATCAGCTCAACTCACCATTTTCAGGTTCTCACCGACAAGTGGTCTCAACACTCAGACTGCATTCATCTTTGACAAAAACTAAACTAAAGACGTGGTTTGCGCAATGCAGAGCAATCACTTCTGGTCAATCATCACTCCCTGGGGACTGGACATGGCTCCCTGGAGTGGGGACCTGCAGGAGCTCTCTAGGGAAGAGGCAGGGCCGGGTGTCACAACAAGGTCCCGTCCCACCACCCCACCCCAGGAGTAGGACGTGCCAGAGAGCGGTAGCTTACATGGTGCAGGGGTTTGGACTGGAACTAATGTGGTGTAAACCCCACAAAATCTGTAAAGTGTTGCAAGGGTTTCACTTCAGAGATCTTCACAATTTGCACCGCAGTGTTTGTTTATGTGTAATTTTGCCACATCACTTGCTTTAGACTCTATCGTCTCTCTGCAGAACAAAGGCAGATAGATGTGTAGAAAAGCTACATCTAAACTTGTCAGTGTGTTTCCACTGTGGGCAATGAATAGAAAAAGGTCTTTCCTGGTATAGTTTAGATTAGTTGTGTGAAACTGCCTTAAAAATTACTTTTTCTCTGACTGAAAGTGCATAGTAGAATTAGGTCAGCTGTGGTAGACACATACATCTGAAGTTAGGTGAGACAGCTCTTATATATGCTGAAAAACTAGGCACAATTTAGTCATATGTAGCACAAAACAGTATGACAGATAAAAGGGACTCTTCACAGATTACCAGGGATGTGAATTCCCCCAAACTAGCCTCAAGGTGGCTTCAACCATTTATTTCCTCAAACAAAACAACTGATTTAATGACTTAGAAGGCTGGCTTCAAATGCTGTTGGCATAAAAATCATGTATTCTTGTAACTCCTAAAGATTTATTGCAAGTAAACAGAGCCAAACTCTATCATTCTCAGACCATTAGTTTTCCTTAGGGGAGCCATAAAGTTTGCTACCTTTGTACCTGGAGCTGAGAAGTGAAATAGGAGCTGAAGTACAGTTAGAAAATAGAGCTGAGACCGCTTAATTTCCCTTTCACACACCTTCCCTCACTATCCATGGCCAGGTACTTTCCCTTGTGTCAGTTCTGGCATTTTATTGAACACCATGGTGAACTGATCCATCTCTTGAAGTCAGAAGATAGTCCATTTACCTAGTCTTTCCTGCCCTTACATTCCCTCAGAAAAACAACAAAAAAAAGTTATTTCTTCTAGATGACCTCAGTGAGCACTGGAGCTAGTGCAGGTCTCAGGGCAAGATTTTCCAACTGGAAGCAAGGGAGGAAAGAAGAGGCAGCTAAAAAGCCGGGGCAAGACTACTTGTTCAGTAGGCTCAGCCGCACTTTTGACTTGTACATCAGGACAGCAAAGGCCTTTGGCGATCTCCTAAGACAGCTGTGCCACCAGAGAAACTACCCTGTCGAACTACTTCATTAGAATTTTAAACTATATGGAGTGCTGGTGATGATTTTCCAAGGCTGCTTCATTCAGATAATGACTCAGGAAGGTTCCTTATAACCTCCTGAGAACTGGTACTTGGCATAAAGATGTGACTTTATATACAAATGTCTTGGTTTGAAAGAC